>LPNX011040688.1:0-20000 GCA_001517045.1 Pseudotsuga menziesii | reverse complement strand
ATGATGAGGATGATGACTATGATAATGATGAGGATGACTTTAAAACTTTGGCTCTATACATGGCGGATGATAAATATTGTTAAGATATATATGCCATTTGATTGAATTTTGGCCATCCATCCTTAATCAAATATTAAAAGAACCGGACATCCTTAATCAAGGATTAAAAGAACACGATGACAATTAAAAGAACACAATAATTATAACAATGTTGATTAAAGTCACCTATGCCTATCGATGAATCATCACTAGTCGTTTGTAGTGAGAGCATACGTTGATCCATATGTACTCATTCTGGTTTTTTTACATCCAAAAGAGCTACCAAACAAGCATTCTCGTGACTTTATAATGTCCTTTGAGCACTGACATAAATCAATCTTCAATCTCTCTGTTAATGTTGCAAATTTTCCCTTCAAGCTGAATAGATTGAAGGATAGGAGTAATTATTGTTTTCTTGGATGCACATCCCATGGTTTTGTTCATCGCCCTACTTTCTTTTATGCATATCCCATGGGTTCATTCACCGCCCTATTTTCTTGGATGCACATCCCATGGCTTCATTCACCGCCCTATTTTCTTGGATGCACAGCCCATGGCTTCGTTCACCGTTAAAAAGTGGAATTATTTATGTCCATCATAGTGTTGTCTAAATGGTATTATAATGGGATAAGGATGCCTTTACTTTTTTTTACTCTTGTACCAAATTAGTTAAGAAAAAATGCATATGCGTTATTTTAAAATTAAAAAAATCGGCGAAAATAAGGTTTGGCATTATGTTCAGAAATAGCTTCGAACTACCGAACCTATTGGCTAGGACAAATAAACCAGGGCTATTGCTTGTCTTTTAGAACTCTATCAATATGCTCAGTTTAAATGTCATGTTTTTCTATGACATACACAATAATTTTTTATGAAAATCTAGAATATTGTAGAGTACGATCTTACGATTCTGAATATGTAATTTTTTCCTTCAAAACTATGTTTTATTTATTTATAATTATTTTTCTAAATGACACATGTCAGTTTTTGAAAATAGATACATCGATTGTTTGTTATATAACTTTTGGTTTCCATCACTAGTTCCCAATAAAACTATATGGTGCACTAGACGAGATCAAGCTCTACGATCTTATACTTAGAAATCAAGGATTTCATTAATTTTGCCCCTAAAGTGTTGCACCTGCACATAACGTTTTAATTTCCAGCTTTTGTGACTTCAATAATTAATAATAAAAAAAATAATTCATGAAAAATTATGAATAAATAGTGTTGCACTAGGCCCATATGTCCTTTATATTTCTACAAGATTTTATCCCAAATTGACATCATTTACCTCATATATTGCTGCACCCGCACAAACATATATCTTAAGATGTGCTGAAAATTTGAAAACCCACTTTTACGGAAACTAATTTTATAATCATTTACACACATTTTCTCTACATAAATGCTAGATATTATGAAAGCTGATTCCATTACCTATCTTTTCTCTTTTTACTTCATCTTCAAATAAGTCAGGGAAGTACCCCTAATTGTCACCTAAAGTCAGAGTTTTCTGTTTATTCCAGTATTAGGTGGCATCTAAAGTGTCTTTAAAGGAGTCCATGATTGTGCATCAACCCTTATGTCAAATGCATGGTCAGTGTAGTGGTGAGTTCAATGATTTATGTAGATGAGAACAACATCATCACACTTTGTTAAAGTTAATGGGGTTTAAAAAGTGAAGTTTGAATTATGATATGCTTTTGAAATGTTATATTTAGTGTTTTAAATTATTTATCTTCTTAGGTGTAGAAGTTTGGTATATTAATGGGTATATTTTTTTTTTCAAATCAAGTATGTTGTTCTAGATCTATCTAGATCTTGTATTTATCAAGCATAGAGGGATCAAATCTATGAACGTGCGAATATGTTTTTAAAAAATGATTTCTTTTGTTTGCTATGACTTGTAGGACGAGCCTATGGTCTAAGAAACTGTGACCCAAGTGTATCTAAGCCTTCAAAATCACTCGAGCATTGCACCCAATCTCGGCCACACCAACTGTTAACACAGTTTGTTTTTTAAGTGTCTAATCTCGGTTTCCTTGCAAAATTCAAACCCGAGTCGTCATGCAAATAAAAACTTGTTAAAACCAACCGTATTAATAAAATTTGACTTTTTTTAAATTATTAAAAATCACTTTAATTTAATTTTTATGATATTATTAAAATATGATTTAAATAACTACAATATGAAAGTATAATGGTTAAGAGCATGTGTTTCCTCTTAGGAGATCACAGGTTCAAATCCAGAGGGGGGTAGTGTATGTACACCTCGGTAGACTTTAACAGTTAAATCGCTGCCCAGAAGGGGATCCGTTGTCCCACAAACAAGGGGGTCTCATACACTAATTTGGTGTCTTGCTTAATGGTGACCTTAAAAATATATTATTATTAGCATAATATGATCTTCTATTTTATTTTTTTATAATATAATAAAAAAATGATTTAAACGATATAATATAATAAAATTTAATATTTATTAACAAAAACTAAAAACTAAAAAAATAATCTCGTCATCTATTTAATTTTTTTATAACATCATAAGATGATTTAGAAAACATATAATATAAAAATATTTATTAAAAAATCTATATTGAATTTTAATTAATATAATTGATACATAAATAATATTTTTTTATCTTCTTATTATAAGCTTTTCCAATGATCGTCATTATCATTTATGTGACTTGTTCTATTTTGTAAGTGGGCTTTCTCAACCTTCCTTCTATTTTGTAAGTGGGCATTTCAGTTTTGTTTTGTCTTATTTTGTCATTTTGTCTTGTTATTAGTAAGTATGTGAGATAATAAATATTTGGAATCATAACCACTTGGAAACGTGATTTTCATTTTTTTTATGGATTATGTAAAAGAAGAATTAAGAATTATTGGCTTTCTAAGAATCCTTCACACTAGTTCTACATCATGCTTTCTAAGAAACTTTTCAGTGCTCTTTTCTAATGGTTAGTCCACTTATTTTTATAATCATTAAAATACTTATGTCATTGTAATTATAAATATTTAAATATTATAAATTAATATAAATTATTATTCTTATTAAAATGTTATTGTAATTATAATTATTTAAATATTATAAATTAATATTAATTATTATTATTATTATTAAAATGTCATCATTATCATTATTTTCATTTTAACATTAAATTTTATTATTTAAATATTATAAATAAAATTAATAATGATTATTATCACAATGCTAATGTTATTATTATTTTCATTTTAACATTACCATATCCAAATTATGAGGCATTTTTTTTCAGTTCTACAAATATATTTAATTTTAAATATAAATAAATTAACAATTTAGGTTAAGCTACATTTTTCTCAAAAAAAAAGTTTATATATACTATTTGTATTGAAATCAAGACATAATTGCATTATGTGAGAATTTACCACTTCATAGTTGAGCCTCTAAAAGGCTATACAAAATAGAAAGAGATGTTTATAATACTGTATTAACAAACTCTAACAGTCAACCTCTCAACCAAAGCCATATGTTACAGACTATATATGAAACCCCTCCAAAAAAACTACGAAAACTAAAGAAAACCCCTGGATGCCACTTCTTCCTACAACAGTTCTTCAAAAAGTAGAATGCCTTCATCTAATGTGATTATCTCTAAGGTTATCCATTTTAGAGTTATACTCCCTAGTCATTGAGAGAACTAGAAAACTGAAAGTGAACCCCTGGATGCCACTTCTTCCTATAAGAGTTCTCCAAAAACCAAAAGACCTTCATCTAATGTGAGTGCCTCTTATTGAAAGGCTATCCACTTTATATTAGGCTACATGCATATACAAAGAGTAGAAAAAAATGAAAGCAAAAAAATTAAACCTATTATGCCATAATTTATTTTTGTTGGGTGCTCTGCTTCTTCTTTATTTGTTATCTCTCATATTTATAGTACTAATGCCAATACAATGCCTTGTGCATTACTATTATTGGCATATCCCCAACTCTTGTGTATTCACCCATTGAAATCTATGACTTAACGAAATTTTCATTAGAGGTAAAAGATTTAGAGGCTAAAAGAAAGTTAAAATATTATAAGGAGGTCATCAACCCTACTCTAGAAGATCAAAAGTTTCTCTCTGTTTTAACTAGCTCAAAGAAAAAAATTAATATAGACAAGATGAGAACCAACTCTCATGAGCTCCATAGTGAAATTGGTTGTTGAGCAGTTCCTAAAACACCATGGGTGGAAAGGATCTTCCATCTCTGTGAGAATATGAACATTGAGGATGAAAATCACTTCGTCTTAGAGTGCCTCACATACACCCACATTAGATCTCTATTTCATAATCTTTGTTGCAATACCGACCTTCCTAGCCTTTTAACATGCCAAAATTATAGTGAGCTCAGGACACTTCTCTCCAAGCTCTTTGAGCATAGGAATACAATTTAAAAAAAATCTAAATAATTTGTTTCTTTAGATCTGTTAGACCAAAGTTTGGTCTCAATGGACGCTAACCATCATCATCTCATCATCATAAGCTTACGACTTATTGAGATGATTTTGCCACATTTACAAAGGAGCTTGGTTTCCCACTCATCTATTTTTATACAACCAACTTATTTTTTGTTGATAGAATCCAATTAGATGGGAAGTTGAAGTTCCCATTGATCTAGAATACTATATGTGTGCCTAAAATTTATGCCAAATTCTTATTATATATATAATTAAAAAGAGAATTATTTTGTTATAAGATTAACTTACTTCATCTTTTACTAATTACTTTTTGAAAAAACTTGAGTAACTAGAATTTTGCTACAAGACTAACTTAATCCATCTTGATTACTTAAATCTTTATTAATAACTTATTAATTGGTTGATTGAATTTAAATTTACAAGATAAAATTAAAAATAAAAAACCCTAGTATACCAATAGATTTTAGGAATCAAATTGCATACACCAATTTGATGGTTGAATTCGGTGTGGCCTTAACATTACATTATTATGTGGTCTTCCTTTGAAAGAAGACCCATGTTCAAATCTTTTATGAGTGACTTAATTAGGAGACAACAAAAAAATATAACCATATTAAAAATTGGTGTAAACTAGCTAAAACATTTAAACAAACAAAAAAAACATATAAGTTAATTAATTAAATTAAAAATTAAAAATATTTTATTTTCATGGGACTTATTTTATTAGTTTACTAAATTAAAAAACCAAAATATATAATTTTCATGTCCCTTCTAAGGATGAAAATAAATAAAATTAGAAAAATTAGAAAAATAAAAGAAAATAAAATTATGATGTATAATTAAAATAATATTACTAAAAATAAAAATAAAATTTATTAACATTATAAAAAAATAATATTTCTAACATTTAATTAAAACTAAAATAAAATATTAAAAATATTTATAATATTAAAAATAATGAATTAATATGAGTTTTATATAGGGTAATTTAAATATTGTATGTTATTTTTACCTTGTTTATATTTTCAGATTTGTTTGTTTTAGGTGTATTTGAGGGTGTTGAATCCATTTGTACATTCAAAAATACAATTTAAGGCTTTCATATTTAAATTTTACCAGACTAAATTTACAGGATTTCGACTAAAAACTACCTTAATCTTTACTAATTGGTAGCATTTTACTTACACCAACCTAATGTTCATTTATGAATTTCTACATTCAACATTTTTTTCAATACTTAATATGTCAAATGTTCCCTCATACAATGCTAGTCTATGACCAATTGATGTACACCCCTAGTAGCATTCAACTTATATTAAATTAATGTTCATCAATGAATTTCTTCGTTCAACTTTGTTTAGTATTTCATCTTTCATGTAAAATAATTAAACAGTCGCATTCAACATATATTCAATTAATTTCCATCAACAAATTTCTCCACTCAACTTCTTTACAGCTAATAATGAATTGGTGAATCAATACAAAAGAACTTTTTATTCTAAAAATTTCCCAAGAAATGTTTTTGGATTCTTGGATTCCCTTAGTGAGGTGGAATCCCAATGAATATTAAGGTCACGATAATGGACAAATTTCTCTATGGTTTACCATGGGAAACAAGGGGTAGTTAAAAAAGGGAAAACATAGACGCAAATTTGCTGTATAGAATCGAGGATGGAAATATCATAAACCTACCCAAGTCTTTAATCCCTTCCTTCTCATAAAGGATCCCATAGGGTAAATTTTGTAGAGGTAGTTTCTCATCTTCTTCTTCTAGGGGTCAAGAAACTTGAAGAAGGTAGTGTTATAGAAATTTAGAGGAATCCATTTTTAGGCCTTATTTTCAATAGAGTAGTGCTCTTTTCTCAAGTTTTATTTAGAATTTTGACTACTTTGTAAGGAAGGATAAGGATACACCAATGCATTTCTTATAGGATATTGTTTGAGTTATGGAAGACCATATTTTGTGTAAGACTAACTTTAAAAATAGCCAAAGATACATTTTAATTAATACCAAATTACTGTTGAGAAATAGATAAAAACTCTCTTAATTTGAAATAAAAATATGATATTTGGCTTACTTTGCATAATATTCAATCCAAAAATATTATAATGAACACATTTTATTATAACAACCACTACTTTTTCTTTCTTTTTAAGAAAAATAATGCATTGGCTTACCTTTGCATAATATTCCATCCGAAAATATTATAATGAACACATTTTGTTGTAACAACCACCACTTTTTCTTTTTTTTTAAGAAAAATAATGCATATGGTATAGATTCTTGCATTATGTTAGGAAAACTCTTTTTCTTCCTATGCTCTCCTTTCGATTGATTGAATTAATATTTTTTTTTAAGAAAAATAATCTTGCATTATGTTAGGGTAATTTCCTTTTTAGGAAAACATTTTTTTCTTCCTATGCTCTCATTTGGATTAATTGAATTATTATTCTTTTTTTAAGAAAAATAATGCATATGGTATAGATTCTTGCATTATGTTAGGGTAATTTCCTTTTTAGAAAAACCTCTTCTTCTTCCTGTGCTCTCGTTTGGATTGATTGAATTATTAATGAGTATTTTATTATGAATGCATGAATCATACCACAGTTGTAGCTTTGTGAAAGCACTGTTTTAAGTTTGCATTGATGGTTTGGGTGCATTTTTGAGTGATCAAGCACGGTGTTCATGGATTATAGATGTTTAAGAGAACACACTCTTATAACAATGGTTTAGTTGGGATAACCTCATTGATTGTAGATGGAGAGAAAAAAATTATGTATGTTGCTTCTCCTTTTGTGTAACTATTTTAAATTGCTAAGTGTTGGGTGAGACTCCATAAGAAACTATTAGGCATACAAATTTACCTGGGCATATAATTTCTTATGAATGTACATCTTTGTTGATGTAATTTGGTGTCCATAGATGCAATTGTAGTTAATTCATGGTTGAAAATCAATTATGTGTTTGATTTCTTATTAGCTTGGATGTCAAAAAGGCGATGAAAATCTTGTTGTTAAACCCAATATTACGGTTGTCATTTTTTGTGGTTTGATTATTAAATGAATTACCTTACCAAATCAATATCTACGGGAGAAATTGTAGCTTCCTGGTGGTCACATTTTTTGTCCTTTATTTTTACCCACAATTCAGCCATGGGGGGATCATAGTTTAGATTTGTTGGTATCATTGCTGAAATTGAATCTCGGTACGATATGTTAGAGAATAGGAGGATTAGAGGTGCAAGTATTTAGGTGCTTTATAGTATCTTCAAGCACCTTGGAACTAACACCATCCATATTGTTCAAGTTTGTGGTTGTTATCTATGTCATACCCATAATTGTAAGATATTTTAATACAATAAAAATGAATCATTGATTCTCTAGTCAAAATGAGATTTAACTTATTTAGAAGGTGGGGGGTTTGGAGGATAAAAAGAAAAAAAACGGTGTCATTTTTTTCATTTCGGTGTCCGTTTGCACCTTATGGGGAACTTGCTAGCATTATCACTTTAGGTTATTAACATCATCCGTGTTTCCATCATCAATAGTAATGAGGAGATATTCCTCTACTCCACGATGCTCCATTGACAAAGGATTCAGTTGGATGACAGCTTGTCGATAAAACCTCCTTATAGATGGGGATGATGTTCGCCAATTTTTACAAATCCAATTATTATATCTAACTAAAATAACTTATTGGTCTCGTTCAACGTATGCTTATCTGATTTTTATCCTTAAATTTATGCATTCAAACTTTTTTCCATTCCTTCATATTTCAATTGGTGGTATTCAATTTTTTTTATGTATATGATGGAATGGGTAAATGATGTAGGCTAGGAAAACACAACCAACATACCACATACCATCCAACATGATGCATGTCCTAACAAGTGTACCCTATGACCACCTAATCTACACCCCTAATAGCATTAAACTTATATTAAATTAATAATTATTAATAAATTTCTTTAATAATCAAATAATCTTATATTAAATTAATGTTCATCAAGCAATTTTTTGATGAGCAAAATAATCAACACCACCCCTAGTAGTAGTCACTTTTTTATTAAATTAATATTCATCAATGAAAAAATTCATTACCAAGTGAACTATATCCCCATTACATTCAATTTATATTAAATTAATATTCATAAATAAACTTCTTCTTTAAACTTATTTTCCATTACTTCATATTTCACATAAAATAATCAACACCGCCGGTAGTAGTCACTTTTTTATTAAATTAATATTCATCAATGAAAAAATTCATTACCAACTGAACTATATCCCATCACATTCAATTTATATTAAATTAATATTCATCGATGAACTTCTTCTTTAAACTTATTTTCCATTACTTCATATTTCACATAAATGAATGAATTTCACGTAAAATAATGAATTGGTCGCAGTCCAGTTCTGTTAAATTATTGTTCAATCAATGAATTTATGCATTCAACTTCTTCTCTATCACTTGTAATCTTTCACGTAAAATAATTCATTCAACGTATATTCAATTAATATCCATCAACAAATTTGTCCAGTCAACAAAAATTAATTTGTCCGCTGAACAAAATCTAAAGTTGATGGTACATTAGTGAATCAATAAAAAAAATCCTTTATTCTGAAAAATTCCTTGGATCCCTCGAATCCCAATGAATCACAATACTTTTCTCTTAGCTAAAATCCAGACCAAAAAAAAAGATGAAATGACAACAAGATATGAAGGATTATGATATTTGTGTTGTGCTTATCGATGTTTATTTTTTTAACAATTTGAAATGTATTGATTCTTTGATGCTCCTCATAATTTATTGATGCCTCGGATGCCATTTGGACAGTTGGTCTTAATATTCTTTATTTAAAGATTTCTGATGCATTGAGTTGTATAATTTGTAAAAAAAAATTGTTGTTTTTTATTAAAAAAATAAAAATAATAATAAATTTGCCATTTTTAGTTTCTAATTTTTTAAAAATGTAAACAATTATCAATAAGTTTTTAATTGAATTAAAAAATAATAGCATTAGGTTCGAGGTCATTGTTCAATGTCTCAATGGTGTGAGTGTTTTATGTTTTTTCTTGGATTTTTAACAAATAAGAATATTTATTCAACAATCAATCAATCACTTATTGTGTAAATAGAAGACACCACTTTCTTTTGTTATGTTCTAGTATGAGATACACTATTGACTATTTCATTAAACATAATCTTAATTTATATGTTATAATATATATTTTTTAATATATGTCTAAAACACACACATATATATATATCTCATTTATTTTAATGTATTTTCACATTTCTATAAAGCAAGGTATTTTTAAGGATTCAAATATTATATATATGTGTAGTATTTTAGGAGGCTATTTGGATTGAAAATTTATACATATAGATATATAGGCTAATATTCAATAAAAAACATATAATTTAGTGTTAAAATTTGTAATTTTGAGGAAATTTTAGTAATTTAATCATATGTTATGAAAAAATAGGTGAATTTTTAAGCTAATTGGTGATTATATTTGTTAATGGCCAAAAAATAGCAAATTTGGAAATTTTTTGCCCTTAAAAAATACCTTGCTATGTACCGCAAAATCCTTACCCTAAACCCTACTCCTAATGCCACAATAGAGAGATTGAGAACTTGTCATAAAAAACTTATAATACAGAAAAAGAGTGACCTAGATTGAACTAGATCAACCATCATAAAGAAAAGAATATGGGACTTGCTTCACAATTATAGAAAACCCATTATCTTTAAATGATGACTAACTCATATCTTACTAACCCATAAATCCTTAACAACCACAAATTGAATTATCCTAAATTGAATTATCCCTAACCCTTAGTTAGGCCTTAGCCCCAACCCTTATTTATCCCCTAACAACCTCACCACTTACCTATCAATATTTGATGTTATACCCTAATTGATTACTAACTCATTCACTGCTAATCCGTGTGTCTACTAAAATTTAATCATTAGGATATCAATTTATAGGTGAGCCTAAACCTTAGTCATTAATCCACTAACACACCTAACCATTATCCTATTAACCCCTCTAACTAATCAAGCAATCGCCATCCTCATCTATATCCCACTAATCCGTAACTAGAAATTAATTTGATAACCCCTACACTACTAAGCACATAAATGGGATTGTGTTTCTATTGAGATTAGTTTGAGTTTTATAAATCATCTTAATATTTGTCAATAATTATTCATGATGGAAAGCGTCTAGTGGTGAACCCTTGGTACTATCGCCTTTAATTGTTTGACAAAGGTATTAAGAAATTGTTTTGCTTATCAATAGCAACTAGGTAACATGCACACCAACCAAGAAAACCATACATTTTAGTAACTCATAAACTTTTATCTTTCACAAAAAGTTTAAAAACTAAAACACCAAGTTATCTATGTTGAAATCTTAAAAAAAACTTTATTTTTACGTTTTTCCATGTGAGGTCCTATAGAGTCGATTGGGATATGAGTCCATCAACAAACATCCTAAAATAAGAGCTCCAATTTCAACTTTTAATTTTGAAAAAGTTAATTTTTTTTATTCTAATAACTTGTTTTTTCCATTATGATGATGGAAACCCCAACCATTTAGGATATTTATATTGTAACCTCTGGTTTTCCAGGAAACAAATCCTAGGTACTTTCCCTCATTTTGAGGATGGTACCCAAGGTGAACCCTAGAGGCACAAAACGATTACAACAATAATCTCATTATGAGCTCCATGTGTCACATACAATATTAGAACCTGGGTGAGGAGGATAACACTACATTTCACAAGTCAACCACTCACGCTACACCCAATTAACTTTTATCTTGTATCATATATTTCACTTTAATTAATTTTAGGAATTTTATATCGACTCAAATAGAAATATATGAATTTTAACTAATGTCATGAAATCTAAGCATCTTTGGTAATGACAATTAGTGGCTATCATCATTACGTGAATATATTTAATGATTGTTCTCTAAACATCACCATTATTTAGGGATTGTTTATCAACAAAAATTAGTATCATCAACGGTTTTATCCACCGAAAGAGGAATTAGTGTAAGTATTAGAAAAATGATCACCAATTTAGTTAAAAAACAAGCATTGGTGATCAACCTTAAAGGGTCATCATTATTTCTTATCATTACTAATGTTTTTGGTGATAATCATCAAATTGTTGTTTCCATAAGTAGTTTTCGTGACATTCTTTATTGGTGACGTTCCTTATAGAACATCACAAGGATAACCTTCACTCTTGAATAAAAAGTAAAATAAAAATATTAAAAAAAATGATTTATAATAGTAAATGCTACGCATGAAGAGTCCATGAATTCAAAGATAATCCCTCTTACAGTATTTGGTTTTATTGTTTGCTCTTTGATTTTAAAACAAAAGCTAAACAAATAAGACCCCAAATGTATGATGCTTTTAGGTTGCAATGGCTAACACAAAAATAATGTTTCCATTGACATTGAAACTAACACAGGGTTTTTCAATCATGATGTATTCATAAACGAGAATGCAAGGAAATTTCAAACAAATTCATATCATATAATTAAATTCAGAAATTAGTGTATGATGTTTTTAGGCTCCAATGACTAACACAAAAATAATGTTTTAATTGACATTGAAACTAACACGGGGTTCTTCAATCATGATGTATTCATTAACTAGAATGCAAGGAAATTTCAACCAAGTTCATATCATATAATTTGATTCAGAAATTAGTAAAGAAGGCTATGAAATGGTTGAAAATTTGACCATGATATGTGGAAAATTCTACATGAAAAAAACAATATTATGGTGCTAGTGTACATGAACAATTTATCAATAAATGTGTTAAAATTTTCCCATATGAAATAGGAAATATCACTAGTTCAAAGGGTCAAGAAAAGAATAAAACAATATGATATTATCAAACTCTTGGATATATTTGGTTAGAGGACATTTTTATGAAAAAATAATTAAGAGATAAGAAATATAAATGTGCCAATTATTATTTAATGGATAAATTTTAATTAATTCTTTTCAACCTCAAATATATAAGGGTATGAAGTCTCAAGGAGGAACTTGAAGATGATAAATTCATGAAAGTGAAATATGATAAAAACATAGGTGTTAGGGAATTCCCTATTGACAATAAATCCATATGTTGCAAATGGTTTACAAGATTAAGTATGAGTAAAACGGGTACCACAAAACACATGAAGAAATATTTGTGATAAGTATAAGTAAAATGGGTACCACAAAACACAAAGAAAGATTTCTTATGTCACAAATGGTTTACAATGAAACATATTATCCAACTTTTAAAGTGTCTCTATCAAATTCATTTTAGACACAACAACTAGTTTACAATGAAACATATTATCCAACTTTTAAATCATCCCTATCAAATTCAATTTAAACACAACAACACATTTTTGTTGGAGCATCCATTGGATGGGTTTACATATTATTTCACCTATGGAATAATAACTTTATGTGTTAATGATTAGCTATTCCAAACACCAAGGAAAGAGCACTAAGGATGGAGATTAGTCCAATCTCTTTACAATTTGAAGAAGGATCCTATAACTGGATGCATCAAAGTTGACAAACACCTTACAAAGGGTTTATTCAAGATAAACCCTTTTAATTATAATTATTTATATCAAATGCACAATTGGTGCAGTGGTGAGTTCGATGATTTATGTAGATGAGAACAATATTATCACACTTAGTCAAAGTTAGTGTGGTTTAAAAGGTGAAGTTTGAATTATGATACGCTTTTGAAATGTTATATTTAGTGTTTTAAATTTTTTATGTTTTTAGGTGTAGAAGTTTGATAGATTAATGGGTATATATCTGTTTTTCAAATCAAGTTTGTTGTTCTAGATTTATTTAGATCTTGTATTTATCAAGCGTAAAGAGAGATCAAATCTCTGAACGTGTGAATATGTTTTTAAGAAATGATTTGTTTTGTTTGCTAGTTTGTCTATGACTTGTAGAAATAGCATATGGTCTAAGAAACTGTGACCCAAGGGCATCTAAACCTTCAAAATCACTTGGGGGTTCCATCCAATCTTGGCCACACCAATTGTTAACATGGTTTGATTTTAAGTGTCTCATCTTAGTTTCCTTGCAAAATTCAAACCCAAGTCATCATGCAAATAAAAACTTATTAAAACCAACCGTATTAATAAAAATTGACTTCTTTTCAATTATTAGAAATTACTTTAATTTAAATTTTATGATACAATTAAAATATGATTTAAATAACTCCAATATAAAAGTATAATATGATCTTCTATTTTATTTATTTTTATGATATGATTAAAAAATGATTTAAATGACTTATAATATAAAAGTATTTATTAAAAAAAAAACCAAAAACAAAAAAACTTATAAAAGTGTAATCTCGTCATGTATTTTACTTTTTATTATAAGATTATTTAGAAAACTTATAATATAAAAATATTTATTAAAAAAATTATATTAAATTTTAATTAATATAACTTATATATAGATATTTTTTTTATCTTCTTATTATAAGCTTTTCTAGTGATCATCATTATCATTTATGTGACTTGTTTTATTTTGTAAGTGGACTTTCTCAACCTTCCTTCTATAATCATGCAAGTGAGCATGAACATTGAAGCATATTAGGCATTTCAATTTTGTTTTATCATTTTGTAAGTATATTTTGTTGTTTTTGTCTTGTTATTAGTGAGCATGTGAGATAATAAACATATAGAATCATGACCACTTGGAAAAGTGATTTTAAAAGAAGAATTAAGAATCAAGAATTATTGGCTTTCTAAGAATCCTTCACACTAGTTCTAGATCTTGCTTTCTAAGAAACTTTTCAAGTGCTCTTTTCTAACGGGTTAGTCAACTTATTTTTATAAACATCATAAGAACTTTCACACCTTTGTTATTTTCATTTTAACATTACCATATCCAAATTATGAGCCATTTTTTTTCAAGTTTTATAAATATATTTAATTTTAAATATAGATAAATAAACAATTTAGGTTAAGCCACATTTAAAAAAAACCTTATATATACTATTTGTATTGAAATCAAGACATAATTATATTGTGTGAGAATTTACCACTTCGTAGTTGAGCCTCTAAAAGGCTATAGAAAATAGAAATAGATGTTTAGAATATTGTATTAACAAACTTTGACAATCAACCTCCCAACCAAAGCCATATGTTACAGACTATATATGAAACCCGTCCAAAAAAACTAGGAAAAGTAGAAAACTAAAGAAAACTCCTAGATGCCACTTCTTCCTACAAGAGTTCTTCAAAAAGTAGAACACCTTCATCTAATCTGATTGTCTCTTTTGAAAGGTTATCCACTTTAGAGTTATGCTTCCTAGTCACTGAGAGAACTAGAAAACTAAAAGTTAACCCCTGGATGCCACATCTTTCTATAAGAGTTCTTCAAAAACCAAAACACCTTCATCTAATGTGAGTGCCTCTTATTGAAAGGCTATCCACTTTAGATTAGGCTACATGCATGTACAAAGAGTAGAAAAAAATGAAAGCAAAAAATTTAAACCTATTATGCCATAATTTATTTCCCTTGGATGCTCTTCTTCTTATTTATTTGTTATCTCTCACATTTATAGTACTAATTTATACAATGCCTTATGGATTACTATTATTGGGATATCCCCAACTCTTGTGTATTCACCCATTGAAATCCATGAATTAACAAAATTTTCATTAGAAGTAAAAGATTTAGAGGCTAAAAGAAAGTTAAGATATTATAAGGAGGTCATCAACCCTAGTCTAGAAGATCAAAAGTATCTCTCTGTTTTAACTAGTTCAAAGAAAAAAATTAATATAGCCAAGATGAGAACGAACTCTCATGAGCTCCATAGTGAAATTGGTCGTTGGGTAGTTCCTAAAACACCATGGGTGGAAAGGATCTGCCATCTCTATGAGAATATGAACATTGAGGATGAAAATCACTTCCTCTTAGAGTGCCTTGCATACACCCACATTAGATCTCTGTTTCATAATCTTTGTTGCAATGCCGACCTTCCTAGCCTTTTAACATGTCAAAATCATAGTGAGCTTGGGACGCTTCTCTCCAAGCTCTTTGAGCACAGGAATGCAATTTAAAAAAAAATGTTTCTTTAGGTCCGATAGACCAAAGTATGGTCTCATTGGACGTTAACCATCATCATCTCATCATCATAAGCCTATGACTTATTGAGATGATTTTGCCACATTTACAAAAGAACTTGCTTTCCCACTCATCTATTATTTTACAACCAACTTATTTTTGGTTGATAGAATCCAATTAGATGGGAAGTTAAGTTCCCATTGATCTAGAATACTATAAGTGTGCCTAAAATTTATGCGAAATTCTTATTAGATTCATAATTAAAAAGATAATTATTTTGTTATAAGATTAACTTACTTCATCTTTGATTAATTATCTTGAAAAAAAAATTGAGTAACTCGAATTTTGCTACAAAGACTAACTTAATCCATCTTGATTACTTAAATATTTATTAATAACTTATTAATTGGTTGATTGAATTTAAATTTACAAGATAAAAGTAAAAATAAAAAACTCTAGTATACCAATAGATTTTAAGAGTCAAATTACATATACCAATTTGATGGTTGGATTGACTATGGCCTTAAAATTACATTATAATGTGGTCTTCTCTTGAAAGAAGACCTATGTTCAATTCCTTTTAGGAATGACTTAATTAGGAGGTGACAACAAAAAAAAAATATAACCATATTAAAAATTGGTGTAAACTAGCTAAAGCATTTATACAAACAAACATATAGTCATTAATAATTTATTAGTTGATTAAATTAAGAAACAAAAATATATAATTTTCATGTCCCTTCTAAATGAAAATAAATAAAATTAAAAAGTTATAAAAATAAAAGAAAATAAAGTTATGATGTTTACTTAAAATAATATTACTAAAAATAAAAATAAAATTTATTAACATTATAATTTTTTTTTTATTTCTAACATTTAATTAAAACTAAAATAAAATATTAAAAATAATGAAATAATATGAGTTTTATATAGGGTAATCTAAATATTGTAAGTTTTTTTAGGTATACTTTTGGATTTGTTTGTTTTAGGTGTATTTGAGGGTGTTGAATCCATTTTTACATTCAAAAATACAATTTAAGTCTTCCAGATTTAAATTTTACCAAACTAAATTTACAGGATTTCGACTAAAACCCACCTAAATCTTTACTAATTGGTAGCATTTAAATTACACCAATCTAATGTTCATTTATGAATTTCTACATTCAACATTTTTTTTCAATACTTAATATATCATATTTAGCCGGCATACAAAGCTAGTCTATGACAAACTAATGTACACCCCTAGTAGCATTCAACTTATATTAAATTAATGTTCATCAATAAAAAAATCAATTACCAGCTTATATGCACCCCTAATTGCATTCAACTTATATTAAATTAATGTTTTTTTAATAAATTTCTTCATTGGCCAACTCATTTACAATGAAAATATTTAATTGATCTACGCGAAGAAATTCATTGGCCAAGTGATCTATGCCTTTGTCACATTCAACTTATATTGTGGAAAAATTCAACAAGTCTACATGAAGAAATTCATTGGCCAATTGATCTACACCCTTGTTGCATTCAAGTGATATTAAATTAATGTTCATCACTAAATTTCTTCATTCAACTTTTTTTAGTACTTCATCTTTCACGTAAAATAATGAATTGGTTGCATTCCACTTCTGATAAATTAATGTTCATCAATGAATTTATGCATTCAACTTCTTCTCAGTACTCAATCTTTCACGTAAAATAATTAAACACACGCATTCAACGTATATTCAATTAGTGTCCTTTAACAAATTTCTCCACTCAACTTCTTTACCGCTAATAATACATTGGTGAATCAATACAAAATGACCTTTATTTTGAAAATTTCCCAAGAAATGTTTTTGGATCCCTATATTCCCTTAGTGAAGTGGAATCCCAATGAATGTTAAGGTCACGATAATGAACACATTTCTCTATGGTTTACCATGGGAAACAACGGGTAGTAAAAAAAAGAGAAAACATAGATGCAAATTTGCTTTATAGAACCGAGGATGGAAATATCATAAACCTACCCAAGTCTTCAATCCCTTCCTTCTCATAAAGGATCCTATAAGGTGAATTTTGTAGAGGTAGTTTCTCATCTTCTTCTTCTAGGGGTCGAAAAACTTGAAGGGCTAGTGTTAAAGGAATTTAGAGGAATCAATTTTTAGACCTTATTTTTCGAATAAAGTAGTGCTCTTTTCTTGGGTTTTATTTAGAATTTTGACTACTTTATAAAGAAGGATAATCTACACCAATGCATTTCCTATACAAAATTGTTTGAGTTATGGAGGACCATCTTTTGTGCAAGACTAACTTTAAAAATAGCCAAAAGCATATTTTAATCAATACCAAACTATTGTTGAGAAGTAGGTAAAAACTCTTTTGATTTGGAATAAAAGTATGAGACTTGGCTTAGCTTTGCATAATATTCAGTCCAAAACATTATAATGAACACAGTTTGTTATAACAACCACCACTTTTTTTCTTATGAAGAAAAATAATTTTTGTGTTAAGTTAGGGTAATTTATGAAGAAAAATAATGCATATTGTATAGATTCTTGTGTTAAGTTAGGGTAATTTCCATTTTAGGAAAACCTCTTCTTCCTCCTATGCTCTCGTTTGGATTGATTGAATTATTAATGGGTATTTTATTATGAATGCATGAGTCATTTGAGAGTTGTAGGTTTGTGAAAGCATTGTTTAGAGTGTGCATTGATGGTTTGGGTACATTCTTGAGTGATTAAGCATGGTGATCATGGATTATAGATACTTAAGAGAATTCTCTTATAACAATGGTTTGGCTAGGATAACCTCATTGATGGTAGATGGAGAGAAAAAAATTATGCACGTTGCCTCTTCTTTTTTTTAACTATTTTATTTTAAATTGTTAAGTGTTGGATGAGACTCCATAAGAAACTATTAGGTATAGAAATTTGTCGAAGCATAGAATTTCTTATGAATGTACATTTTTGTTGATGTAATTTGGTGTCTATGGGTGCAATTCTAGTTAATTCATGGTTGAAAATCAATTATGTGCTTGATTTCTTATGTATATGATCAAATAGGTAACTGATTTAAGCTAGGCAAACACAACGAACATGCCACATACCATCCAACATGATGCATGTCTTAACAAGTGTACCCTATGACCACTTAATCTACACCCCTCATAGCATTAAACTTATATTAAATTAATGATAGTCAATGAATTTCTTTAATAATCAAATAATCTACACCCATAATTATATTTAACTTATATTAAATTAATGTTCATCAATAAAAAAAAATTTAAAGACAAAATAATCAATACCCCATATTCAATTTTTTATTAAATTAATATTCATCAATCAAGAAATTCATTACCTACTGAACTATATCCCTATGACATTCAACTTATATTAAATTAATGTTTATCAATGAATTTCTTTCTTTAAACTTATTTTCCATTACTTCATCTTTCACTTAAAATAATGAATTTCACGTAAAATAATGAATTCCAGTTCTGTTAAATTATTGTTCTATCAATGAATTTCACTTCATTCAACTTCTTCTCATCACTTGTAATCTTTCACGTAAAATAATTCATCGGTCGCATTCAATCGTATATTCAATTAATATCCATCAATGAATTTGTCCACTCAAGTTATTTAAAGTTGATGATCCATTAGTGAATCAATAGAAAAAAACATCTTTATTCTCAGAATTTCCCGAGAAATCTTGGATAACAATACTTTTTTGGAATCCCAATTGAATCAAACAAAATGAATCATTACTTTTTCTTGTTTTTGTTACAATGTTGCAGAACCAGTCAAGTCCCACTCCCACCTAACGCCAGTGAAAGCTAAATGACAACACGATATGAACGAAAGTATATATGATATTTGTGTTGTGCTGTTTGACTTTTGACTAGGCTTTTATTTTTTTAACAATGTGAAATGTATTGATTCTTGGATGGTCTGTATAATTTATTGATGTCTCGGATGCCATTTGTACAGTTGGTCTTAATATTGTTTCAAGATTTTGATGTATTGAGTTATATAATTTGTAAAAAACAATATTGGTTATATTTTGATTTTTTTAAATAAAAATAATAATAAGTTTGTCTTCTTTATTTTTTATTTTTTTAATGTATAACAATTATCAATAATTTTTTAATTGAATTAAAAAACAATAACATCTGGTTAGAGGTCATTATTCAATATCTGAACCTTGTGAGTGTCTCATGTTTTTTCTTAGATTTTTTTTAAGTGTTTTATTGACATAAAAATTAAGGTATGTTGAGATTTATATATAACTAGCAAACAAGCATACTTACCCAACAACCAACTAATCATTATGTAAATCGGAGAGACCACTTCTTTGTTATGTTATAGTATGAGATACAATATCCACT
>LPNX011040686.1:200873-241171 GCA_001517045.1 Pseudotsuga menziesii | reverse complement strand
TTGCTTATATGTGTGATCTCTTGTTAGCAACGTGGATTGCTTTTGATTTAATTTCATATTCATAATAAACAAACACTTCAAATCATAATAACTCCTAAACAATACCCATCCGCATCCACAACTAATCAAAACACTTTAACAACTTAAGAGCCATAGAAACTCTTTTGTAGGGACTACCCCCCTTGGCTTCGTTAGGAGTTAGCCTAAACGGAGGAGCTAGGAGTAGGTGACAGTACCTAGCTCTGTGCTTGCCCCCAAGGTCACACCTCTCCCACTTTCTCAAGTGAGGAGACAGCTTTCGGAAGATTTCTGCTGCTGGTGTGCAATCGGCGGACAACACACTCTGATTTTCTTGCATTTCCAGTGTCTTTTTTATGCGTAACAAATCTCACTTTCAGTAGTTTGACTTTGCAGGGAAGAGGGGTGCGCTACCTCACTTGGGCAAATCGTTTTGACTTGGTACTTCGTCAAAATTGCTTCAAATTGGTCGAGACAAGATAAATCATCATTTGCAAGGCATCTACAAGATTTTTCGGGTAAGATCTCTCATAATCTCTTGTTTTAAATTTATATTCCATTAGTTATAAAATTCTCTGGTGAAACTCTCATTTTAAAACCCTCGATTTTTTTATTTATAGGATCTGTTTTGCAGCTGGCTTTAAAACTTAAAACCCACCTTGGAAATAAATTAAAACCCCTTTGTTTAAATTTTAATGATTATCTGACACCATTTTGCCATCTTAAGCACTTGGTCTACTTCAAAGGGGAAGACGCCCTCCTTGGGAGGAGTGGGTATTTCAAAAACCGCAAACTGGGTATTGTTGGTTTCGCTTTCATTTGCTTAATCTTGCATCCAACATTCAATTTGAGTATCCAATTTTGTTAAATTTCACCGTTTTGCCTTATATCTGATTTTTCTGCTTAAAACCCTATGGTATAATTGGTGCTTTTCACCTGGATGCTCGAAACCTCTTAGTAATTGTTTTAAACTCTAATTAACTATCCCACTAAGAGATTCCACCAAGTTTCCCTGGGTCATCTACTCATTTTCCTTATTTTAAGGCTATCTTGGTCATAGGGACGCCCCCTGGGCTTAGTATTTTCACCAAGTCCGAAGTGCTCATATCCTTGACTGGCATGACATCTGACTTCTTTCAGAGGTCTTGGATATCGTAAGTCACGACTTTAGTTGCCTTTCCTCTGATGTCCTAACTAGGATCACCTTACGGGGCAACTACAAGATCCGTGATAACACCTTTAAAAACTTAAATTTCTTGATTATTGGTCCTTTTAATTTTCAAATCTCTCTTTGCTCTTGAAGTTAAATATTATTTCAGATCTGATATACTTGTTTAGATCTTAATTTAAAAGCATATCTCTATAGATCTAACTTAGCTAGCTTCTTACTTTTTCAAAGTTATTAAATCATTTTTTTATTTAAAGTAAGAGTTAGTTTGTTGATTTTAATTAAACATCTAGCAAATATTAATGTGCTCCAATTGGCTGCCCCAAGAGGCAAGCCAAGATCTTGCTTTCCTTGGTTACTTTACTTGCTTTAATCATAACTTAACTTAGTTAATTTTTTTGTAATTTTTTAAAGCTTGTCCAAAAATACTTTAAAAGTGTTTTTGGGCATCTTTCATCACTAATAGCTTGTTGTTTTTGCAACATTGATGAACATATAGGAGATTCTGGCAAAAATTTGAACTTTTCAGCCATTTGAAGCACCCTGGACGCTCCTACCTTCTTCTAATAAATTTTTCCAACAAATTGTAAGCTTAAAGTCATCTCGATGTATGAATGTTGTATCTTATGTTGTTGATCTAATTTCTACTTTGCAATATTTTGTCAGTAAATCATTTCAAACTCCTAATAAAACAACTCATCCATAACTAATAAAAGTAAGAGCCTAAGTAACTCTTTCATAGGGACTACCCCCTTGGCTCCGTTAGGAGTGGCCTAAACGAAGGAGTCAAGATTAGGTGACAGCACCTAACTCGAGACTTGTCCCAGAGGACGCATCGAGCATCGTGAAGATTTATGTTGTGTTAACGCCCAGGTGTGTAAGAGGTGGCAACATTATCTAATTAGCCGCTAAGAAATAATATTAAATTAATATTTAAAATATTCAAGAAAAAGGGGGGAGCTTGGTCAAAGTATATATGTCCACTCAAAACGTTAGGATGTTTCAAAACTGTTACACGGTTCAACTCCAAAAAATCTAATCATAATGATGAACTTCTTTGGTGGCTTGGTTATAGCGACTAACTTAATCATGGCATCTTCGTTGTAACTTCTAGCACGTCCTCCTTGGTGGTTCGGCCACAACAACATTTTCTTCCTCTTCCTAGGAAGCTTGACACACTTCACAAAGAGAAATCAGCAACTCAAAGAGAAAATTCCAAATGGTAAGTGAAAATGTCAAATGGAGATGGAAAAGTATATGTAGAGGCATTAGGTTAGGTTAGTTGAATTAGGCTTTTTTGTTTTTTTGTGTCTTTAAACCTTCTTAATTCTTTTCTTCAAATAGATCATGGGAGGCATCGAAAACCCCCCCTTTTTCGAAGGGGGCATACAAGCGTCCCCCTTTTTGCCAAACACGCCCCATAATTGTGAAATTGTTTGAAACGTGTTTCACAAAAAGGGGGACGTAGCGCAATGTTTCACCAAGCGCCTCATCATCCCAAGGGCATGGTGAGTGCAAGGAGTGCATCCCCGTGTAACATTAATTGCAATCCTCACTCTATGGACTAGTAGATTCCACTTCATGACACATTTGAGCATGTGCTCCATCTCCAAGAGATTTTGACCCAACCTCAATAAATCTTCATGGGATTTCGCTTGATGGGTTAGGACCTCTTTCACCTTATGGTAGACACCTTTTGCACCTCAGTGAGTCCCATGAGTTGTTGATATTAATTGGTCTCCCTTGCTTCCCAACATCCAATAGATTCACTTGTTTTGCTCACAGTGGGGTTGCTAGTGTTGTTGATTATGTCTTGGCCAACCAAGACACAGTCGCGTTTATCCATCAATTCTTCGTCACCTTAATCCCTTTAGTGAACCACACTCTCCTTTTCTTCCACCTCCAAGCCAAACTTTCCTTCTCTCCTGCCCCAAACCCCCTTGACCCATTATCTTGTTTGATGGCAAGGATACAGAAGTCTATTCTTCCTGGGCCCACCTTCGCCAGCTCCTCCATCCCCTTTCCTGTTCTTCATATCTTTAGTCGACCTCTTCCAAATATAAGAAGCTCTCCTCAGCTAAGCTCCTACTCCCATGTCACTAGATCTCCCTCCTCGTCTCCAATTCTAAAGCATGTCCTATGAACTATTGGTATGATGAATGCAAAACACACCACAGGAAGCTCTGCCACGACCCCACCATTTACCCCTACTTACAGAGATCCCATCACCTGCTTTGCCACAAGAAAGGTATCTTCAATCTTCAAATGAGACATGAACTTTGTGATGCCCTTATTCATTCTCCCAAAACATTTTGGCATACTTATGCCTTCTTAATGACATTGACCCCCAATCCATTTTCATTCATACAACAACACTTTATGATGTCCTTGAGCAACCTCAAGTTGTTGTGTCTTCCCCCATTCTCATGCTTTGTGTTCTGCTATACAAATATTTGACAAGCAGTGTGGCAGTTGAATTATAGTAGAGAGGTTGAAAAGGAGAGATTCCATGCAAAATTCTTCAAGCATGGCATTTATCCTCTTTAAGACCACACTGAAGATATATTTAACCATGCTTGTTCAAGATTCCCAAAAGCCTGGTCCCACCGCACTATTCACCCAATAGACAAATAAAGGTCCGTGACTAATCTAAACAATTACAGGACAATCATGGTAGGGCACACTTTCTCTAATCTCTATAGCATATGCTATGGCCCTTTATTTGCAACTATCAAGGGAGCTCGAGAGGCATCGCCTGAGGTTTGAAGAGTACACAAGTTTCAATCTTGGGCATTAGAGTATTGATCACATTCTCACCCTCAGAGCCATCATTAAGGAGGTGAGACACCACTCTTCAAAGGCTTTCTGTTGCTTTGTACACTTTCAAAAATCTTTTGTTCTAAGGGAGACCCTCTTCTAGCTACTTCGTAATATTGGCATACCAAAGACCGTTATTACTGCCAATGCAACTCTATGAGTTCGTCCTTAATCGCCTTAGCATAGCACACAAGCTGTATGATTTCATTCGGAGCACCACTGAGGTGAAGCAAGGGTTCCCTCTCTCCCCAACCTTGTTTGGGATCTATATTAACAAGTTGGGTTCCTTTATACAAGAGCGTATCAAGCCAAAGAATGGTTGTCTTCTTCATCAGGTCTTGATCTCCATCCTCCTTTATCCAAACAATTTAATTCTTTTAGCATCTATCTCATAGCGCTTGCATAGAGAGCCAGATGTCCTATCCAAATTTTGTTATCTTTAGCAGATGACAATCAACCTAGGTAAAACAAAAACGACGATCTTCAATGGCTCGAAGAGTCTCCTTGCAGACTTCCATTTCTTTTTCCAAGGAGAGGAGATTGAGATCACTACTGCCTACATCTACTTGGGAATCCTGCTTCCAAGGCATAGATTTGGGGGCTGAAGAAGGCACTCCAACCCCACATCAACAAGGGGTATGGGTCCTTTGCTCTCTTTGAGCAACAATGTTTCTAGAACCACTTCCAAAACATATTGTCCAAGATGGATCTCATGGACATTCAACACAATTATTTATGGTTCTAAGGTGTGGGGGCCTAGCTTACGCAAGAACGACTAGGCCAAGACAGAGTGTCTACAAACCCTCATGCTTCTTTGTTTCATCAAGACCAAGAGGACAATATCCCACACCATTTTCCAAGCAGAGTTTGTAGCCGATCCTTTATGGCTCGAGACCATTTTCAAATTGGCCTTGTTATTGCATCATATCTAGTGTTTTGCAACTTGCTAACTTGGAGACTAGTAGGGAACATTGCTTGTACATTCTTACTACTTCTCAAAAACCTTGGGCCTGAACAAACCTACAAGACAAGTTCATGGTTGTTGGTTTTCATAGGTCTTGAGCCTTCTCTAATTAGATGGAATCTCGATGAATCTGATGAACTTGTAACCTGTGACCCAATCACTCCTGAAACTAGTGACCCTGTGCTCTGACTCGTTGAACTCTGAACTATCACCTGTAGAATACTCTGCTGCTCCTCTATCTCAGAATCTAGAGATCTCCTGAAGGCCTTCTCCTCCTCAAATTTCACCTCTCTCCTCACCACAACTTTCCTTTGTGTAGGAAGGTATATGCGAAAAGCATTCGAAGTCTCATCATACCCAACAAAGATACCCCTCTCTCCTGTAGCCTCCAACTTTATCCTCTTCTCAAAAGGGACATGTGAGTATGTAAGGCAACCAAATATACGAAAGTGACCTATCTCAGGCACTTTGCCGGTGATCATCTCCTCAGGAGTTTTGCACCCCAAGGCATGGTGTGGACTCCTATTCAGAACATAAAGAGCGGTACTACAGGTCTCTTCCCATAGAAAGAAAGGAATGTTAAAGTGAAAGTGAAATTAGGGTTTTCGCTTTACCTAAAGTTATAAAAGAGAGATCAAAGGGTGGAGAGGACACACACTTGTATTCCGACGGAGACAGGATACAGACAGGGAGATAAAGTCAGACAGAGGATTTAGCTGAGAAGACGGAGGAGCGAGCAACATGATCATTGAGCTTCATACAGGTGGGTCGTACACTCACATAGGAGGGTGTTGAAGTTTAGCTGGGATTTGCCCAATGATTCTGCCAGGTACTGCGTTCACAAGGTTTGGGTGAATTTGAAGTGATTGTAAAAGTTCCATATTTTCTCATAATAAAATCTATATTTGACTGTTGCACCGGTTTTCCCATCTTGGGTTTTTCCGGGGGTTTTCATACCCAAAATAATAGTGCCAATATTATAATGTGTTGTGATTTATTTCTCAGTTTTATATTCTAGTGCATACTGTAAAAGATATTCATGTGTGGTTATCAGTAGAGATTTTGCATGCACTGTTAGCCCTAGTTTGAATATTAAAGGAAAATTTACATGGTATCAGAGCTCTGGTGAGCTAAAGTTGAGAGATTTGCAGCAACAGTGATAGATCAAGGGCAGATCTATAGGAAGACACGAACCTAGACTTCCAGATCTAGGGTTTGACATGTAAACTTCACTATGGTCATGCAGTTGAGAGTTGAGGATAGACTTCAAGGTGCTCAGAACTTTCCTACATGGAAAGAAAGGATTACAAGGATCCTAGATGTCAGTGATGTAGAGGAGCACATTGACTCCATGAAGGTTGCACCCACAGATCTGGCAAATCTAGCAGCTTGAAAGAAGATTGATTCCAGAGCCATGCTGATTATCACGGATGGAGTGAAGGACCATATAGTTCCTCACCTTTCTGGTAAGAAGACCGCAGCAGAGATGTGGACGGCATTGGAGAGTTTGTACCAAAGCAAGAACGAGAACCGTAAGATGGTGTCGCAAGAGAGGATGCATAGCACCAACAGGGCATAGGGACAAGGAGTGGTGCCTTATCTCACAAGGCTCACACAGATTAGGGATGAGCTTGGAGTTGTTGAAAACAGTGGATGAGGAGCTAGTTCAGATAGCCCTCAATGGCTTCTCTAAGCCATGGGAAACCTTTGTCAAAGGTGTTGTGGCTAGGGAGAAGCTCCTTGATTGGCAAAGACTATGGGATGACTTTGTGCAAGAGGAGACCCGCATGGGTCAAGGATCAGGATCATCCAACAGTGCCCCACAGACTGTGGATGAGGAGGCTCTAGCCCTTACAAGGAAGAGCAAGGGGAAGGCAAAGAGGAAGAAGGATGGTAAGAAGAACCTTGACGTGTCAAAAGTCAAGTGTTTTATCTGCCACAAGCAGAGACACTTTTCCTCCCGATGCCCGGACAGGAAGAAGAAGAGTAACACTCAGATGGCTGGATCTGCAGAGGTGGATGAGTTCAGCAGGAACTTCGATGAGGAGTTCTACTTGATGGCTTGCATGGCAAGCACCAAAGGGAGCAACATATGGTACATCGACAATGGAGCATCTAGTCATATGACTGGACAGAAGAGATTCTTCAGAGACTTGCAGGAGGGTGGAACAGGGATCCACGTTGAGCTGGGTGATGATGGGTGGTATCAGGCGCAGGGAGTTGGCACTGTTTCGTTTAAGAGGGAGTCTGGCAAACCCCTCAGTTTTGTTGATGTGTTGAATGTTCCAAGACTAACCAAGAACCTTATTTCAATCTCCACTCTGGAGGACAAGGGATATCAGGTGAAGTTCAGTGACCATAGAGTATATATCAAGCCCAACGGGTCAAATAAGAGCTTGGAACAGGTGATTGGCATCAGCAGGAAAGTGTACAGACTACACTTTGAGCCTGCAAAGGCTCTAGTTAGCAACAACAACAGCAGCAGTCAGGGTGAGTTGTGGCATAGGAGGATGGCACACTTACACCATGGAGCACTGAAGCATCTGAGACAGGCAGTCATTGGAGTTCCTCAGGTACAGGAGGAAAAGCATAACCATTGCAAGGGTTGTGCTTTGGGGAAGAACATCAGGAAGCCTTTCCCACAGAGTGAGCACAAGTCTAAGGAGCCCTTGGACTTGGTGCATTCTGATATATGCGAACCTATGCGTGTCCATTCGTTCAGTGGTTACAGCTACTACGTGATTTTCATTGATGACTATTCCAAGAAGACCTGGATCTATTTCCTGAAGGCCAAGTCAGAGGTCTTTGAAAGGTTTTGAGAGTTCAAGACTCTCATGGAGAACCAACAGGGAAGAAGATTCGGACTTTGAGAACTGACAACAAGGGTGAGTACACCTCCAATGAGTTCATGGAGTATTGTTCTGTAGAGGGGATCAAGGAGCACACTGTGCCCCATACCCCACAGCAGAATGGAGTTGCAGAGCGAAAGAACAAGACTATGGTTGGAGCAGCCAAGGCCATGCTATTTGATTAGGGATTACCATTATTCCTCTGGGCTGAGGCATACAGGACTGCAGTATACATTCAGAACAGGTGTCCCTACACAGCCTTGGGGAGAAAGACACTAGAGGAGGTCTTCACAGGCACTAGGCCAGATGTGAGTCACATTCGCATATTCGGCAGTGTCTGCTATTGTCATGTTCATGCTAACAATAGGAAGAAGTTGGATCCTTCTGGAGAGAAGGGGATACCTGTTGGGTACAACGAGATTTCAAAGGCATATAGATTTTACATTCCAGCTCGCAGGAGGATCATTGTGAGCAGGGATGTCCAGTTTGATGAGGACAGGGCCTTGCGAAGATCTCTAGACTTACCAACAGAGCAACAGGCATCACAAGAGTCGAGGGTCAAGTTGGAGGAGCCAGATGTACAGGTACAGGTACAGACACAGAGCACAGGTTCTGGTGGTCAGAGGGAGTCAGGTGGACAAGATCCTTCAGTCATTGACTTGAAGGATGAGTTGCAGCAGGAGACGGATATCCAACAGCCGCAGCAGGTTGACACTAGGCCAAGGCCTAAGTGGTTTAGGTCCACAATGCAGGATTCTAGGCAGATAGATCCTCCACAGAGATCTTTTAGACAAAGTGTACCACCAGAGAGGCTTAGTTACATGGCACTGATGACAGAGTTGATTAAATCTAAACCTTCCATCTTCGGGGAGGCTGCACAACATGATGTGTGGCAGGAGGCTATGGTTGAGGAGTATGACTCCATTATGAAAAACCAGGTATGGGAGGTTGTGCCGAGGCCACAGGGGAAAAAGGTGGTGGGTGGGATACAGATGGATCTACAAAGTGAAGCATTCAGCAGACGAAAGCGTGGAGAAGTACAAGACGCGCTTCGTGGCAAAGGGGTTTTCACAGAAGGAGGGTATTGATTATGAGGAGACCTTCGCCCCTGTTGCCAGGTATTCTTCCATTCAGACCATTATCTCACTAGCAGCTAAGATGGGTTGGCATGTCCATCAGATGGACGTCAAGACTGCCTTCCTTAACGGAGTGATAGAGGAGGAGGTGTATGTTGAGCAGCCAGAGGGGTTTGATGTGGAGAATAGGGAAACGCATGTATGCAGACTGCATCGAGCTCTTAATGGGCTCAAGCAGGCACCTCGAGCATGGTACTCGAGGATTGACAGCTATCTACGGGAGATGGGATTTCAGCGGAGTGAGGTTGACCACAACCTGTACTTCTTGACAAGTGAGGTGCCTCTCATATTGGTCCTATATGTGGATGATCTCTTTTCGACAAGAGATGAGAGGTTGATTGGAGACTGCAAGTCCAATCTTGCAGTGGAGTTTGAGATGAAAGACCTTGGGTTGATGCATTACTTTCTGCGCTTGAAGGTTTGGCAGAGAGTTGGATGCTTCTTCATCGGACAGGGGAAGTATGCAGTAGAGATTTTGAAGAGATTTAGGATGGAGGACTGCAATCCTATGGCCATACCTCTAGTTTCCAACTGGAGGAAGATTGACGCATCAGGGTTAAACGGATTTGATCCTACCTTGTATCGTCAGCTTATCAGATCGCTTATGTATCTAGTCAACACTCGACCAGACATCAGTTTTGAAGTCAACTCTTTGAGTCAGTTCATGGTGGACCCTCAAAGAGTGCATTGGACGGCTGCGAAGCACATACTTCGCTACATCAGAGGTACAGTGTAGTATGGATTGGTTGATGAGCGTAGGGGGAGTGTACAGTTAGCAGGTTTCACAAATGTTGATTGGGCAGGATGTGTAGAGGACCGGAAGAGTACTTCAGGTTGTTTTTTCAGCATTGGATCAAGGGTTGTCTCTTGGTTCAACATGAAGCAGAAGTCAGTTACATTGAGCTCGGCAGAGGTTGAGTACATGGCATCCAGCATGGCTGCTTGTGAGGGTATGTGGCTGAGGAAGTTACTTGCAGGGTTGTTAGAGTGTGAGCTAGAGGCTACAGTAGTACACTGTGGCAATCAGAGTGGCATCAAGCTATCTGAGAATCCAGTGTTCCATGACTGGAGCAAGCACATAGACATCAGATACCACTTCTTGAGAGATTGTGTTCAGAGAGGAACCATTCCGTCGGAGTACATAAAGACAGATGAGCCGGTGGCGGGCATTTTCACCAGGGCACTTTGTAAACAGGGTTTTGTGAAGTTCAGGGATAAGTTGGGGTTGCTACCAAATCCCTTCCTCGTTGAGAGAGTGTTAAACTAGTAGCAACAAGGAAGGTCTTCCTGCATGCATGTGTTCTTGCATGAAGAAGACTTGAATTAGGAAACCAGTTGTATTTAATTTACTTTTTCTAAGTTTACTTTGGAAAATAAATTAAAGTGATCTAAATTAACTTTAGTGAAACACTAGTTAAAGTGAAGGTGAAATTAGGGTTATTGCTATACCAGTAGTTAAAGTGAAAGTGAGATTAGGGTTTTTGCTTTACCTAAAGTTATAAAAGAGAGATCAATTGGTGGAGAGGACACACACACTTGTATTCCGGCAGAGACAGGATACAGACAGGGAGAAAAAGTCAGACAAAGGATTTAGCTGAGAAGACGAAGGAGCAAGCAATAGGATCACCGAGCTTCGTACAGCTCGGTCGTACACTCATATAGGAGGGTGTTGAGGTTTAGCTGGGATTTTCCCAGTGATTCTGCTAGGTACTGCATTTGCCAGGTTTGGGTGGATTTGTAGTGATTGTAAAAGTTCCATATTTTCTCATAATAAAATCTATATTTGACTGTTGCACCGGTTTTCCCATCTTGGGTCTTTCCGGGGATTTCCATACCCAAAATAATAGTGTCAATATTGTGATGTGATGTGATTTATTTCTTAGCTTTATATTCTACTGCATACTGTAAAAGATATTCATGTGTGGTTATCAATAGAGATTTTGCATGCACTGTTAGCCCTAGTTTGAATATTAAAGGAAAATTTATAAGGAAGACTCTGATCATGCAGCATGGTTCTAACTGCACCCACTATCGAACGGTTCTTCCTTTCAGCCACTCCATTCTGTTGTGGAGTGTAAGTAACTGTCAACTGCCTCTTTATACCCTCCTGTCTACGGAACTCATCGAATGCATGGGAAGTATACTCACCCCCATTGACTGACCGAAGTACCTTGATCTTCTTTCTTGCCTGGTTCTCCACAAGAGCTTTGAACTCTTGGAACCGAAGCAAAACTTCCTCCGATCTCTTGCTTCTAAGGAAATAGATCCATGTCTTCCTGGAAAAGTTGTCGATGAATGTGACATAATACTCATAACCTGTGAAAGAGGTAGATGACATGGGACCACACAAATCTGAATGTTTCAACTGAAACACTCCCCGTGATATGGTATCACTGCTCGAAAAAGCAGCCTTGCTGTACTTTCCCAAAGCACACCTCCTGCAAACACTACTCGGCTCTATGCTGAACTCTGGCATACCTAAAGTTATCTCTGTCAGCATCCTCAAAGCTGGATGGTGAAGGTGAGCCATCCTCTTGTGTCATAACTCACACAAATCATTACTGTTCTAAGTGTGTGACAGTGCATGATGTGGCTCAAAGAGAAGCTTGTACAGTTTCCCACATTTGACTCCAATCGCACGTGAATTAGATGGACCTACTGCTTTGGGAAAGATGTGAACTTTCCCATCAAGGACATATACTCCAAAGCCTCTGTCCTCGATCATGGATACTGAAACAAGGTTCTTCTTTAGCCCAGGGACATACAATACATCCCTCAGAAACATAGGTTGCATGGACTCCTTGTCAAAACGGACAGTCCCACGCCTAACTGCTCTCACCACTGTGTCATCTCCCAATACAACCTCCAACTCCAAATCTGTCTCTGACATCTCGGCAAACATATCTCAATCACCTTTCACGTGACTGGAAGCTCCACTATCAATGTACCAAGTGGCAGAAGTAGTGGTAGCACTCAAAGAATGTCCAACAATCATGGAATGCTCCATGTGACCCTGAATGTCCCTATCGGTTATAGATGATGCTCTCTCTGCACTAACACCAGCAAAAAGAGAAACGTCTCTCTCAAATCTAGCAGCAAACTCATCAATCTCTATTGAAGCTGCTATCTGTTGTTTCTTCTTCTTCTTGTTTGGACACTGTTCAGCATAGTGTCCAAACTTCTGACAAGCAAAGCATTTCATTTGCTTATATCCTTCGTCTCCCCATCATGTTGTTTGGCTCCATCCTCGGAACCCTTCTTGAACTTCTTCCTATTCTTACCTTTCGCTGCCAACGCCACATTCTCCTCATCATCTCTGTGATGTGACGAACTGCCCTGTAAGTATCCCCTACGTGTCTCCACCTGTGTGAGATCATCCCACAATCGATCCCATGTGGGCATGTTCTCCTTGTTATCCAACTTTTTGTACCATAGTTGGGTTACCTGAGGAGCCGCCGGTTGACAAACATGTTCAATGTTTGATTCCAATGTATCAGTTGATCCGTCTTCATGTCTAGCAAATATTGGCTAGCCAGTTTTTCATTTGAATAATTTTGACCATGGCCCCACGGAGTTTGTAATAAAATGTGCTAGTTGGATATTTTGAGTGGTTCGGTCTCCTAAGACGTAGAATCTCAACTAAGGTATTCCAGGGAGTTTTTTGCCCTTGACAATTATGCTTTACCTATAGCCGAGTATAATTAACGAGGTTTTCTACCGCTTCCTCCAAAGCTGGAATGCCCGATTTTGAATTCTGGGCCTTGGGGGGTTATTAAAGCCCAACTAAGTGTTTATAAACCTACTAGGTATTGTTAGAATAGAGCATGGTCTTGTCCTAAGTCAATAAGACCTTTAAAAATTTCCCGAAATTATTTTTTTCGGACGGGTTAAAAAAATATTTAAAATTTTTAATTTTTTAATTATTTCCCTAAGTTTTTTTATTAATTTTTCCATAAATTAATTGGAAAAAACCCATTTGTAATAAGTCGGCCATCCAACAGGGGTGGCAGGCGGAGGTGGGATCTTGGTGGATCCCGGAGGACAAGTGGAACAAAGATTCGCCTAGGGTCTTGGCTCTAGAACCAACAATGAAGCTGAATGGATGGCTCTACTCCAGGGTCTCCATCTCATTCGAGACAAAAATCTCCGGAAGGTCCTGATATTTGGAGACTCAAGGCATGTCGTCTATAAGATGGTCAATGGGTATCCCTCAGGAGATATTAAATGCCGTCGATTATATAAAAAAGCTAAGCTTCTTCTACCTCATTCTTTCGAGGTTTTTCACATTCTTCGTCATAATAATAAGGAAGCAGATATCATGGCTAACGTCGGAGCCAGTCTCCCTCAAGGCCACTTCAGCCAGGATGGCGAGCCTTCCTACCTCAAATACATTCCATGACGAGAAGCTTTAGTATTCTTTCTCGCACTCTCATCATGCAATTTTCTCAAGTGAAGCCCTTATCTCTCGGAGAACACATTAGGTATTTTTTAGGCCTTTATCCTTTTCCCCTTCTCATCTTCTCCCCTCTCCCTTGCTTCTTTCTCCTCCCCCCCCTTTTCCTTCTCCTTATCCCCTCCTTTGACCGCCTTTCCTCTCACTTCACCCTCCCTCCAGCTGGCCCTCACCACCCCCCTCCTCTTGGCGGCTCCCTACATTCAATGACTTGTCCTGTTAGCCCTCCTTCGAAGGCCGCGTGGCTTGTTCCTCCCTCCTCGGCAGCAGCTGAATTAAAACACCTCAGGCCTTCAATTTATTGCCATTCCTTCTCGCACGATTGGTGGCCCTTCATCCCTATCTCTATGCCGCCTCCTTGCTTCGATTCACTCCATTGTAATGTTCTGGATTTTGGTCTCGGCTCTCCCGGCCCTGTGAATTTCTTGCTGAATGTGGTAGCTGGTGTAGGGGGTGGGAGACTGCTGGGAATCCCTTGGCATGGGCTCCACCTCATTCGTGCCTTTGTAAAGGAGCGCCTTGCGCTGTCTGCCTTCTCCTCATGCCATTGTAGTTATCCCTCAGCAGCTTGGGGCATCGATAGCCACGGTGATTCATCTCCTTCTCGAGCAGACAGACAGGTTAAGGTCTTGGGATGCCTCTGCTCTGGCTGGAAGAACGACGCTCTGGGAACATTGTCTTGCTCTGACAATCTTAGTGTTTCTGCCCTGCAACAAGAAATTGCCGACCTCTGGAGTGTTTACTCAGTGCGCTGGGGTGAGAACCAGGACATTTCTGTTTTCCCTCTGCACATTCAATCTCTCGAATAGCAATAACGCCTGATTCTGGAGGAATGGCTCACATTGGTGATAATGCTGGACTGCTGGACATAAAAAAGAATCTGCGCAGACTGTACGAGATGACTGCTATAGGGGTAATGGACAACAAAGAAATGGCCAAGGAAGTTAAAAGTATGAGTGAAACTGTGAGTCACACATCGCTTGAGGTCAGTAATAATGGTGCCCAAATAGAAGATATCGAGAGCAACCTGCGCGAGCTGCTGGGCAGAGTGGAACGAATAGAGGAAGACCTCGAGAAGCTCATCTCTATGAACAAGGAGAGCAGGGTTAATGGAGTAAATGAAACAGCTGAACAACCCATGGAAGAAGAGTCAGTTCTGCAGCCCAGGACTCTGAGAGGCAATTGAATTATGTCTCTTGTTTATTCTGTTTCATTTTTGTTTGGGTTATGTTTCTTTGCATTTTGCTTTGTAGCCAGTTTGTGAGGGTATATACTACCCGCATCTTTTGTAATTTTGGAACGATCATATGCTCTGCCTTTTGGAAAACTTTCAGGACAAGCCAGATGAGCAGCAATTTTGACCTGCCGGCATTATATTTCCTTCTTCTGTTGTAATGAATGGCTATGCATAGCCTGTTAATATAATCCCCCTTTCTGTTTCTGTTAAAAAAAAAATAAGTCGGCCATCCAAACCCCAAATTCAGTGATTGAAGGCTCTAACCTTAAGCCAAAAATCATTCTTGATCGGATAGCCAGTCAAATCCAACTTTCAGATCATCAATCAGACACATAATGCTCATTTTCTCAAAAAAGTCATTTTTGGGGAAAAAATGATTATTTTGGAGAAAATTAAAACTCTCCAAATTAATCCAAATTGAGTGAAATAAAAGGCTAAATGACATCTCAATGGGCATTTATGATGATTGGAGTTATCATAACTTAGCTTCAGTCAGCATTCAGTGAGCAATAAAGTTATATTCAGTTAACGGATTTGTCACCTCCAGCTAAACTCGCGAATTGGATGAAATGGAGAGCACTCATTGGTTTGATGATTTGACCGAGGTAAAGACTGAAGATAACAGCAGCAGTGGCCTCTCCAGACTTAGCAATGGCTCCTCCATACTTAAGTTGTGGTCAATCCGGTTAGGTCTAGTTTTCTGGTTTTAGGGTTTTGGGTTCTTCATTCATTGTATAAATAAAGGCCTTTAGCTCTATTCGAAAGGAGAGTTTGGCATAGAAACTCTGTTGGATTTTGTAAGCTTCTTTTGTTAATAAAATATTTAGACTTTGGAGGTCATTCGATGGGCTTTTGGCATTGTGTCTTCATCCTATGTGAAGTAATATCTCTTTCACCCTACCCTTGTATTGCAATTTGATTATTATGTTTATTGAAGACTAACAATCTAGTACTTACGCTTCTAATCAAATCTGCATTGGAGTGTTTGTGTCTTCAGGGATTGCATCCAGTAGGAGCTTTCGGCACCTAATACCTTCACCATACAAGTGTTCCATTATTAATATATTTTGTTTGCAGGGTTGCAAGCGGTTCCGGATCTTTCTTGCCTTCTCCTACAAACTTCAAAAAATCCTCTTTGTTACATTGGTTATTACAAGTGGATCTCTATTTTCAAGGTTCTATCCTACCTCTTTTCCACTTTTATAGAAGTTATCAAGTCATTTAAATCTTTATTTCAAGCTCGCTTGGCTTCTACTAAGTTAGATCTAGGCTTTCTAGCCTTAGATCTATTTTTTCAAAGCTAGATCCATCTTTCTAAAGGCCCACTTTTAAAGATCTAGTTTCATTTCCATTTTTGTAAATCCATCTTTCTTTTTGCCTTGGAAAACGTGCACGAGTTTTCTCGAAAAACGTGCAAATTTTCCACTTTTAGGCTCGCTGGTTTTTTCTGAGTTTTTTCTCTTTTTCTTAATTCTAGAATTTCATAAAAATCAGAAAATTTTCCAAAATTTCATTTTTTCAAGTTTTTTGTACTTATTCTCGAAAAACGTGCAATTTCATGCTTGCTGTTTTTTGGCTGATTTTCAACATTTTTCTGCTATTTTTCAATTCTGGAAATTAGCATAACAATCAAAAAAAAAATCGAAAATTTTTTCAAAAATGTTGTTTTATTTTTATTTTTATTTTTTGACTTTTTCTCGAAAAATGTGCAATTTTGTACTTACTGTTTTTTACTGGTATTTTGCAATTTTCTGCTATTTTCCAGATTCTGGAAATTAGCCTAAAATGTTAAAAAATCTTTAATTTTAAAATTGCCTTGGAAAACGTGCACGAGTTTTCTCAAAAAACGTGCAAATTTTCTACTTTTAGGCTTGCTGGTTTTTTCTGAGTTTTTTCTCTTTTTCTTAATTCTGGAAATTCATAAAAATCAGAAAATTTTCCAAAATTTCATTTTTTGAAGTTTTTTGTACTTATTCTCAAAAAACGTGCAATTTCATGCTTGCTGTTTTTTGGCTGATTTTCGACATTTTTCTGCTACTTTTCAATTCTGGAAATTAGCATAAAAATCAGAAAAAATTTCAAAAATTTTATTTTATTTTTATTTTTTTACTTTTTCTCGAAAAACATGCAATTTTGTACTTACTATTTTTTACTGATATTTTGCAATTTTCTGTTATTTTCCAGCTTCTGGAAATTAGCCTAAAATTGTAAAAAATCTTTAATTTTAAATTTGCAAAAAGTCTCAAGTCGTTTCGTCAAAAATCGTGCATTTTACATAGAAATCAGTGAGCTTGCCTGGTCCTTTCCAAGCTTTGATTTTGGGTCTCATTCCTTTGTTTTGATCTTTTGTTTCATCTCATAAGGCACTTGTCTTCTCATCCACTTGATCTTTTCGAATCACAGATTAAATTTGGTTTCCTAACACTCTTACTAGTCCTTGTTTAGAGCTCTTATCCACAAGTGAACTAGAAGCAAAATTGAGCAAGAAAGAGCAAGTAGAACTAGATCCAAAGACAAGGATCCAAAACCAGAAAAAAGAAGTCATTCTCCTTTGTACAAACTCATAAGAGTTTTTTCATTTTTACTTAAGTTACTTCTCAAAGTCCTTACAAGGATTAAATTCCCAAGGCATTTGTACTTCATTAATAAAACAAGGCTAAGTGGGATAAGGCCTCCCATATTTGGTTTTTCTTCCGCATTTGGGGAAGAATGTCTTGGTTCTTAGCTACTTAGATTTATTTCAAGTACTTAGAGTAGTTTCATTTTTTGCAAAGTAGACACTAATTGTTAGATTAGCCCATTTTGTTTCATTAACTAAGTTGATTACTTCATCTTTTAAGTTCTTGTATCTTTCATAAGTAATTCAACTGTTTAAAGTAGAAATCTCTTGAATCTCACTTTGTAGATCAAGAGTGCTCTCTATCGAAGAGTTGTCTTTTCATTGTTTAATAAGTTAATCAATAAGTAAGACTCTTGAACTTGCAGTAACACAAGTCAAGAGCACTCTCTATCGGAGAGCATCATTAGTTTTGCACATCCTTGCATTAGGCATTTAGATTAGATAAGACTCTTAAACCTTTGTCATAAGACAAGGTCAAGAGCGCTCTCTATCAGAGAGTTTAATTAATTGATTTAATAAAATCTTTCAACTCACATTCCCTCTAATTAATTTACTTCGTTGATATCCTTCACCTAGTATGCTCTGTCGACTTTCGAGTTAGGCTCGTACTCAGAACGGTGAACGGACTTACTAAAGACTGCAATAACAACATAATTAAAACTTTTACCCCATAACCAACGCACCGGCATTGTCTCGATAAAATACTCAGGTAGTGGGCAAATTCCAAGTGTAAGCGTCGGGCAACCAAATCTGGACACTCGTTGGTTAAGTTATTGAACACCTAGCTTGTGATCCAGACAGGTCTGTCATGTCTTCGAACGGAGCCACTGAAAGTATTTCCGGTTAGGTTTCCTAGATACCTTAAGCAAGATCACCATTAAAATCCTTAAAACTTACAAAGAGCATTCGCACAATTTAACATTCACCGGTTTAATTTCTAGACGTATGTTTAATTCTCTGGCGCATTTCAGCTTCATTGACTCCATAAGGCACTGTTCTTTGTTTTGTTTTGCATAATTATATTATTTGATCAATTGTCTATGGCTTAATATAATTGTTATCGCTAAATGCTTAATTGATGTCTAGAATTTAAATTTATCTTTTAATCTCTTGTTGCAACGTGGATTGCTCTTTGATCTTGTGTCACATTCATAATAAGTAAAACACCTCCAAATCATAATAACTCCTAAAAAACACCCATCCGTATCCGCAACCTTCAAAAAACACTTTAACAACTTAAGAGCCGTAGAAAACTCTTTTGTAGGGACTACCCCCCTTGGCTTCATTAGGAGTTAGCCTAAACGGAGGAGCTAGGAGTAGATGACAGTACATAGCTCTGTGCTTGCCCCAAGGTCACACCTCTCCCACTTTCCTAAGTGAGGAGACAGCTTTCAATTGATTTCTGCTGCTGGTGTGCAATCGGCAGACAACACTCCCTACCAATGATAGTCTGCACAAACACGGTCCACTGCTGAGTCACGCCATTTAAGGCTGTACGCACCATCTCAGCATTCTCTAAAACCTCTCCTACAGCTGCAAATTCATCTCTTACCTGTGTAATCTTGGTAAGATAGGAAGCCATGCCTCCCCTTTGCTCATGTGCACATTCTTTAACTTCTCCCTCAACACCATCTTCTTGTTTTCAATTGAACTCTAATAAAGATTTGTTAAAGAAGTCCACATCTCAAAAAGCATGTGTTTTTGCTGATATGTGAGAGATTATATGATCCTTCATGGCGTCAGGTATAATCCTTCTTGCCTTCACATCTCTCTTCATGAAAGCAACCTTATCAACTGCATCGACAGGTACTACTACAAGATTAGCAATGGTACTGTGAACAATGTCCAATAGTTCATTTTCTTCGAGTATCAAACTGATTCTAGCCTCCCATGGGCTAAAATTTGTAGCCCCATCTAACCTATTTTCAACTCTAAGACCAAACACCATGGCTACAACCTGTAACTCTCAAGCAATCTGTTCAAGAATATTTTTCCACAAACCCCCGTTCTTCTAAATGTTCAAATTCCGAAATTTTTAACTGTGCTCTAATATCATGAAAGTTTTTGAGAACCCCAACCCGGTTTCAAGCTTATTTGCTTCTCTGCATAGTTTAATTCCCAATAATAAAATTTGACTAAACTAAAACACATGGAATTCTTTTTCAAATTTAACAATTCAAAAAAATTTCTTTCCAGGTAAAAATTTCAAACTTAGAAATTTTAAATCAGCCAAACACACATGAAAATAACACTGATGTTTTTTACCAATGGTCCAGGATAAAACCCCTAAGGGAAAACCTGCTTCTGAGAGAGAGATTTATTATTCTTCAGGAAAAATACAGAAAATCAAACAACAATACTTATCAATTTCCTTCTTGAAATTTGAACCCTTTACTGTTGTTTTTCTCCTTGATTTTTGTGCCAAACTTCACCTCGAAATCATGCCCTGATTCTGCCTGTACGAACATAATCAAAATTCTGTAAATTACCTCAAAATTCGTGCACAATCCATATTGTACGGATTCTCCTCGATTTATGTGCAGTCTATATTGTTGTACAGATTCTGTACACCTCGATTTCTATGCAGACCGTACTATTGTATGGATTTCGATTTCTGTGCAGTCGTACTATTGTATGAAATTTCTTGATTTCTGTGCAGTCGTACACTGTAAGGATTCATTGATTTTTGTGCAGCCAATGCCTCAAAATTTGTGCCTAGAATTTGCTTGTACGGTTCTCAAAATTCATGCCCACTCTATTGTACATTCTTCTCGAAATTTGTGCCCAAAATCCTCCTTGATTTCTGTGACCAAATTTTCTCTCTCCTGTTGGTTTATGAAATCTCTTCAAAACCCTCTCTGCTCTTCTTCTTCCTCTCCCCAAAAATTCTCTTTCTGAAGTTAATGATGAGATAAGTTTGCCTTGCCCTAATCCCTTTTTGTTCATGGCAACTTCATCTTCAATCTAATGGTCAAGATTAGATTAGATGAAGGGTTCTCATTAAATGCTTTATTAATTAATTAATAAATGAGATTTAGTGCACCTCATGTCATTTAATAAAGTGAGGGCAGCCCCTTTTAAATAATCACTCACTCAACTTTAATTTAAATATGAACTTAGGATAAACGATGACTTTTACCTTTTTAATGAAGTCACTTTAAAAAACATAAAGTACACCTCACTTCATTAAACACCAATTACTAGGGGTCACCATTTAAAGTGTCATTGTCCACCCGAGGCAATGCTAGGTGGACAAACACTTCCTAGGTAACTTTTCAACAAACATGAGCATGGCCTGACTCCCGTAGGCTTGAAGGCACTTGTCTAACAATGACATCAATGTTCAAATCCTCTTGTTGCGAAAGAGGGCCCAAGTCCATCCACAACTAAATGTGATTGATATGGAGGGTGGGAGACTCCTTTTATAACATTAGAAGGGTCATGGGTCAATTAAACAGCTCACACGTGGACCCTATTTTTTATTTTATTGAAAGAATTTGAAATTGGTTGTTTTTGGGGGTCCTTGGTGTTTTTTGTACAGAACCGGTCAGTTTTGTACTGAATCGGTCGGTTTGAAGAAAACCGGGCGGTTTTGTATGAAACCAGCCAGTTCATCCTTGACGCCGACCAATTTTGTATGGAACCGGCCAAAAACAGTTTGAGTGCGTGATTTGACTCGGTGAAGCTTGTAAACCGGTCCAACCGACGAGTTTTTTCAAAACCGGTTGGGTTCTAATAACATTGGTTTGGCCCTGGGAAATCAAAATAAAACACAGTGAAAATGATGGTGAGTTCTCGTAGGGTGCCGGAGGGAATCATGGGGTGCAGCCAATCGATTGTACCATATTGCTATGGTGCTAGACCTATTCGTGCAGTCAATTGGATTTAGTTTTTGGTCCCCGGTGAGATATTGGCAGTTTTATGTTCCTTAGGCAACATTTTGATGATAAAAAATGGCTAATAAGGAAATCGAATTTAGGAAAATGAGGCAAGGAAATGGCATGGAATTGGTCTGAAGCATAGTGTTTAGGTCACCTTCATCATCTAGCATCAGCTTCACTCTACATGGAGTCCACACGTCCTTGATTTCTTCATTTTGAGGGCGTTTTAATGTATTTTTGAGGGGGGCGTCCTAGTTATTTTGATCACTTCATGATATTATTGACCATCACAAATTGTTATTGTGCCATGGGGCCATTCTAGTGAAGGATATTATAACCTCCTAGCCCCACCATGTGCTATCTTATGATTGTTTGTCATTTTAATGTGGTGCGCCCCCTCCTTAGGCATTTTTAGTGATGCGTCCCCCTCTATTGTTGAGTTGAACCATGTATGATGCATCCAGCTAATCTTAGCCGTAGATTAGGATGTTTCTATATTATGGTCTTGACCCTTGATCTTTTTGGATCTAGGTTTTATGTATTTGAGAGATCTATATATTGAAGATGCTCTCTCATTTGTAAAGGGACTTTTGGCTCTGAGAATATTGAATACAAGAAAACTTTTGCAAAAACTCTTGGAAGCTTTGTGAATGTACTTGGATGTGATTGTTATGCTTCTTGTTTAGACATTTCAGTGGATCTTGTGTGCAAACATTATTTTTCTATGGAGGTCGTACTGATCTTTTGCAAGGTAGCGAATTGGTTGGAGAAGATTGTGAAGGCGTCTTGCATCATCTTTCAGGCAAATCGTTTCATCTTCAGGGGGTTTTTCAATTTTTACTTTGTGCATTGGATTTTTCTCTGTAGATGACATGCGTAGCTTATCTTTTTCATTCATGAACAAATCCCACTTCGATAGTTTCATTTTGTAGGTGGAGAAGAGGGGCACACTACCTTCACTGGGCATTTTTCTCTTGTTTCTTGTCAAATCTCGATCGAAATTGTAAATAAGTGGAAGGATCATCGACATACAAGGCGGTCGCAAGTATTTTCAAGTACGATCTACAAGGTTAGTATCGTTTTTCATTATTTTCATCCAATTGTCAAGCAAAACCCTTTCTTTCAAACCCTAGTTTTGTAGATCTGATAGGTTCGGTGAGTATTTGATGACGACCATCAAAACCCACTTGGAGATTATTGAATAAACCCTAAATCTCAAATTTCATAGAAATCCGACTCCACTTTCCCTAGGATCTAGCACTAATCACTCTAGGTGGGGCGCCCTCCTTGGGTGGGTGGCCACTTTTTCAGATCTGTCAGCTGGGTATGCTTGAACCCACTCTATTTTCACAAATCTATCCTTCAAGCTACTAGATCTATCCATTTGATACCCTGATCTACTATTTTGGGTCCACTTTGTCTAGTGTTGCCTAAACCCTAGGTGGACATCATTAGGGTTTTCTTATGTTTGGTTAGATCTCTCTAGATCTACGTTACTAAACTCTTTGTAGTACTCTTCCAATCAAGTTGGGTCATATTCCCCATTTTCTAAGCCTCTGGAACTTTGTCCTAACTTCTATACCACATCCACTCACTAGATCTAGACTGCCTCACTCATTATCCTTCCTCTTTCATTCATTGCATAACCTTAGGAGTGTCTTGAGTAGGTGCGCTAGCCTTCATAGGCTAGTACAGTCTCCCCCTTGATCATTCTTCGGATTGATCTAAAGTGACAAGAGGTCGTCCGGTGTGACAACTACCCTTCATCCGTAGTGGACGAGGCCCTTGCGATGTCACCGGTTAGCTACCTCACCTCTACCGTCTCAGATAGGATACCTTTAGTGGGTAGCTACACATTGTGTGATAACAGGCCCTAGAAGCCAATGCACCCAATCTTCTAAGCCTGAAAGCTCCAAGTAGGTGACATTATATATTGATCGATTTTAGATTAAATATCTCCAAGGATAAAACAAATGCATGGATATATATACCATTTGTAATCGTGCAGACGTCCCACACATGACCAATTGGCATAGCTCTACGATTTCAAAGCTAAAATGAAATCTGTTGAAGTTGAGGCGAACACAGACCAACTGGCTCGAAGTTTGGGCTCATCGATAAATTCATCATTTACTCAAAAAGCGTAACGAAGGACTGACTCATGGTAAGTTCAAATTCAATCAAAACAAAATCTGGGCGAGTATATGATGCCATCGATCAAGCCAGCTTGGTGCCTCATCTATGCTACAGGATCCTCTCAGTGTACCCTCCCTGAAATTTGCATAGAGGTGCCTCCAAATATTTGTTGTGCAATGCCATATGCAGAATACCCTTAGTGGTGACATCAAATGTTGATGAAGAGCCTCCTGAGGCATTAATCCAATTAACAATCCGTTGAAAATGAGCATCTGGAATGCAACACAAATTGACACCTTCATATGCCATATTGTCTCAGTATTCACAAATAGCAAAAGCAGGTTCTGATGCTTCAATATATTCTTTCACATATCCAGCCCGGAAACCTCTGACAAAATCAAGACACCAACCATCAAAACCAACACCAGTCTGTAGCCAGTTTACCCACTCTTTGATGTCTCTCCGTACAAAAATACTGTGAGTGATCAATATTTGGTGTTGCATGGAAGATGTCACCACTTGAAGGATTACCACAGCCTTGGAAGTTGGGATCATCCCAAGCAATAGCCTTAGGGACCAAAAAATACCATGTTGCATTTGGACTCTGCATGTGAGCACAATGACAATTCAAAACATCCATCTCCAAGAGCCAAAATGTCATGGTTATGCATCCCCTCTATGCAGTACATGAGTTCTTTTTTAGTGCCATTAGCAGACTTCCTCTATGCAGTACTTGAGCTCTTTTTGAGTGCCATAAGAAGACTTCAGATTATAATAGTCAAAAGGCATGTAACCTTGAGGACCAACTGATTCTGTTGGTGGTGGAACCACGCATCTGTTATCCCAAATTGAGATAAATCCGCATCTCTAGGAGCCAACTCCAGTTACCATCTACTTCTCCAGCTTTCCAAATTGAAACCTTGAAACTGCATGGACTGCCATCTGCCCTCTGTGGAAAATTCTGGGTTATAGAGCGATCAAATCCATTCCTCAGGGAGTTCACTGATTGCACAGGTAATCATCAGTCCTCAAATCTTTATTGCACAATGGGAGAGAGTACACATATTCGCCAAGAAATGACCCAAAGGGCCTAACTGCTGCTCTGAACTCAGAATTCTGGAAATTGTCATATCTTAGCTGCTACAAATTATTTTCAAGTCATGAGTCAGCTGGATTTACTTGCAACGAGGTTTACCAAAAGCTCCTCTTGTGCAAAACCAGCATGACAAAGGTTAGACCATCAAACTATGCATAGATTGAAACTCAGGGCTGATGAATAGAACACACCACGGTATGTCCTTTTTATTCAAATTGTCAAAGTGTCTCCAACACCATCTCTACCGGAGGGAAGCATTAACATAGGCCAAGAACTTGCAAATGACTGTCCAACCCTCTGAGTGGCCATCAACATGCACAGGATCTATATCCAAACCCTTTAGATACCAATCTGCAGATAAATCTGTACAAGTAGCAGCTAGTCGAAGAAAATAAATGACATTAACATGAATATTTCATTCACACATTCTGTCAAACACTTGAATGTCTAGGGTTTATGATTAAAAATATACTCTTAAACTTGAAATAAAAACCACCATATTCAAGATCTTCTCAAATACTCAAGTATCCATTCACACATGAAAACATAGATGTTTTGGTCAACAGACCGGGCAAAACCCCAACTCCTGGGGAAAACCCTAAGAAGAAGATTTTTCATTAAGAAGTGCAAAAAATTCAATACACTAAAATTTATCTTATAAACCCTCACATGAAAAATTTTCCAAATCTGAAATAGTAGCAAAATAACTCAGAAACAGAAATTATCTCAAAATCTGTGCCAACCTCGAAATTCATGCCAAAAAAACTGTTGTACAGACTGTATGGTCTGTTGTATTTTCTGCCTCGATTGTTTAGCCCACACGTGCTGTAATTAATGATGTAGGGTCCTGCATTTAATGTTGCTGTCACTTCTTGGGATTCGAGCCAGTTACATTGGGATTCGTGCCCACACGTGGCTGCAATAAATGCTCAGGTACGGCTGCTACAGGTTGCCTAGGGATTTGTGCTGCTCCTCTTTCTTGAAAATCATGCCCTTCTCTTGGCTGTCTTCTTGGTCTCCAATCTTCTTCTTCTCTGACGGTGTGCTCAATTTGTCTTTTCTCTCTTGTTTTATACTTTAAAATGGTAACCAACTAATCTATGGTTGAGATACATTTACAAAATCAAGGGTCATCATTTGATGCACCCACATTTAATAATTAATTCACTTTAATTATTAAATAAACTTTAAGTGAGACCCATTCTATTATCTATAAAATACAAAACATCACTTTATTTATATATAACTCACTTTATACATAAATATCAGTGTAGTCAGACTTAGACTCGGCAAATACTCGGCTAGCTTGGGACTCGGCAGACTCGGTGACTCAGACAAGACTCGGATAAGACTCAGAAAATATGAAAAAAATTAAAAATATAGTAACTTAAAAAATAATATATAAACATATATATTAAAACTTAAAATTTAATATATAAGCATATAACAATTCAAAAAATTAGTAAAAAGACATAGCAATGCATTTTAACGAGAAGTGTTTTCTCACTTAAAAGTTGAAATCACAAACTATAATTTTTAATTACAAATTATAAAAACCATAAAATTATTAAAAAAAAGATAATAAGAAAATTTCATTAATTAACAATTATTAAAAATATTAAAAAAACAAAAAAAGCAAATTGTAAAAAACACACTATCATCATCCTATCCTAACCACGAGCAATCACATTCTTCAACCAAACTACCGATGGTAGCATTGTCGCCTTATATTTATAAAATCCAAAGTATAGAAGTTCAATGAAAAAAACTAAAAATTGAAAATGCTCAGACCAGTCACATCCTTAGTGTGCGGACACTCCAAAATTCCAAACACACAGACAACTGATAAATTGATAATAGCTAGGGGGGAAATGAGAACAACTCGAGGGTTCCTGCCAAACTACTCAACGAGATGACAGGGGAGAGCAGTGTTGTTTCGGGGGCTTATTCCCTCCCCCCGTTCCCTCCAAAACACAAAAGCGACGGCCAAACAGTCAACAGACTCGTGAATAAGTGACGAGTTCAGCGAGTAAATGACGAGTTCGGCGAGTGGCAAGTTTACCCTGCGAGTATGTCACGAGTACTTGTCCTGGTAGTCGCTCGGCAAGACTCGGCAAGACTCGCGAGTATTCAAAGAGTCTGACTACACTGATAAATATACAAAGGACAAAGTCTAAGTCCTCTTCATCACACCACACCAAAAATATGAAAGACAACCTTCAGAGTTAACTTTCCAACACTAGTGTCATGCAAATTTTAGCACTAATTCAAATCTAGGTGATCTGCTGAAATAACCTTCTTAAGGCATCACTCAGGCTGCTTCTTGTATTGAACTTCATATGATGAGCTCTCCGAACCAGAATACTGGGATGCAAGCATAGATCTACTGATATGCCACCTAAGAACCTCAGCCCATGCTGAAAATGTGGCAAAACTGTGAGTGGACACCCATGCAATATGGGATGTAACACCACACAAATTCAAATCCAGCTCGTGACATGTTTACCCCTATTGTGCAGATTGGGGTTGACAACGTACCAGCAATCTCACTCTTGTGTAAGTGCTCAAGGGTGGGGCAAGATATTCCAAACATTTTCATATATACAAATTTGTGCCTTCATCAATTATTTATGTGTACTCAAGCAAAAAATTAAGTAATTTGTCACATTCTCACTATATAAAGTTTAAATCGGGCAATGGGCCTAAGTCCAACAATTATGCTGAGCTTCAGGCTCTGAGACTTCTTTTAAAATGTGCTATAGATCAAAATGAAAAGAACTTGCACATTTGTAGTGATTCATCCTTAGTTATAACTTATAAATTGGACGAAGGGATCTGGTCTACTACATAACATTCAGCTCAGGCCTGTGGGTGACTTGTTGGATATGGCTGGTTCTTTGATCATATCTCTTTCTCCCATGTGTTCGGGGAATTGAACCAGGAGGCTGACAAGCCCTCAGAGAAGGGTCAACATCTCGCAGCAGGTTCAATTTCCATGGAAAAAGATTGCAAGGGTTCTTCTGTCATTTCCTTGACAAATATATGATTCTCCGTGGGGTCTTGCAGAGTCTGATCAGTCTCTTATGTCTTTTATCTACTGTTTTGTGGGATCACTTTTTCATGGACAGTATATCCAATCTGTTTTGGCTATGTAAAGGTTTGTGTCCTCAAACAGTTGCAACTTATGAGGTCTTCTCAGTTGTTACGCTGATAAGCAGATACTTAGTTCTGTTTTGGATGGTTTTTTTAGGTTATGGGCAGACCTTGGTTTGTTAACTCATCGTGTCCTTTCACACTTAAAGCATGTAATTTTCATTCATCATTGAATAAAGAGTGACATTTTTCTTGGAAAGAAAATAATTAATATGTTATTAGGCACCTTTCCCAAGAGTTGGGACTATTCATTGTGACACACCTATTCAATTTTATATAATTATATCACACTAATTATAAAAAACACAAAAAAATATTAAATACAATTTATACTTTCAAGTATATATCTGTGTTCGATATACTTAAGACAGTCTCCCACAGATCAGCCACTGTGAGAGCCTGGGAATCAATTCTATGGCTCTGATACCATATTGGATTTTATATTTATATTAAACATAAACACATTACATTATGATACACAACATGTGCAAATATTCAATAAGATGAAAGTTCTATGATCGATAGAATACAAAGAGCACCAACCCTGCGGAACATATAAATATACAATTAAGGGATATTTAATAAGCTCATATGATGGATTGAACACAAAGGGCATAAACCCTGGGGAGCATATCAATGTACAATTATGGTAAAGGTAAATATTCAATAACCTCAATGTTTCTATGATCGATAGAATACAGAGGACACAAGCCATGGGAAACACATAAAAATACAATTAGCAGAAAGGAAAAAATATTCAATAAGCTCAATGCTTAATGAGCAATAGAATACAGAAAGCACAATCCCTAGGGAACAAATAAATATAATTAAGGGTAAGGCAATACAAAGGGCACAAGCCCTAAGGAACATATAAATATAATACAATACAGGGAAGGGGTATGGATCGTGACCTTTTAGTCACATTCCAAATATATTAGCATATGTCAATATAATAATATTTATATATATTATTATATAAGTATATAATAATGATAACAATGTTAGTGATAACCATGCCCAAAGTCAAGATTATACACTAATATTTTGTATGGTTTGGACTCTGAACAATGAGGGCTGCAAGCAATGGAGAAGATTTGAACTTGCAAATAGAGAAAGATGTCCTAACACCACGAAGTGGATAAAAATCAAAAGACAACAAAAACTCACTTTCTTAGAACATCAGCACAGTCAATTCATATTAAGTCCTTATGGACTACTGCCACGAGCTTTGACTAAAAATCCTGGTCATATAGTACACAAAAACAATGAAAATTAAAATTCAAAGACCTCAACACCTTGGTTGCATACTTCTTGACATAATTATAGCTCAATTGTGTAATTCAATCAAAAATTGAACCTCTAATCCTTTTATCATCCTTGTTAACAGCTACATGACATTGAAACATGTTCAGTAATAATCCTTCAAAATAGTAATCTCATAATGAAAATAGAATGCATGCGAATCAACATTTAGTAGGAAATAAGAGCACAAAGCAACAAGATGTACCATTATTGCGGAGCATCAAATAGCAATGGTAATAAGGCAGAATGAACACCAGTAATGTAATCAGACAAAACAAGTCCATTTTCCAATTTATCCACCTTGCCCTGCCATCACAGTTCTTGTTAGTCTCTCTCTCTCCCTCTCCAAACATACATGGACACAACCATGTTACACATCATTCCACCATCTAACTCACTAAGATTATTATCTCTTCATAGATTCTGAAATTGACTGAATTTATTTTCATTAATTAGATTTCAGACTTGGAAACCAACATCACTGTAGTGCTTATAGTAATTCTCATCCAAAAAGACCAAATTATGCCATGAACATTTTGAGAAGGCAATCATTATTTCATTTACAAGACTAATTACTAAATAGAAACTTGAATTAACAAAACTTTAGTATCTTCATATTACATTAAGGTCCCACGAGCAATGTTATGAACCAAATCCTTAAATTATCATGAGAGACAAGAGTACACACCATGTACAACAATGTAAGCGTGGAGCACAACTCCAATATAGATAATATGATGGGTTACACTAACTCCTTAAATAATAGGAGAAACTCCTCCAAATACCCCAAGAAATTCATACATCTAATTCACACGTTCCCTCAACAATGACTACATTACCTCAATATATACCTATTCATTCATTACACATGAGGCTACTTCATTAGGTTGACGACTATTACATATACATTTACTTCATTGCAGTGTTTTAAAAACCAGCCGAGTCCGAGTCCGAGTTTGCCGAGTTGGCCGAGTTGACCCCCGGCCGAGCTGACCGAGTTGACCCCCGGCCGAGCTGACTCAACCTGCAACTCGGCTCGGGTGGCTGATTTTATACTTAGTCGACCGAGTTGGGTCCGAGTCGGCCGAGTTAGGGTCCGAGTTGGCCGAGTCGGCCGAGTTGACCGAGTTGCAACCCAAGTCAGCCGAGTCAGTTGTGGCAGACACCCACAAAATGCAGACTCCAAAATAACATGTTTATTTTTTATTTTTAAGATTTTTTTTATTCTAACCATAACCTGAGGCCATAAGTTGACCCCCTGCCCCTCTATTTGGCTCACACTTCTGCTGTAAGATGTTTGTGAGCATTTGGCATTATTGTTGTTTGGATTCATGGAGGCTTGGAGGAGCGTCCAACAATGAAGAACAATCAACATGATTGGAGGAGTTGGACTGTTGGAGACCGATTTTCTGTTACCTAGATGTATGTTAGCTTCCAGCTAGCCATTGTTTCGTTTTTTCTCATTAAATTGACAAATATCAGTCATGTTTTCTATTGTTTGCTGCCACACTGAAGGTTTGAAGGTGCCAGCGTTTGAACTTTGAAGTTACAGCATACAGCATGAAGGTTTGAACTTTGAAGTTTGAACAGCCTTACAAATTACAATTATAATTTAGTTATACATTATACATTGTAATACATTATACATTAGGCTGTAATACAATTATAATTTAGTTGAACAGCCTACATGTATGTATAATGTAGTTATACTTTATAAATTACAATTAAGTTTTAATTTTTATAATGTATTTATAATTATAACAGCCTAATGTATTACAATGTATTACAATTATAATGTATAATATATAATGTACATTGTATAGTTATAATTATACATTATACAGTACCCTTCGTGCAATTTTGATATGTTCACCCTTATATGGTATATATATGATCATACTTTGGATGTTTTGTCTCTAATGCTTTGGAATGATGGATTATAATCTTTAAAATATATTTTTTCTTTAAAAATTAAATATTTTACGTGTTTCTTAGTAAACCGAGTCATTAAAATCAAACCGGCCGAGTCATTGCCGATTCATTGCCGAGTCCGAGTCCGAGTCCGAGTTGACCCTCGGCCGATTCCGAGTCCGAGTCCGAGTTTTAAAACATTGCTTCATTGCATATATATTTAGCCCCATATATGCTCCCCTTGAGATCATATCACATACATTTAACATAATATGATGAGTTACACTAACTCCTTAAATAATAGGAGAACCTCCTCCAAATACCCCAAGAAATTCATACATCTAATTCACACGTTCCCTCAACAATGACTACATTACCTCAATATATACCTATTCATTCATTACACATGAGGCTACTTCATTAGGTTGACAACTATTACATATACATTTACTTCATTGCATATATATTTAGCCCCATATATGCTCCCCTTAAGATCATATCACATACATTTGACCCCATGTATGCCCCCTTTGGACCATAACAAGGAATCTGTTGCCGCCTAATTCCCACCTCAGGTCACGTTGCAGAAATCTTCAAGCCACTGGGTGCGACCATGGGGGAAAGAAAGAATCCAGTGTTGTCACTTAATCTTGACTCCTCCATCTAGGTTCTCTCCTAGCGAAGCCAAAGGGGGTGGTCCCTATTAAAATAATCTAAGGTTATTAATCTATGAAAGGAAAACAACTAATCTAGGAGATATGATGATATAAATAATGAAATTGAGATCTCTACAAATAACTTATGTCAATGCCATGCAAAATAAACATTCAACATTCCATTCAACACATCAATTAACTTAAATATCAAAAAAAAAAAAATTATGCAAAATAGACTAGTGCTAATGGAGTGCTTGTGTGTAAGGGGGTTGCTAGTGATGTCTCGAGAAGTATTGTAGTTGTCTCGGTTGATCAGTTTTAAATTAATTAAATGAGTGAATTAAGGAGTGGGTTAATTGTTGACCAGTTGATTATTAAGGAAAAAGGGTATTCCAAATATACCCAAGGGGAACGAGGAATATGTCCAGATTTACTTGGCAGTGGCTCTGACAGTGACATGTGGGCTAAATGGAGTCGTGAGATTGTGTTCAACACTACACCAACAAGGGTGTAACCTAACGGGGCCCCACAGTGACTTTCTAGGTGTTCCCACTTCACTTGAAGAATTTTCCCACTACTGAGTAATTTCGAAAACTATCGGATTTTCACTTTTGGGATTAATTAGAGTATGAAACTAATTACTAGTCAACTCCAACCCCTTTCTGATTGTCCCACCATTCCAGCCAAAGGCCTACAATGTTCACAAGAACATATGGGAATTGAAGCCTTGTCAATTTTAAAGGTTTTAAATTAAAAGTGAGTTACTTAAAAGTCTCAATACCGATACTCTCGTTTCCGAGAACATGGTCGGATTTGTTGATTTTAAAAGCAATAAAATAAATATCGAAAAGAAAATTAACTAATCTAAAAAAAAAGACATGGATCCCCCCTAGGGGGATGGGGTGCAGGCACTTGGCTGCCCGCTTGCTTCTCTTTTTATTACAATGATTACAACGAAGATTTCTGTTCCTTTCTAGATTAGGAAACACAAAAATTACAAACTTGAGGCTTTAAAATGCCCACATAACAAGTAGCAAGAAGAAAGGTTGTCGAATGGCTTAAATCTTCAAATTTTCGCCAAAGTGCATTTCTACCTGTTCATGAATTGCTACAAAACAACAAGCAATTATCAGTCAAATACACTACATAATCAATTAAAACCAAAAAATTTTGACATATTATTCAAGTACTTTTAAAAGATAAAAATTTGAAGTATTGAAAATGTACTTGTTAGAAGCTAGATTTATGAAATTCGACTTTTAAAATCAGGTCTAACTTTACATTAAATGCAAATCAAATTAGCTTATGATATATATTGTTTCACTAATTCGATTAACACTTGTCAAAGTAACCAGTAACCAAAAAATAGTTTTTGCAGAAATGAAAGAAGAGAAGAAGCAGCTCAATGCCAAAACTTGGGTGATGGAGTTCTTCCTTGTGGAACACAGAGAGACTATGTATTTCTATAAATCTTGGAGAGAAGGAAGATGTAAACTAACTCAACCTCTTCTTCAAGCAAAGTAACCTGCAACTTGGACAAAGACTTGCACAGAAAAGTGGTTAAGAAACTTGGTGCTACCTGCCACATAAACTTAGAAAACAAGATTATTAAACAAAATAATAGTGTACTTATAAGAGATCTAAAACAAATATACAGTAAGATCTTCAAGCAAACAAGCTATTTAAATCTTATCCTACAGGAGATAACTCCCCTTCAAAGACCCAGCTCAACCACAAAAACGCAAGAAAATGGACACCGCCAACCCGGTCCCTTCAAAAGCTCGAAATAGTGTCCATCCACACATGAAAATGCTACACAGTTCTTGACCTCCAAATCCTTTTATTCGGAATGATAAAGAAAATATTACAATAGCATACAAGCAGAGGTTCAAACTTCGATGCCAAAACATGGACTGAGAGCTTGCTTAAATAGGAAAAACCAACATCCAAAGGGGGCACACTTTGCTCATGGATGTGTCAAGCTTGAATGAGGTGTCTGTGAGTTGGTGCAAGGTTGGATCATGACTTAAATGGTGGCAACATCACTTGATATAGATGGCAACTACCCAAACCCAAGACCTTTTCCAAATTGGTGAGCTTTTCCATCAAGGTTGCGCCCCCACTTGGAGAGATGTGCCCCTCTTGCCTGAGGAAACTTCCAAAGCTTGGCTCACTCAGAAACAGTAGTGTTTGACCTTCCAAAATTGCCCGGGTACCTGCAACTTTACTTTGCCAAGTCACAGAAACTGATTTCGGCAAGTTTATTTTTTTTTAGTTGTTGAATCTTTCATTTTATCCATTTTTTTGGTATTTTGGGGGTTTTTCGAGTAATACATAATTTTGGAGATAAATAATTACTCGAAAACTTAGGAAAGTGGGTTTAGGGGTTAAGTGGGTGCTCTAAGTTAAAAACGAGCACCCCCATCGCAAAAACAACCTTGTAGCCCCACTTTTATGACTTAGAGAAGTTTTACATTTAACTTAAAATAAGCCTGTAAAAATGGGAAAAATAATTTTTTTCCGAAAATTAAAAAAAACCTATGGGGGACTTAGTACATGTTCATAATGACTCAAAATAATAATTAGCATGGTAATATACATAGACACTTAAGTTTTAGTAACCTCCCAAGGCCTAACCACCAAGACAATTATTCCAGCTTTGGAGGCTTGAGTGAAAAACTCGAAAATTATTTATCGTTTAAAAACGATAGATAATTAATAAGGAAAAAACACCCTAGACTGATGTATTGATGACTAAGTCCTAGGAAACCAAACCTTTTACATAAAGTCATCATGCTAAGTCATTTTATTACAATCCCCCATGGGGTATGAACATGTTAAAAAAAAATTTAAAAGGGCCTAGGAAGGCCTGCATGGACTTCTGAACTCTGAATTTGAACAAGTAATTGTTCATCTTTGGCAGCTCACTTAAGAGTACAACTTAGTGAAACTTAGTTGGCAACAGAATCAACATGCTCTCAAGAATCTGGCATCTTTTGCGAGCATGCTTTTCTGGTTGCATGTAATTTGGGCATTCTAGTGTCACTTCCCCCCACTTGACTACTGACTGGAAATAGACGTAATCAGGTGACACATCAAGTTTAGAAAAATGGTCAGCATGAACAAGAAACAATTAAAAAAAAAGTACTTACAGAAACCTTGAAACAAAGCCAAGTTCATGGAAAAATAAGTGGTTGAAAAGATGGATTTGGATGAATAAGATTGTGCAAATGATGGAAGATGAAATATTATATACAAAAGAAATTCAAAATCCACATGTTGTACTAAACTAGAAAAGGAAATTCCATTCACCTAAAAGTTGTCAGTGACAAAATAAGACATTACAGTATGTGGACTGTCCATGTGGTTCATGATAGTGACAGAGTGGCCATGCAAAGGCTGCAAATAAGAGAATAAGGCATTCCCATGTTTGAATCGTGTGGTTCAAAATTGTGGCAAATATTTCCATGGGAAAGGAAAGACATTCTCATAGTTGAATAGGGCACAAGGACCTATAATGGACCTTGAAAAGACTCCATAAGGAGTAGGACTGGAATAAATTGCAGCATTGTTTGGTGCTAAGAAGTCCAAGAAAGGTCAAGTTGGACTTGGCCAGAATTGCTCAAAGCAATGGAGCAGCAAGGCATGTGAACAGAGTGCAATGAAAGCTATTGTAATGACCAAGGAAAGCTACATAGGGCTGATAAGATGGTTGTAGCAAAAATTAAAGAATAATCTCTATTAGGCAACATTGATAAAGAGAGAATTTCTCGCCTTAAACTATTTCTATTTATAGCATAAGAATTGCATGCTTGGAAAGTGGCAAGTATAAATGTTATACATGTGTATATTTGTATATGCATTGAATTGCTTCTTGGTGAGAAAATCATAGCTAATGACCCCTTATGTGCTTGGCAAAGATGCCATGAAATTGGATCAGCTATGATGTGGAAGAGAAATTCCATGCTATGATGAGGAATTGGAAAAGGAGAATTCCTTAACTCTTGTCTTGCTATTATACTTATATTTTTTGAGTCTTATATACAAAAAATTATGGCATATGAGCACCAAAAAAGCAAAAGTTGGGTAGTTGGAATGCATATGCACTTGTGGGCATATTAAGAGATAATGCATAGAGCATGTGAAAATGTTTTTGCATATTGGTAAAGGCAATATGGTTTTACATATGCAATGAGCACTAATGACAATTATTGTGCTTAATGATGATTGTCTAACCAGAGATAGTTGAAGCATGGTTGAAGATGTTGATGATGCTAATGCATGTGACTCCTTGTAAAGAAAAGTTGGGGCAATAAATCTATGATAAGAAGGTTGGTGGAAGGTTGGTGTAATCCTTTGTAAAATACCAACTAATCAACTAACATCAGAAATGTTGATTGCAACCATGCATGTAATGGTTTGTTTATGCTAATTGCATAAGTGTTGAAAGGGGATTGGTTAAAAATCCCTTCAATCATATTTTAATCATTATAACTTGATTTGCATGTATGATATTGGATGCATTTATGTGAATGTTATTCCATTGGGTAAGGCAAGGAATCGGGTAGTAAGTGTTGAATTTTCAGCATTAGCATAAACTTTAAAAAATTGCAGATAAACATAAATAGATCAGCAGTACAGTAAAAACACATTCATCGCATCAGCACACATGGACACAATATTTTTTTTCACTGGGGAAACCTTCAAAGGACAAATTCCCAAAAGCATTAATAGCTACTCTCGTAAATGAGATGGCTTAAGAAATTCTTCAAAAAATTCCTCAAATCCAGATCTGGATTTTGACCACGGTTTACAAATGCAAAAGATTTCTCAGCAAAACAAACTAAGGTTTTCAAACCCTTGTAAACCACATTTCCAGATCTGCCCAGAAATGATTGAGGCTGCCCAAAACAGTCTGTCTGCCCAAGATGAAGTTAGGGCCTGCCCAGAAATGCTAGACTGTCAAAAACAGTCTGCACAAATTTATCAGTCTGCCCAAGATAAAATTAGGGCCTGCCCAGAATTGCTAGTGGCTGTCAAAAACAGTCTGCACAAATTTATCAGTCTGCCCAAGATAAAATTAGGGCCTGCCCAGAATTGCTAGAGCCTGTTAAAAACAGTCTGCACAAATTTATCAGTCTGCCCAAGATAAAATTAGGGCCTGCCCAGAATTGCTAGAGCCTGTTAAAAACAGTCTGCACAAATTTATCAGTCTGCCGAAGATAAAATTAGGGCCTGTCCATAATTGCTAGAGGCTGTCAAAAACAGTCTGTTCCAAAAAAAATCTCAAATCTGCCCACAAACAAAAGTAGGGCCTGGCCAAATTACAAAAAACAGGCTGCCCAAAATTTTGAAACAAGCTGCCCGAATTTTCTAGTCACTACTCGTGACTATTCCTCTTCCCTAGGTCTGCAAGGAAAAGAAACAGAGGCTGTCCGGAAATTACAAAAAACAGGCTGCCCAAAATTTTGAAACAAGCTGCCCGAATTTTCTAGTCACTACTCGTGACTATTCCTCTTCCCCAGGTCTTCAAGGCCCCTGCTCTTGGAGGATGGCTAGTTAATAAAATAATGTTTTAAAAGAGTTAATAGCCAAAGGATGAGCACTCATTCATTGTATAATGTACGACTCATTTTCCCCTACAAGGAAACAGGGTGAGACAAACCTATCAGGGTTATGTCTTTGTCATTTTTTGGAAGCCTAGAAGGTTTTCCAGGGCACCTGCCTTTAGAGGTTGACTAGTGTCTTATTGTTGTGAAAATCAATTGTTTCAAAAAGGTTGCTTGCCTAGAGTCTAGTGGAGCATTCTCATTATTCCACCCATTTTTGAGACACTATCATTCCCTATTGTTCACCTAGTCCAACTTATGTGTTGTGTGGATCCCCTTTTCCTTCAGCCTAGATGCTTACAGTGTCAAGTGTCAAGTCATTCCCTCGTCCTTACCTAGTTTTATTCACCTTCACCCTTGACTGGAAAAATGGCCAAATCCATAAATGAGTATACACTGGAGGTTCTTGTTCAGAGCAACTAATTACTTTGATTTAGAAATATTATTTATATATGTATTGTGCTTATAATCGCTAGCAGAAGCCACTTGTACTTAAGTCTTACTGCTAACATAGATAATTGAGTATGCATATCCATTTTGTACTTTGCAATATCAAAGTTTTCATTTGGGTCATCATTTTGACCATTCTTGACTTGGTTAACACAATTTGACCAAGTCAGTAACAGGGTTTGGGATGAGTTTTGGCCGATGATTGTGGATGATGATTATTTGTGGTCTATCAATGTCCATTAGACATATTCATGCTTCAAATGATGGTTTATCATGATGGCTTGTGTTGTTTTCATGATTATCAGCATTTACAACCTTTAATATTATTATTATTCTGACATGGATGGGGCCTCTGACGTACATTTTTTATAGACATATGGTGTATGGGTACTCATTCCAAGTGGATTGGGACATTCTGAGACCTTTAATGCACTCAGTTTTTAGTTTCAGGCATTTACAGAGGAGGTATGGGTCATTTTATCAGTTTGTAGCAGTTTGGCCTTAGAAAAATTAAAATAAAATGCTTTGCAGTTGATGATTGGATCTCGTAGGGCACTAGAAGGGACACATAGACTGCAGCCAGTCGAGATTACCATATTGTTGCTATGGAGTCGGGTTCATTTTTGCAGTCAGTTGATGTCCAAGTTAAGTAATCAATGAGATATGAGCGGTTTTATGTTCCCAAGGCAGTATTTTGATGATGGAAAATGGTTAATAAAGAAATCGATTTGGGTAATTGAGGAAAGCAAATGGCATGGAAAAGGTCTGAAACATATTGTTGGGGTCATCTTCATCCTCCGGCATCAATTTCACTCTTCATGGGGTCCACACGTCCTACCATTCTCCACTTAGGGGGCATTTTGATGTATTTTGAGGAGGACATCCTCGTGACTTTAGTCACTTTATGTTATGATTAGTGATTATACCTTGTGATTGTGCCATGGGGCCATGCTAGAGAAGGATTTGTCTCACCTCCTAGCCCCCACCATGTGCTATGTTATATCTTACTCACTTTTCATGTGGTGCGCCCCTCCTTGGGCGTCTTAGTGGGTGCACCCCCTTCTATTACGAATGCGGGAGATTTCGGTGGCATACTTTTTGGTCACTTCTGTCATTATTGCACAATAACTACCACTGAAGTGACAGGGAGAGTGACAGTTGAATGGCAGTTTTCTTGTAATGATTCGAACAATTACACCATGTGACAAAAATCGCTGTGACCTTTCCAATTTATTGCCCGCTCGTGCTAAGGAAAGACTGCTTGAACAGATGAATGCATATCATCTTCGCGCCGAAGTATCATTCATTATGTTTGCACCCAATCAAGTAAACTAAGTTGTTGTGTCTGCAACTCAGAGAGTCGAGGCAAGTTTTCGCAAAGTATGGTCATATCTATTTCCAATACAAGCATTGTTGCAGAATCCGATGTCAAGACCCCTTCACCAACACCCATTATAGAAGACACTGCCGCATATGTTCCACCACAGGTCGTGGTTGCAAAAGAAGCTAAACAGATCCCATTCATCCTTGAAGTGAGGTTACGATCAGACCCACCTGGCATGTCGAAGAGGAAACGGTATAGTAGTTGTAAGAAATCAGCACCACCACCACTAGATGTTGAAGAACCATGCTCTGCCACCATGCTGCCATATTATGTTCCGCCCAAACCAGCTGATGCGCCTAAAATTCGAATTGCCAAGAATGCAAGGTACCCACTGGTAGCATCGACTATATCGAAAGAAGTTCGGATAGCGACGAACATACTCCCAAATCTCAAGAAGATGACCTTTGTCGACCACGACCTAAGGAAATTTCCAGAGTTCACAATGGACAAATATATGGTTGTTGTCCACGACACAAGGGATTGTTAGTTTTTATAACTCAGTTGGTCCTTCTCCATATTTTTGATGTCACATGGGGGGGGCATAAGTTGTATTTTTCCTAGTGAGCTTTTTAATGTAAAGTGAGTTTTATATTATTAAAGTGACTTTTGTACTTTATAAACTTAAAGTGACTTTAAGTTGTGGGACCCAAAAAGTGTATTTAATGTATTTAATAAAGTAAATATGTGCATTAAATGAGAGCCCTCAGATAAAGCTAATCGCATCCTTTGATTAAGTTGGTTGAGTTAGTTAGGGTTAGTTTGGGTGAGATAAAGTATAAAAGAATGTCTACGGAAAAAAGAGAGACATCACATCAGAAGAAGAAGAAGACAAGGGAGAGAGAGAGAGAGAGAGAGAGAGAAATAAATTTCTTGAAGGAAATTTCTGATTTGTGAGAGAGAGACTGATCATCAAACTGAAGGCACGATTTCCAAGAAAACTGTAGCATTCATTGGACTATACAGCCAGACCTTACAATCATTATTGCAGACAATACATGCACAGAAAACGAGGCAAATTGCAGGCACAAATTTTGAGACAAAATTTTCTGCATGTAATGTTGGGCAAAATCCGTACAGTCCGTACTTGGCATGAATCTCGAGAAAATTGTTGTGTACAGTTCACACTAGTATTTTTGGCATGTTTTTAAATGCAGATTTACAGATGAGGGTTTCTAAAATTGTTTTGATGTTGTTGAATAAATTCTGAGTTTTTGAATTTATGATTTCTCTCATAAATAAAATTCTTTCTCTAGGTTTTCCTCTGGTGAGGTTTTGCCCTGGGCTTGGCCCAAAATTTCTACATTGTCACATTTATCTTCAGATTGAAGTTGAGTGCATTAGTGTTTATACTTAAAACTATCAAATAAATTCATCTTATGAATTTTTAGTTTAGACAAGTTATAAATCAGATTTGCAGTCAAGTGTTTGATAAAAGTCTAAGTTGCCAGGAAACGTGGG
>LPNX011040686.1:189097-200855 GCA_001517045.1 Pseudotsuga menziesii | reverse complement strand
AAAATTTGAAACATAAAATAATAAATTTGATAAATCATATGACATAGACTCATAGTAGATATCAACTGGAAGACTGAAGTTATATTAATATAATTAACAAAATAAACTATTATATGTCCATTACACCACGAGTTCAAACTTCATTGCCATACTACATCCCACATAACATGTGTTTTAGTGCTTTATTATTTAATTTTTAAAATTTTGAACTTCAAACTTTGCAAATTGACTTATCCCAAACAACAAGCTAAGATAAATTGTCTATACATGAAGTACCACGTACGTGAGATTGAATTTGGGTACGGATGGGGACGTACCATTGAAGTACCCAAGTACCCAATACATGTACCCGGTACTGGTTTGTGTACCCGACCCCCCGGTACGGGTACCCATGCAACACAGATAAAAGTCCTATATAAGGTCTTGTGATTATTTATCAAATTTCTTCATGGTATCAGAGCGTGATTGCTAAAGAAGGTATGTTAAGTTGTGTGATACAGAACAGAAGAGATACAAGTCAGGATCAGCTAAAGATTATCAGTTGAAGCCATGATTTCAACAAGATTGCGATATGAAGACAAACTAGATGGTTTGATAATTTCATCCCTTAGAAAGAGTGCATACCTGTATTGTTCAAAGAGTTGGAGCTATGGGATATTGTTGGTGCTTCTGACACCGTCACAGTTCCCACATATGTTGTTTTGAAGACTGCCTTTGACAAGAAAGATATCAAGGCACAAAGAATCTTTTTGGACTCTATAAAAGATCATGTGATACCTCACATCACAGGTAAGTCACATGCTTTTGATATTTGGAAAGCTTTATGTACTCTTTATCAAAGTAGGGATCAGAATACAAAGATGGTTCTCAAAGAAAAACTGAGGAATACCAAGATGATTGATGCTGATACAGTAACCACTAATCTCACCAAAATTTCTCAAGTTAGAGATGAACTGGGTGCTGTTGGTGAGAAAGTGGAGGATGAAGAGCTTGTTAGATATGCTCTTAATGGGTTCACTGCAAAATGGCACACATGTGTGCAAGGAGTAGTTGCTAGAGAAAGACTTCCTAATTGGACAAGGTTATGGGATGACTTTGTTCAAGAAAAGACTCGGGAGGGAACATTCCAGAATAGCACTCAGAGCAGTGAAGAAAATGTAGCCTTAATTACCAAAGGTAAAGGTAAAAGGGGGAAGGAAAGGGAGAAAGACCTTAGTAATGTTCGTTGTTATAACTACAACAAGTTTGGCCACTATGCTAGTCAATGTCCTAAGAAGAAGGATGACGACAAAGAGGGAGCAGCATCAGCAGAAGTACAAGAATATGCTGCCCAATTTGAAAAGGAATCTTCTTTGGCATCAATTGAGACTAGCATAGATAGTTCAGTAGATTACCATGACACATGGATAGTTGACAGTGGGTCAACTAGTCATATGACCAGAAAGTATGGAGTTTTTCAGAGGATAGAAGAAATTGCTCCATGACACTTTCTTGAAACAAATATTGGAAATCCTCAAGCAGAGATAAGAGGAGCTGGAACTGTGAAATTTCAACTAGATCTAGGAGAAATTCTTGAAGTAAACAAGGTATTGTTTGTTCCAAACATGAAAGTTAGTAGACTTTCTATGTCATCATTGGAGGATGATGGGTATGGATTCTTTGTCAAGACAGGACAAATGTTTCTATATCAAGTAGAGAACCCGGTTCGTACCACAATTTTACTTACGAATAGAAGAGACAGACTTTATTTTTTACAAGGAGAAGTGATGTTTCCAGGGTCGGGTGGATGGTTATCTGACACTGAATCTAAAGATGAGGCAGGTGCACAGATGATACCTTCAGATGAGGAGAGCTATACTGGCAAGAGACTCAACCAGTATGAAGGTTGTGAGCAAAGGCAGGGGTTTAGAGAGGATTCCGCTCACAATTCTCAGTTTAGAGTTGTTTTTTGACATGGATCTCCAGATCACATTCCAGAGCAAGAGAGAGCTTCTTCAGAGGACAGAGACCCAGGTGGTGGACACTGGAGATAAAGGCATTGTCGACGAGACCTCCCTCGTTAAGAGGGAGTGTTAGTTTTTATAACTCAGTTGGTCCTTCCCCATGTTTTTGATGTCACATGGGCGGGACATAAGTTGTATTTTTCCTAGTGAACTTTTTAATGTAAAGTGAGTTTTATATTATTAAAGTGACTTTTGTACTTTATAAACTTAAAGTGACTTTAAGTTGTGGGACCCAAAAAGTGCATTTAATGTATTTAATAAAGTGAATATGTGCATTAAATGAGAGCCCTCAGATAAAGTTAATATCATCCTTTGATTAAGTTGGTTGAGTTAATTAGGGTTAGTTTGGGTGAGATAAAGTATAAAAGAATGTCTAGGGAAAAGAGAGAGAGATCACATCATAAGAAGAAGACAAGAGAGAGAGAGAGAGGAATTTCTGGAAGAAAATTACTGATTTGTGAGAGAGAGACTGATCATCAAACTGAAGGCACGATTCCCAAGAAATTTGTAGCATTCATTGGACTATACAATCATTATTGCAGACCGTACATGTACAAAAATCAAGGCAAATTGCAGGCACAAATTTTGAGATAGAATTTTTTGGATTTAATGTTGGGCAGAATCCATACAATTTGTACTTGGTATGAATCTCGAGAAAATTGTTGTGTACAGTTCGCACGTGTGGGTTGATGGCACGTTTTTCAATGCAGATTTACAGATGAGGGTTTCTGAAATTGTTTTGATGTTGTTGAAGAAATTCTGAGTTGTTGAATTTCTGATTTCTCTCATAAATAAAATTCTTTCTCTGAGTTTTCCTCTGGTAAGGTTTTGCTCTGGGCTTGGCCCTAATTTCTGTGTTAACACATTTATCTTCAAATTGAAGCTGAGTGCATTGGTGTTTATAGTTAAAACTATCAGTCAAATTCATCTTATGAATTTTTAGTTCAAACAAGTTCTAAATCAGATTTGCAGTCAAGTGTTCGATAGAAGTCCTATATAAGGTTTTGTGATTGTTTATCAAATTTATTCAAGGATGGACCTACCCACTTAGTTCCAATGGAATGGGCAAGAGGACTAGATAAAACTGATTTGTTGTCACTCATGCACATGTCGCATTTCGGTTGCAGTGTAGAGGTGAATGCATGTGTTAAACAATTGCTAGTGTCATTCCATGGTGGATTTCTACGGCTCGACCAAAAGGTTTCTGTTGATGTCGAGCTTATAGCAACGATTACGAGACTCCCACTTGCAGGCGTCGACCCAACACCATTTTTTGCTGGAAAACAACAGGACAATTTATTCATGAATAAGCTCAAAGAAAAGTATAACCTGATCAAAGACACCAGAGGCTTTGCCATCGCCTCTATCAATGATTATATTGTTCGGTTCACAGCTAAATTCCTATCTAGCAAATTGCTGTGAAAGATGCGACCGAACCAGTGCACCGTAGGAACGATTGTTGCAGCAGAGTTATGTGCAACAGGTGTTCAACTCAATTGGTCGCAATATCTACTAAATGAACTGTTAGCAGATGCGCAGGAGGCACAGGAGAAAGGTAGCGCATCTCATTATTCATGGCTACTTATTTTGATTTCATTTGTTGCATGGGCAGTGCTAGCAAACTACCAGGGGGTAGATGTGCCTGTTTTATGTCGAGGAGCTCGATACCAAAATCTCTGGTTCGAAAAAGATTTAAAGCAGAGGCAAAAAGACAACAATGTAGAGTTCTTTTTGCAATCAAAGGCCCTGCGATATCATGTCCGAAAGTAGGCCAGAGTTACCGAGGCAACCGTTACGGAATTCCGAAACATTATCAGATTTGCGGTCGCGGCCCAGCATATATTGTTGTAGCCACGACAAGACCCACAGCGCCAATGGATTGCGACACAGTATCAGCTGTCGGCTGCAAAAATTGAGGCCATTATTCAAGATTGGTAGGAAGAATGGAGAGTTTATGATGCAGATGACCAGTTATCGACAGATGACGAGGTGCGACAGGACGATCCATTGACACAAAAGGATGGGGGACAGGGAGCAAACCCACCAGAGGAAAACCCAAAGGAAAATCCATAAAATACCCAGAAGGATTCAAGCACGACTCCAACAGACCCAGTAGTAGGGGAAAAGTGGAAGTAGACAGAGAAGTCTGCAAGACATCATAAGAAGAGGAAAGGCAACAAATCAGCTGGAACTGTTGACCTTACCAACGATGATTATACATGGTTGACAGAAACAATGACTGAGATTGCCAATCAAAGCCTCAAGAAGATAGATGAGCGACAAACAGAGCTAACCAGCAGTATCACGGACTTATTACAAACACTCTATAAGGTAGTGAAAGAAGTAAGAGTGGTGGTCAACTGCAGACCACAATTGTCTGAGTCGCAAGACTTAGCTAGCTCGTAGGAGGAACAACCTAGTGATGTGTCGACACCTATCCCACCAATAAAGACTCGAGTGTTGGGTGAAGCACTCAACTTGGGGACAGTAAAGCTAAATACCATGGCCAAAAGGTTGGGCCATGTCACTATAGATTTCTTTGCACTGTCGATGTACGAAGTATATGCCATTCAAAATGCCGCAGTAACAGAAATGGAAGTCATAGAAGGCGCATTAGTCAAGCAAAGAAGAGCATCAAACAAGATTGTTCATAAGCTGAAGAAAACAATCAAAGAAGCATAACAAAATGCTAAGAGCTGGGAAGACAACATGCACTAGCTCGACACAGTCGTAACACTTGCTTGCAACAATGTTAACGATGAAAGCATTACCAATGAGATGTTTGCAGAAGCCAAAGTATTTCGACTTGGCGAGATTGCAAAGAACCTCTGCAAGAAAGTCGCAAAATTGGAATCACAGGTGACACCCAGTACACCTCCAGAAGTACTAGAGAGAAGAAATGTAGCCACAAATGCTGCGAAGAGAATAGAAGAGGCAGAGGCACTTTGTGCCAAAGCAGTCGAGCAAGTTTCTCAGACATGGGAAGCTTTGATTGACGATGAGGAGTTAGAGAAAGTTTATCAAAGGTGGGAAGCTTTGATTGATGATGAGGAGTTACAGAAAGTTTCAAAACAGTTGTGCACTGTTGAGACAGAGGTGACCCAGTTGAAAAATGAGATGAAGAAGCTGCCATTAGTAGAGAAAATGGCTAAGTCTGTCGACATGAAGAGGCTACAACAACAGGCCGCAACATTGTGAACACAACAGCAAAAGAGGACGGATAGGGTCGCAGAACTACAAGCAAAGGCAAAGAAAATTATAGGTATTACTCAACCTGTACACCAAAAAGTGTGATACGCAATAGAGTCAACAAGACTTACAACTTTGAAACACATCAGTTTTGAACTTGTCGAAAATTTGAAGAAGACGGAAGTAGAAGTACGTGAGGAGCCTGAGCGCATAATGAAAATCTTTCAGGATTTTCAAAGTAAAGTTGTAACAACAGAGGTCTCATAGTAATGTGGCTCAGGACGAGCCACAGGTGAGTGTTGGGGGCCTATTGGCCATAGGACAAGTTAGGCGGAATTCAGCCAGAATTCTGCTCAGGAAGATAAAGAATTCGGTCGCAAGTTAGGGAAGAAGAGATGCAAGGAAGAGAAGCTGCGACAGAAGAGCAGCCACAACGAAAAGATTGGCACCAAGAGAAGTCACAGTAGAAGAAGAGTAGATCAGTGAAAAGGACAACTCGGCTAATCGTGGGCAAGGAGTTAGTTAGAATAAAGCACGATTTTGGTAATAAAGCATCATTGTATTTTTGGTCGATAGTGCCTATTGTCAATTGTAACTGAATGTACGAGAATAGAAATATCAGCCTATCGGCTAACAAAAAAGAGTCGGTTGATTAGGACAGGTAGAAGCTTATAAAAGGGCGAACCCAAGCTGTGTACGGGACTGGCGTTGATTATTGATTGTTCTATTGCAGAAGAGAAGAAGAGAGTTGAGTTGCTAGAGGAACGATCCAGACTGTGTGCAGATCGCCAGAGGAGTGAAGGAGAGAAGAAGTAACTAGACCTAAAACCTTAGAGCATGAGAGGAGGGAAGTCTACCTGAACTGTAAAGAATACCTAGAGAAGAGTCTACAAGCTGAGTGGGCAGACAAAAGGTGCTAATATATTTCTCATGCCAGATGAAGAGCGCCTTTGTGGTTTTTCCGAGATGGGTTTCCACTTTAACTGCTATCTATGTGTGTCACTGATTAATGTGCTTATGTCTATTGCATGTATGTTGTAAATAAAAAAATATGAATGTGTCACTTTGCATTTGTTTATGAAGAATCCCTCATATGTGTTTGTCGCACTGCTTATTGAATGAATCTGTAATAAGGTTGTTATATTGATAATTATAAAATGTGTCGACAGATAAGTAGCCTAGTATCTTGAATGAAAAGACAAGGGATAAGAAGTATAAACCCTGGCTTCGGTCAAGCGTTGTGATAAGATACAGCGAGAGTAGAAATCCTCACCTAACTACAGAAACCTGGTTCTAGCAGTTCTCCATAAAGATATCTCGGGTGAGACTACATTTGCGTCACAGGTGCTGCCGGTTGAACCTTGCTCTGTTGGGTCAATATCTGGGTCTTTGTTGACGACCGAGGATCTAAACCTGCGTCGACCAAAGGAGAAAGCCAACACCTAGCCAACAAAACAAAACTGTTTTTAGACACTGTGGCAAATAAAAGTAAAATTCAACCAGTTGCCAAGAGGCAAGCACTCGTCCTTTGAATGATGTGAGGTTGTTTGCCCCCAAAGGGAAACAAGGTGGTCACTCCATCGCACCTGTGGATGGTGGCAGGCAATGGAGGTCATACCGAGTCATTATCTGAGGCCCGTCAAGCTATTTAGGGAACCTGCTCTTGGAGGATGGATAGTTAATAAAATAATGTTTTAAAAGAGTTAATGGCCAAAGGATGAGCATCATTCATTGTATAATGTACAGCTCATTTGCCCTTACAGGGCAACAGAGTGAAACTAACCTATTAGGGTTATGTCTTTGTCATTTTCTGGAAGCGCAGAAGGTTTTTCAAGGCACCTGCCTTTGGAGGTAGAGCTTTGTATGAGCATTTGGCTAAGCATAAAAAGCATAACAGGTCGTGGGATTAGAGAGAGAAGCCTGTAAGTGTTTCCTTCGCCCCGGTGGCCTTATAACCCAGCTTGGGGTGGCCTCTCAACAGAAGGAGTATATACTAGACTGAGTGGCAACGGTTGGGTGGAAAATTGCTCTTACACAGCCAGTTGCTTGGATCTGTGTTAATTAAAGATAAGTATTCTTTTTTATTGCAATGTGCAATGCTTTTATTTGATGCCTGTGATAATTATGCTAGTAATTGCATGTTAGATGCGTGTGTCAAACGATTTTATTTCCGTTATGTATGTTTATTTTGTGTCTGCACACACCTTTTAAATAATATGAAATAGTAATTTGGCTATGGGGCAAAATTTGGAAACCCATAGTTAATTAGTGTCCCCTCCCGTTGGTTGGATTGGTGAAGGGGACGCTACACCCACATTAATTAGTTTTTCAATTAGTTTTATATTTCTGTCCGTTTTAAATTAAAACTATGTGAATAAATTGATCTAGAAATTAAAGAATATTATGTTTTTACTTTAGTTTAAAATTTATTTAGATAAAATTGAAAATTTGGCTATAATTTCAACTTCCTCTTGATATAATATCACTTCTGTGTTTTTATTTTCACTGTCCATCCCCAATTAGTAATAATTATAATATTTTTCTTCGCCAAAAAAAGAAAATTTGAGATTCAGCTATCCGTAAGCTTTCCGATTGAAGCTGTCAGTAGGTCAGCCTTCGAGCTGAACAAAAAAAAGTTTACTCCAGATGGAGTGAGCAAGGAGAAGCAAAACCGCTGAAAGATTTCTCCCATTGAACAAATCCCGCTTTCTTTCAGCAACTTGTTTAACGTAACAATCGGCCCTGAGCGGTTATTAGCTCCTAAAAGACAAGCTAATCTATTTTTTTCGTGTTTCAAGCAAACATTTATGGTGTTATATACAGAACTTATTTGTCAATTAACAACAATTATCAGTCTTTTGCCTGAAATATTAAAAAATAATTAAAAAATAATCCTGTACATTGCAGCTTGTTACACCTGGACGACATTAAATTTTCATTTTAAAAAGAGCCAAGGAAACCTTCTTTAATTCAATTTCCGTGTTGCAGCTTTGAGGAGCTAACTTTTTAATTTCCCTATTATAGCTATGGCAGCTTTGAGGAGATAATATTTTAGTATTCATATGTTTACTAGCAGACGGACAAAAAGGGAAGGAAACGATCTGCTTAATTTTAACTGAAAATTTGAAATAATAAACAATCCGGCAAGGCAATGGCATTCAAAGCAAATGCATCCATTCTCATTAATTCCAGCAAAAACAATGAAAGAAAACTTTAGCACGGCAAAATTAAATTAAGGCTTCAACTGGAATCTGAAGACTGACTCTGGAGAGAGGAGAGGTATGATCTCGAACAGAACAAGCTGGAGAAGATTGCAGGAGAAGGCGAAAACAATGCTGAAGAGAATCTGGACTAGAGCCCGTTTCTCTTCGTATTCCTTGTACAATTTGCGGTTGAGGAACCAGAGGCCCGTCCATCCCAGAGCTGCTAGCGATCCCAACACTACAATTCCTTCGTATATTGCCCATCCCGACGCCATGTCCACAGTAAAAGGCGTTGAGTTCTTGTTCCAGTTCCGGCTTCTAAACAAATAGATGAACCTCACCAAATGCCTAAATACCCTCCCATCCCCCGCTAAATATCTTTCCTCCCGAAACAGAGTTTGCGAAGAGATCTATCTTCCTATATTTTTTAACCCTAGGTATATTTCTTTTTATCTTTTCCTTGTACTTTAGCACGCAATCATATAAACCCGCAACATGTACTTTGAAGTTAGAAAGATAAAATGGATTTGCTGAGGTGTTAAAATTACTTGTAAGTTACAAAGATGAAATGAATATGTGTTGAGGTGTTAAAATTACTTGTTAGTTACAAAGATGAATGAATATGGGTTAGAGGTGTTAAAATTTGAAACTTGAGACATACAATCTAGGTGTTAAAATTACTTGTAGTAAGTTACAAAGATGAAATGAATATGTGTTGAGGTGTTAAAATTACTTGTTGGTTACAAAGATGAAATGAATATGTGTTGAGGTGTTAAAATTTGAAACTTGAGACATACAACCCTAAGGTATAGTGACATATATTTAGCTTGATCTACATTTAAGTCTCAAATGGTTTAAAGGTGACACGGGGTTCATCCTTTATGTTCATAGAAATTATGAAATAGTAAGATTTCCATGGTTTTGGTTTCGAGATATATTACAAGAGTTAATATTGCACCTACTTACAGATCATCGTTGATGGTTAAAAGCATGGCTGCGAGACCTCCCCGTCAATGACGGAAAAAACCCTAGTTATGAGTTGTTTTTTGTTGTTCCAGGGGTGTCAGTCGACTTACTATACGTTGAGATGGTGTTTTTGGTTGCTCTACTTTTGTCACTATGGCAGTAGGGTTTTTTCTGTCGATAGCTTAGGGTTTTTCTTTTTGGGACCGGTGTATGGGGGTCTATGTGTGGGGGTGGACTGGGGTGCGTTTTTATGTGTTTCTCTAACTGGAGTACAGTCTGTTTGTTGGACGGACTTAGTACCTGTTGATGTATATGTAACTTCGGAATGTATTCTTCTATGTATCTTATATATTGTAACCTGATGTTTATTCCGGGATGTTCCTATTATGTATTTGAGTCATGTTGTCATGCCCCGATGTTTCGATCGGGAGGATTAATAATGTAAACAAGTCTTGTCAAGTCATTGTGGAAGTCCCCACAGTTTCGGGGCACTAGGGTTATTATACACTCATTAAGGTGTAGGCTCTAGTAAGTAATTGTTAAGTTGGGCCGACATGAGTGAGTGCACTTCAAGTGAACGGAAGAATATAAATAGAGAGTGAGGGTCTCTCTATTTATCACTTGCACTACACATCACTCACTCACTCAAGTGAGGCGCATTAGTGAGGAAGGAAATACTGGGACTAGACAGAAGAAGAAGACTACTGCTCTCGGGAGTGCATCTTACTGTTTTTGGGTCTTACATCTTGTGGTGATTCTATCTTAAGGAAGTTGTGGGGTTTTCTCCTTTATGGTTTCCCCGAGGAAAACTCTTTGTGTCTCTTGTCTCTTGTGATGTGCTTATGTTTTATTGTTGTGCTTGTTATTCTCTCAGTGAAAAGATCCTAAGATCATAATGCTAGCTTATATGATGAAAAACTAACATGGTATCAGAGCTAACCTGAGAAGAAGACATTATGCAGCTGCAGAAGCTAGGGATTCTTACTTTTTGGATCTTTCTCCACAATCTATCAGCAAAAGTATGCTAGGATGACTCTCCATTGAAGGGTGCATCTTTCTATCGAAGTGGAATTTGATTCCGAACATTTTCAGTTTTCGATGTGGAAATTAGGGCTTTCTACAGAAGAGGAATTTTTGAGTGAGACCAACATAGGATTGTTCTCCTCATCAAAACTGAATTTTAGAGACCTGGATCAAGAAATTTGGTTGGGTGAAACTCTGGGAAAGTCAAACCCTAGTTTGACCTTGAGCTAGAGAAACCCTAAATACTAAAACTGCTAAGTTTTGGTACAGTTGTTGTATTCCGAGATTGGCGAAGTTTCAGGAGCTTAAAATTGTAGGGTCCAAAGATAAAATCATGATGAAGCCTGTGTCCAAAAATCAGACTCAGATTCGCTGTATTCCAGGAGATATGATCTCTCCAAGTTAGGGTTCCAACCTCTTCTAGAATTCATCCCTAAACAGGACATCTGGGGAGATATGCAATATCTTGGGCTACAGAGGTCCAAATGGAATTCCTAAAGATGTCCCAGAAAGGGCACGGATTGTACTTTCGGTGGTCCGAAGATCAGACTCAAAAGATGAACCAATGACATGTGGCATGCCGTACAACTTCGTTGTTCTGAACAGTCCTATAATAGGTCACCTTGGGAAAAGGATCATAAATCCCAAATGGTGAAACCAATTCTGACGAAACCTATGGTGTTGGATCAGGGACATGCGAGGTTACCTCAGTGTGAAATTTCAGACATAGAGGAGCCGTAATTTCAGAGATATCACAGAAATAGTAACAGGCATTTCTACAGAAGAAATTGGAAAATTAGGGCTTCCTGTTCCAGGAGCTTCCCTCCACTGTTTTCAGAAAAGGTGTACATTGGACAACTCCATTTGAAGAGATCTATCTATCTATCCAATCATATCTGAAATATTCCAAGTTTTGAAAATTATGGTTTCTGTGGCAAATCCTAGATCAGCCAGCTCCGGAACCAAGACGGACACCTCAAATCGGTAAGATCTAATCCTTTGCTATTTTCATTTGAGGTTCTCATTTCAAAGTGATCTATCACAACAGCTTGATGATAATCTTGGTGAAGTTGACAACTTCCAAGCATAGAAGTATTTGATCTCTCTGAAGAAAATGGATTGGATACCTACATGAGTATAGAGGTTCCAGTTTCAGAGGGAGACGAGGTTAGAAGCCTTTCACAAGAAGAACTTGGTCAAGGCCAAAGAAGACATCATGCTCATGCTGCAGAGGATGATGAACCATCCAGAAAGAGATCTAGATATGAAAGTGAAGATTCTTCAAGCGGGGATGAATATGTTCTGATATCAGCTCTCATAGGTAACATTACTCATGGAAGTGATGATTGGCTTATAGACAGTGGGGCTTCCAAT
>LPNX011040686.1:148845-188861 GCA_001517045.1 Pseudotsuga menziesii | reverse complement strand
AATGTGAAGATCTAGAATGCAGAGACCATGCAGTCATAAGAGTCTCTCAAATCAAGAACAACTTGAAGCAGAAGTGAAGAATGCAGAAGTGGTGATGGCTACCTTGAATGGCCTCCCAGGATCATGGGATTCATTCATGCGAGGAAGTGTGCCAGAAGGAAGTGATTACTTTCAGCAGACTTTGGGAAGAAGAAGAAGCTTGAATCATAAGAAGAGAAGAGAAGATGGGAGTAATTGAAGATCAAGATCTCACCATCCAAAGAAGATCCCTCAAGCAATGAGGAATATGAAGAACTCAACTCTTGAAGAACTTCTTATCCACCTCGGCATTTGGATAAGAAACGATGCTATCATGAATGAAGAAGACGATGAAGCTGAAGACTCAAGAAGGAGTATGCCCATGAAACAAATAAAGATAAGTATTCAATTGTCATTTCATGATATTATTTTGTTATGCATTTGTTTATATTCAGTTGATGTATTATGCATGATAGGATGTTTACATTAATGACAGTATACTACTGATATGCATGTGATGGGTAAGTAGCTCACGGTGCTATACAACTCTCCATTGCTACTTATCTAGAATGAAACCTCTTTGCTGACATATTGGATTAGTGCACAATCTCAATGTTGTCCTGGTAGAGATGAAAGGCATCTAGAAAGTTTCAGTGAGATATGGATGAATGTTGTATTGGCTAAAGTAGTTGCATGATCATATATGTATGCATAAGTATTTTCCAAGTATGAATATTCCTTATGAAATTTTTCTAACCATACAAATTCATTTGACTTGTAGGAAAGATCGCATACATAATCGCCTACAAGCAAAGAAGAATGAAGACTTGTTCCGAAGAACAAGTGACGACAGTTCAAAGACAAAGAATAATATGACGAGTGCAGTGACATCATTGATGCAGAACCTTCCAGCCACCAAGAAGAAAGGGAAGACCAGTTCAAGAAGAATGATGTCTGGGTGCAGTATCGAGACTTGAAGAGAAGTTCATAGTTCCATCATGCAGTAGATGGAAACATCGTGGGATACAAAGTAAGATTCGTAGCTCGAGGATTCTCACGAAAAGAAGGCCTAGACTACGAAGAGACATTTGCAGCCAGTAAGAGTTTAAACACATACATGATGAGCCCGATGAATATCTTAACCTTTGCTACAAGGTTGAAGATGTAAGTCTATACACTAGATGGTCACATAGAATATTAGTAGCATAGGAAGCTACTTGTCACTCTAGTACAGAATGTTTTCAGTGCATAGAGCATAGAAGACAGAGGGAGTATGATGCTCCGCTTCAGAGGGAGTGACTACAAGATATATATTGAGGTTCGACATGGTACGACAGGATGGGAAGATTACTGATGACTCTAGGCTTTACTGAGAGTAAAGCGGATTCCAACCTTTGCTTCAAGGTTGAAGACGGAAGACCAGTGATGTTCCTGTTATGTGTCGATGGACTATTGTTCTAGGTAGGGAGGTGTGGCAGAGTGTGGATGGAATCTTCCTTAGACAAGGGAAGTATGCAGTAGAGATCCTAAAGAGGTTTGGGATGATGGACTGCATGACCACACCTATGGCATTGAACATGAAGCTATTGAGTGATGCTTCATCAGAGTCGGTTGATGCTACGATGTATCGTCAGATGATTGGGTCATTGATGTACCCGACGAACACGAGACCAGACATTTGCTTTGCTGTGAACACCTTGAGCCAGTACCTGACAGATCCGAGAAGTGTTCACTTGATGGTTGCAAAGCATATTCTGAGGTACCTAAAGGGTACAATTGATTATGGGCTCAAGTATGATGCGAATCAGAAGATTAACCTGGAGGGTTATGTTGATTCAGATTGGGCAGGCAGTGCCATCGACAGGAAGAGTACTTCAGGATGTTGCTTCAGTATGGGATCAGGTGTGATCTCTTGGTTTAGCAGGAAGCAATCCTGTGTGGCACTGAGTACAGCTGAAGCAGAGTATGTCGCAGCTTGTTCAGCTAGTTGTGAGGCAGTATGGCTGCGGAAGCTACTGTCTAACATATTTGATCTCCAGTTGGATGCTACTTATATACATTGTGACAACCAGAGTTGCGTGAAGTTGTCATAGAATCTAGTGTTCCATGACAAGTCGAAGCATATCGAGATCAAGTATCACTATATCAGGGATATGGTACAGAGAGGAGCAGTGAAGCTCCAGTATGTTGCGACGAAGGAACAGATAGCTGATGTATTGACGAAGCCATTGGCTAGGCTGAAGTTCGAGTACTTCAGAGAGAGACTTGGTGTTCTCCAGATCGAGGTTCCTTCCAAGAGAAAGTGATGAGACCCATAGCCATTCTAACATGGTGAGAGGATTGGTTCCTTCCATGGTCAGATGTAAGGGCTGAGCCATTCTGTCATGGTGAGAGGATTCAGTTTCTTCCATGTCAGATATGAGTGCTAGAGATCCAAAGCCATTCTGACGAGCAGGTCAGATGTAAGGGCTGAGCCATTCTGTCATGGTGAGAGGATTTGGTTCCTTCCATGTCAGATATGAGTACTGACTACCATTCTGGGAATGGAGGCACCTGGTCAGTTACCAGGAATACTCAGTCAGGGACTGAGAGAGCCATTCTGACGAGCAGGTCAGATGTAAGGGCTGAACCATTCTGTTCATGGCTAAAGGATTTAGTTCCTTCCATGTCAAATGTGAGTGTTGGCCATTATGTCGAGTAGGACAGATGTAAGGGCAACTGCCACTCTCCGGGAGAGTGGAGGCACCTGGTCCGTTACCAGGTAGCTCAGTCAGGGACTGGGGGCCATTCTGATGAGGGTGTAGGATTCAGTTCCTACCAGGTCATATGTGAGTGCACAAAATCTCTCATCACTATGGTAGGAAGGGTTCCGGCATGGGTGAGAGTCATTCATCATTGTGGTAGGATGTGTTCCGTCCTGGGTGAATGTGTGGAAATCTTTCATCACTATGGTAGGAAGGGTTCCGGCCTGGGTGAGAGTCATTCATCACTGTGGTAGGATGTGTTCCCGCCTGGATGGATGTGCCATTCTGACGAGTAGGTCAGATGTAAGTGCAGAGCCATTTCACAAATGGTAGTTGATGTGCCTACCATGCTGGTGAATGTGAGTGTTGGGAATTTCTGATGTGATTGTAGCTTACTACATGATCAGATGTGAGTGATGGGCATGCCTTTCTGACGATCAGGTCAGATGTAAGTGCTAGGCGAAGACCTACCTGGTGGCTAGGCCTAGAACCAGCATGAAAAAGGGTTGGCTCTGTAGAACTTCCCATGACAAGATTAGTACACACATGATGATGACCAGAGATGATCCAGATCCAGTTATGATGACTCCGAGAGATCCAGATCAAGTGATGATCCAGATCCAGCAGTGATGATCCAGATCGAGAGATGATCCAGATCCAGATCCAGATCGAGTGATGATCCAGATCCAGTCCAGTGATGATGATCCAGATCCAGTGATGATGTTCTATGATGATCCAGATCGAGAGATGATCCAGATCCGATGATGAAGATGACTTGAAGACGAAGATGATCCAGAGAAGAAGACCAGTGCTGAAAATTGTGTCGAAAGAATACCTTCCTAGTTAAGAGGGAGTGTCGATGTATATGTAACTTCGGAATGTATTCTTCTATGTATCTTATATATTGTAACCCGATGTTTATTCCGGGATGTTCCTATTATGTATTTGAGTCATGTTGTCATACCCCGATGTTCCGATCGGGAGGATTAATAATGTAAACAAGTCTTGTCAAGTCATTGTGGAAGTCCCCACAGTTTCGGGGCACTAGGGTTATTATACACTCATCAAGGTGTAGGCTCTAGTAAGTAATTGTTAAGTTGGGCCGACATGATTGAGTGCACTTCAAGTGAACGGAAGAATATAAATAGAGAGTGAGGGTCTCTCTATTTATCACTTGCACTACACATCACTCACTCACTCAAGTGAGGGGCATTAGTGAGGAAGGAAATACTGGGACTAGACAAAAGAAGAAGACTACTGCTGTCGGGAGTGCATCTTACTGTTTTTGGGTCTTACATCTTGTGGTGATTCTATCTTGAGGAAGTTGCGGGGTTTTCTCCTTTATGGTTTCCCCGAGGAAAACTCTTTGTGTCTCTTGTCTCTTGTGATGTGCTTATGTTTTATTGTTGTGCTTGTTATTCTCTCAGTGAAAAGATCCTAAGATCATAATGCTAGCTTATATGATGAAAAACTAACAGTACCAACCAGGATAAAAAGTGGGAAGTATTCATTGTTGGTTTATGGGGAGTGGGTTTTCTTTGTCGGGCTCCTTGCTATAGGGTTTCTTTATTCCTCGTTTTGTGGGTTTTCTGTCAGTCGTTTTAAGTTTTTTTCCTCTATGTCGCCTGGTAACAAAGGAGGGGTTCGTACTAACCCTCTGGCGAAGGTTTCTTTCATGAAAATTGTTCCAGACAGAGGGATGGAGTTTTGTTGGGCAGTTTTCCTACAAGTGGGTGGTTTTATGGTGGTTTCGTCGTGCCTAGGATTTCAGAAGGTTTTGGCCTGAAGGGGGTCAGAACCCAGACTCGTCTCGGGTCTTTTATTTGTTTCGAGAAGGTTAAAGGATCTCGACGGTATGTTTACTTGGTAAGGATGTCACCATGGACATGGTGGAGGCCCTTTTGCGAAGAGCCCTGCTAGGAAAGTTTGAGTGTATCAAACTTAGTCGGGTTGAGATTCGCGACTGGATTCGCGTAGTCTAGAAGTCAACCATCAAGTCGATACCACAAGTTATCTTGTTGGCAAACGGTTGGATTATTTTTCATTTTATGTCTGAAGAGGGCCGTCAAGCCATAGAAAATCAGTTCTGGGCCATTGGTCATGGTTCACTGGTGTTGGGAAGATGGCATGTCAGGTTTGACCCAAGACATGAACAGTTAACTAGGTGGCATCTATGGGTAATCTTACCAGAATTTCCAGTGCACTGCTGAAGCCTGAAAGGATTTATGGGCATTGTGAATGCTATTGGTAAATTCATCCTTATTGAGGACGAGCAGATGTTGGGCTTCGAATGTGTGTCTCCCAGGGTGTTGAGGGGTTATCGGCTGAACTGGAAGTTCTATGGGAGGATGGATCCTTTATACAAACCCTAGACTACTGACGGGTCCTTTTCTGGTGCCACCAATGTCGAGCTACTGGTCACTCCAAGGATAGATGCATTGGACCTCACTTATAGCCCAACTCGCGGCCGATGATTTCAACGTCGAGTGCAAGTATGGAACGTGATCATTGTTTCTTCATTCCTTTGGATAAGGATTTAGCTACTTCCTTTGTGGGTAAGTTTGCCTAAATTGTACCTTTACTTCTTAATTTCATATCTACGGCCAATATTATTGAGTCTCTGGTTGTCCTAGACAAGAAGGGGGAGGTGGAGGTTCTTCCTTCTGTTACAAGGGAGCCCGGGAGGTCGGGGGGTTGATGGTTTTGCCTCTTCTGAGCACCTGGGGCACCTTTAGATTACCAACCCTTTACTGTAGGAGCTTGTTTCCATTTCTTCTCCCCTTTCGGATGACCTACAAGTGCCCTCTTTCTTTGACCTGGAATTTCCTCCCTTAAGTCGGCATTCGAATTATGCCCTTGACATCTCTCTCACCACCTTGCCCATTTCTGATTCTCTGGATAAAGGTCTATTGGAGGATCGAACTGTTGACTTGCCTTTGCCTGGGGATTTTTGTTCACCGTTATCTATCTTTTCGTCTGAGGATATTGAAGTACCTGGTTTTCTTCTTATCTCTTCGATTCGAGCGACAAATGTCTCTGTCTACAAGGTTAATCAACCTAGGAAGGGGAGAGAGAGATATAAAATCGTGAAAGATAGCATTCGGGCCTCCTCGAGTAGCAATCATAAGGTTGTGCATTTATCTGAGAGGGGTCTCCCCCTTTCATCTGGCACAGTTTCTCCTAGGGTGAATCCCTTACCTCCAAGAAGTCGGGTTCCCTTGTCTAACTTAGGTTCCCCTAATTCCTCTCGGGCCCTTAGAGATTTGGCCCATAACCTTGTTTTATAATGATCTTTGTTTCTTTCAATATTAGAGGGCTATGTAGTGACCCAAAAAGGTCTGCACTCAAGAGAAATATTGAATTGAACCATGTTGGCATAGTGTTACTTCAAGAAACGATGATTAGGGCTCTCTATGCATGTGAACTTTTCTTGTGTATGAAGCCGGGTTGGAGGGTCTTTGCTCTGGATGTGGATGGGCTCTCAGGGAGTACCTTGGTGGCTTGGAACCCCTTGGTGGCTAATATGAAAACTTTTTCAACTTCCAGGTATTTTACTCTCCAGTCATCTGAAGGGTTTGGACACTCTGATTAGTATTTTAAATATCTATGGTCCATGTAGGGACAGAAAGGTATTTTGGGACCGGGCCTTGGAAGCTTACCTCTTTCAGACCCTAATATGATCTTAGCTGGGGATTTGAATTTTATCCTGTCGTCGAGTGAAGTCTGGGGAGTTGGTAGAATGATGGACCCACTTGTGGATTATTTTTCCAATCTAATTAATGATTCTCAGTTGCTAGATGTTACTCCGATGATTATGGATCCTACTTGGACAAATGGCCATTGTGGTGGTGAGGGGATTGAGAAGCATTTGTATCGCTTTCTCATGACTGATGGATTGGGTGATCAGTTTGGAAAATACAAGTCTTGGTCTATGGCTACTGGGTTCTCCAATCACCTAGCGATTTTTCTTCAAATTGATTTTGATAAATCCTCCAGGTACTATCCATTTAAATTCAATCCTTCATGCTTGACCGATGTGAATTTTAACCTGTTTATTAGGGAGAATTGGGCTCCATTTTCAGCTTCGGTTCTGAGTCACCTTAGTCCGATGTTGATTCTATTATGGATTTTAGACAAACTGAAGATAGTTGTCATTGGATGGGAGCGTTATAAGAAAAAGGAGATGGATCAAGCCCTGGGTGATGTTGAGGCTGAGATACAGCTTTTAACTGGAGTGGTGGATGACGATTTTTTCTGAAAGGAAAAATGACAACATTTATTCAAACTGGAGTCTACATGTCACACTTTCCTTCTGCATAAAGAAGAATCTATCCATTAGAAGAGTCGAGCCATGTGGATAAAGGCTGGGGATGATAACTCTAAGTACTTTCACAACTTTACCGACACGAGGAGGCTTACTAATGCAATCTGGGAATCCAAAGGAGTGGATGGTAAAGTTGTGCATTAAAACAAAGAGATCCAAATGGTGGCAAATGTGTATTTTCAAGAACAATTATCTGCTCTGAATGACCTGGATATCTCAAACCAACTCAAGGCTATCAGTCATCATCCACATTTCTTTGACAAGGAAGATTGTGACTTTATTGTTGGTTGTGTAACTAAAGAGGTGGTTCTTGAAACATTCAAGGAATTTAAGAAAGACAAGAGTCCAAGCCCCGACGAGTGGACTGTGGATTTTTTTCTTCACTTCTTCAATTTATTGGGAAGTCAGGTGGCTGTGGCAGTGGAGGACTCACGTCAATTGGGGTACCATTCCAGAGATTTTAAATCAACCTATATCACACTTATCCCTAAGGTGGATAAACCGATTTGTTTTCATGAGTATCTACCCATTTCAATTTGCAATCTTCTATATAAACTGGTGGCAAAATTTATTTCTGATAGAATTAAACCTATACTCAGTCAGGTAGTGTCCGTAGAATAATTTGGGTTCCTGTCGGGGCGACAAATACTTGATGCGGTTGGTTTGGTTTAGGAAAGTTTACACTCGATCAAGTGGAAAAAGTTGTCAGCTTTCATTTTGAAGTTCGATCTGGAATAGGCATATGACAAGATCGACTCATCGTTCCTTCGCCTTATATTGTTACAGGTTGGTCTCTCTCATGGCATCTCTTCTTGGATGATGTCTTGTGTTTCCACTTCTAGTTTTGTTGTTATGGTCAATGGATGTCCATCTCCTTAATTCCGCGCTACCCGGGGGGTTCGTCAGGGGTGCCCATTATTTCCTTATCTATTCATACTTACCATTGAAGGACTCGGCAGGATATTCATGTCTGCTAAGGAGGAAGGTTGTATCAAAGGGGTTAAGGTATCCAATGGCTATTATTTGACTCACATTTTATTTGTTGATGACGTTATTATATTTGGAGATGGTAATATTGTTGAGTGGAGCCACATAAAGGAATTGTTGAATCTTTTTTGTTCTTCCATAGGATTATCCATCAATATGTGGAAGTCTGCTTTCTACCATAATTGCAGGGCGGGTTCTCAAGTGACAGATGTTATAAGCCTATTTGGCTTTAAGGCATTGCATATAGATGGCAGTTTGAAATATTTGGGTTATTCTCTAAAACCTAATTTCTATAAGAAGAAGGACAAGCGATGGTTATTGATGAAATTTCAAAGGAAATTGGATGGGTGGACATCACAGTGGCTTTCTCTAGGGGGGGAGATTAATGCTCATCTCCTTTGTGCTTCAATCTGTCCCGGTGTTCTGTTTTCATTGCTCCATGTACCGAAGGGAGTTACATGTATGATCCGAAGATTCATCTTTAATTTTCTGTGGAGAGGGAAAAAGTTGGCAGCAAAATACCACTTCGTTGGATGGGAATGTCTCTCTTTGCCAAAAGCCTCTGGTGATTGGGGTATCAAGCACCTGAGCTTGTTCAATCGATCGTTGTGCGCAAAAATCTTATGGGGTAGGATTATACGTTGCAAATACCTGAGGATTGTGGGGTAGGATTATACACTGCAAATACCTGAGGAGAATTCTGGTGGTATCATGGTTGAGATCTGGTTGATCACGGGTGATGAATGGCTCGACGATATGGAAAAGTTTGTTGAGCACTCTTCCTTTTCTCATATCCAACTTTAGCTGACAGGTGGGTAGAGGCAATCAGGTTTTTGTGGGCATTAACCCGATAGTCGGTTTGGGAAAGAACTATACACTTTCTTGTCGCATACTCAAGTTTTTGCAGGATCAACACATCTATGCACTTTTGCACATTTAGTCCACTGTGGGAGATTCAAGAGCTCGGTGGTTATCTTCGCAAAACCTAGGTCTCAGTGGGATTATGGCCTAGGAATGGGATTGTTATGTCATGGATCTAAAAAATGCAGGAATAATATTGACCGAGGAAAGTGACCAAATTGTTTGTGACATCAATAAAAAGACAGGAACTATTATGGTTGATCTAGTATACAAGCAACTCTCTGACTCTTCATTTGTCTAGCAGCCCTCACCTTTGTTTTCAAGACTGTGGAAGGGGAAGCTACCTATTAAAATTAAGTGTTTCGACTGGTTATGTTTAAAACATAAAATCCTAACTTGGGACGGATTACAGAGACGTAGCTTTCAAGGCAAATATTGTTGTTTATGCTACCACAAGCTGGAAACTGTGGAACATGTTTTTGGGGATCACATCTTCCTCCAAGCATAATGGTTGTTGTTCTGTGAGCACCTTGCATGTAACTATTCATTGGGACAAGGGGAGCCTAGTTGAAAATATTAGATTTTGGCTAACAACTTTGCCGCTTTCAATGGATTATATTCTGGCCATCTTATGGGTAGTGCAGAGAGATCGAAATTATGTGTTACTCCGGCAAGGCATTGTGGATTCGCAGGTATCCTACTCGAAGGATTTGGCGTGGTTGCACTCTTATGGTTCCATACATAACAAGGAAAGGAATCCTTATATTCCCTTACCTTTTATGGCTCACATGTCTACTATTGGGTATTTTGCTAGAGTGGAGCAGGGTGGCGATTGTGGGGCTAGGATGGTGATAAGAATAATTCTTGATATTTCTTACAGGTTGAGGATGGGTATTGGCAGGGGCACGAACACAAAAGCTAAGCTTTTGGCCCTTAGGGACTAGTCAGTCTTGCTCAAGATAAAGAATTGCATGAACTTTTAATTTTGGGGGATTCTCAGGTTATTGTGGACTGGACCAATGAGAAACATCTACTTCATAATATCAAGCTTTTCCACTAGCAAAGACAAACCATGAATCTTATTAACCATTTTCAACAGATTTCTTTTAGCCATATTTATCGTGAACTCAACAGGGAGGCTGACTGCCTTTCCAAGCAGTCAATTGGGCTTGGAAATGGGGATTTGGTTTGGGAACTTTTCCATAGAAATTCTAGGGTAGAAACTGGACATTTAAGTTATATTTAGACTCTCTATTTTGACAGCTTGGGTCTTTGGTGGTTACTTTCATCTCTATGTATGTTAGAGTCCTGGTTTTTGCTTTCCTTGTTGCAGCCTATGTTTTGAGGGTTTTGACTGCTATGTTTATTATGTTTTGGAGAACCTTTTGATTATGATGTATGAAGGGTAATGTAATTACGATACAACTTTCTAATATATAAAGTTGTCTTTTAATGTGAAAAAAATGTCCTCAACATTAAGCAATTGTCGAAGGCGATTAGTTCATGGGAAGGGCAAAAGAATATATGCCTGGCCTGATGTTTAAACCTTTGGAGGTGCTTTCCAAAAATCGAAAGGACCTCGTGTTCTGCATTGGTTGGCTATAGACGTGTTGACGTTTGCTTCACATTTTCTGTTTGTTTTGGTGATGGACATAGTTATTTTTTGTTGCAGTGTTGCATTAATTGCTCCAGTGATGCGTTTGTTGTTTCGATGGTCTCGCATTTATTATTTCACATAGATGATGTTGTCGCCTTTCACGCACCTGGGAGGAATTAGTGCAACAAAAATCTTTGAGGTGCTAAATGCATCCTTGGGGGCAAGTCTTGAGTCAAGTGATGTCACCTAATGGTGACTCCTTCGTTTAATTGTAAAATTTCATAGGGGCAAATTTCACTTAACCAAATCATTGTAGTTGTTTTTTCTCATGTAGTTTTTCCCTTTTTTTGCTTGCTTGTGTCGCTTCTCTTGCTACACCTAGGTGGCTTGCATTGCAAACAATCTATATCAAATCCAAGGATATGAACAAGAGATGTTCTACCAAGGAATGCACAAGGTCATATGCATTGATTATTTCAATTTTCACAACATCGTTACAAGTGGCATGATGAAGAATCTTTTACAATGCCTAGATAGTCTCAGTTGATAGTTTCTATTTTTTTTCTTACCAAGTTTGATCTTGGAGAAGGCAAAAAAAATTGATTTTTAAAATCAAAGAAACACTCAAAGTCTACAATTTGATTAAGTATTTCCTTTTTTTAGTCATTATATTGTGATGTGTTGGTTAAGCGCCAGTCTAGGTTGCAGAATTCAAACATGTTTTTTGCAAATATAGAACCCCTACATCATTTTGAAATGGCATCTATTCTAATTGCTAGATATCACTTTTAAAATCAACATAAATGTAGTCATAGAATGTATTCGTTCAATTAAATAATCTAGGTTGGGGCTGAAGCTCGTTGAATTTTTCAATACGCATAGGTGCTGAATTTTTTTCAATACCCGCATGCGCTAAATTTTTCAATAGTTGTACTTGCTTGCTACATTGTTAACTTTCACCTATTACCCACGTATTTGATGTGTTGAGGTGATATTTTTTTGCTTGGTACCTTTAAATTTTAATAAGTTTTTCGCTTTTGTTTGGTGTTATTGCATTCCTAACAATCAGAACATTGATTTTTGCTGACAAGCCCAAACTCGGCTATGCATACTTGGGGAATTGATAGTTTTGATAGGCATAGCGATGGTTGGATTGTCAAATGTTGATGGATCACTTATCAATGTTTTGTTTTGTGTCCCTTCTCTAGGTTTGCGCTTTCAATTGTTTCTTGGGCAAAATTTGTATCGGGGCAAGTTTGAGGGGAAGGCAGGGGAGTGCCGCTCGCTTCAACAGCAGCACTAAAAACTTCACGAACAACTTCAAAAACAACCTACAAGAAAGTTGTACATTGCTGGCTGCAACTCACTAACAGACTTTACAAAATCAATTTTTATTCCTATAGGACTGTTGCAGCTCGGCTGCTACTGCTAACAGTACCCAGTAGAAGGTGTTGCAGCTGGCTGTTACAGCCGGCAACACTCTATACGCTTAAATCAACTAGCTGTGACTGCTGATGTCACTCACAGCTCTGTTGCAGCTCACTATTTTTCACTGATTTGATGACCCCTGCGTCCAAAAACTTATCACGAATATTTTACAAACTTAATAAACAACATTCTCATCAAAATAAACTCTGTTTGGTTCGGTTGTTACTGCAGATTGACATAAAAACTAAAACTGAGTTTTTTAACTAAAAAATAGAGTAAAATAAAATTACACAGGAAAATATAAGAGTTTCAACTTTGTTTCTATTACGCTCTGTTGTTCATGTTCAACATCTAAAATATGGTTTACAAACTAGGTATATATAGGATTATGGCTAAGTCGGTCATTAAATACAAGTTGGCCCTTCGTTTATACAAAAAACGGGATTCTCTGTAAATAATTTATTGTCTGTTACAGTCTGACAGAGTTTGAATAAATGTGCTGCCTCTTCAAAAAATAGATCCGCTCAGCTGACATATAAAAATGGTTTTTTATGATTTAATAATTTGTTGTTTTTTCAGGCGTTGAGGCGGTGCTATGACTCTTCAATGTTGTGGTGGCCACAAACTGAACGGTGATGGCTCTTTAAAGTTTCGGCAGCTGATGTTGCTGCTTCAAAATCTGTTGTATCCTGGTGGTGGAGTAATTACATAATTCCAACATTCTCCCCCTTAATTACTACACTCAAAAAACAAAATTTTGTAACACTTGATTTCTGTTACAACTTACAAACCCCAATGTTTTTCCTATGAAGTTCAAACAAATCTTTTCCCAATGGTTTTGTAAACAAGTCTACAAACTAATTTCTTGATGTGCAAAATTCCACATCGATTTCATTGTTGTTTATCAGTTCATGAATAAAATGATACTGTGTATCAATATGTTTACTTCTTTTGTGAAAGACGTGATTTCTTGATAGTACAATAGCTGAGTTATTATCACAAAAGATTAGAGTTGGCTCATTTTGTTCATGTTGTAACTCAGAAAGAGTTCTTCTCATCCACACTATTTGACATGCAGCTGTTGTTGCAGCAACATACTCTGCCTCAGCAGGGGATAGTGTCACTATGGGCTGCTTCTTAGATTCCCATGCTATTAATCCCATTCCAAAACTGAACACATATCCAGATGTGCTCTTTCTATCATCAATAGAACCTGCAAAATCACTGTCAATGTATCCAATCAACTTAAAATTTGAATTAGATGTATATTGGATACCAAAATTTGTTGTTCCGACAATATATGTTAGGATTCTCTTTCCAGCATGCCAGTGGGTACTCTTCGGTGTTTCCATAAACCTTGAAATCAAACTTACTGCAAACATTATATCAGCTCTTGTTGTAGTTAAGTACATGAGACTTCCAACAAGTCTCTTATACATCGTTGGATTAACCTTTGACCCATCATCTTCCTTACTAAGTTTTGTGCCAGTTGCTATTGGAGTTACAGCTGGCTTACAATTCAACATTCTGAATCTTTTCAATACATCATTTGCATATTTAGACTGACATATAAAAATACCATCTTCGGATTGGATTACTTCAGTACCAAGGAAATATTTCATCATTCCTAAATCACTCATCTCAAATTTTGTTTTCATGGCTTTCTTGAACTCATCTACAGACAGATCTCCAGTGAATATCAAATCATTCACATATAAACAAACAATCAGTATTTTATCTTCTTGGTTTACCTTTGTATACAATGTTGGTTCACTTGGACTTCTTCTGAATCCTTCACCATTCAAATATTCATCAATTATGTTGTACCAAACTCTAGGTGCCTTCTTCAATCCATACATCGCTTTATTCAATCTGTAGACTTTGTCTTCTTGTCCATCAACCTCATATCTTGGAGGTTGTCTTACATAAACCTCTTCTTCTAAAGATCCATTCAAAAATGCAGACATTACATCCATTTGATGTACATACCATTTATTATGAGCAACAATAGCTAACACCATTCTTACTGTATCAAGTCTAGCTACAGGTGCAAATGTCTCATTATAATCAATTCCAGGTTGTTGACTAAACCCCTGAGCAACAAGTCTTGATTTTTATTTTTCAACATCACCATCATCATTTAACTTAGTTTTATAAATCAATTTGACACCAATACAATTTTTATCTTCAGGCAAATCTACAAGATTCCAAGTATTATTTATTTCTATGGCATCAATTTCTTCATCCATTGCTTTTATCCAAACATCATTTTTAACAGCTTCATCAAAATCTACAGGATCACATGCTATAAATGCAAAATTTGAACTTGATCTACTTCATCATTCTGTTCATACAATTCTCTTAAACTTCTAGTCTTCTGACCTCTAACTCTGTTTCTTAATGATGCCAATATAGAATTTGATTCATTCCTTACCTCCGATCTTGTTCATTGTCGTCCACCAACACTTGATGATTCACCATGTCATGAGCTCTAGGCGTTTTGACAGGTGTCATTGTTGTTGGTGTATGTGGAGTCAACTGTCCTCCATGTGTGCCCTGTTCATCTTCTTCATCTTCTGTGTGAGGTGTTACAGCTTCCTCGCCAACTAATTTATCAATGCTCCCATCCCATGCTTCTTCTTCTTTAAACACTACATCTCTTCTAATTACATACTTCTTGGTGATGGGATTATTAAGTCTATATGCTTTAGATTCTTCACTATATCCAACAAAAATACATTTCTGACTTCTGTCATCTAACTTTCTCCTCAACTCTTCAGGTACATGTGCATAAGCTACACAACCAAAAATTCTTAAATGAGATATGCTACTACACTTATCGCTCCAAGCTTGCTGAGGAACTCGATCCTTCACGCTTTTCGTTGGGCTTCTATTCAAAATGTACACTGAACAAGTAACAGCGTCTCCCCAATATTCATTTGAAAGATGCTTCTCCTTCATCATACTTCGAGCCATGTTCATAATGGTTCGATTCTTCCTTTCTGCTACATCGTTTTGTTATGGAGTGTAGCGTGCAGTAAACTGCCTTTTAATTCCATGATACTTACAAAAATCCATAAATTCATTTGACATATACTCACCTCCTCCATTTGATCTCAAGACTTTAATAAATTTGTTACTCTCTTTTTTAGCCATAGCTTTAAAACTTTTAAACACATCAAATGTTTGAGATTTCTGTTTCAGCAAATACACCCAAGTTTTTCGACTGTAATCGTCAATAAAAGACATAAAATAAACATTACCAGTCAAAGAAGGCGTTTGCATCAGTTCACGCAAATCTATGTGTACCAGCTCCAATGGTTCCTTTGCTCTGTTTGAGACTCTAGAAATAAATTTCTCTCTATGATGCTTTCCCAATATGCAACTTTCACATGAGCCTGCTGGTTGCTCAATACTTGGCAATCCTTTTACCATCTATTTCTTCTGTAGCAATTCTAAACCACCAAAATGTAAATGGCCATATCTCAAATTCCATAACCATGATTGATCTAAACTCTTAGTTTTATAACCATTCAAAGAGTTAGTCAAATCATTTCTCATAGTCGGCGGAAACATTCTATTCGTTGTCATCTCTACTCTGGCAATCAACTGTTTACTTGGACATTTATCATAAATAGTGCATACCTTTTTCTTAAAGAATACTCTGTACTCTTTCTCCAACAATTGTCCAACACTCAATAAATTACACATCAAACTAAAAACATAATAAACATCATGAATAGTTGTTCTTTTACCATCTTTTGCATACACAACAATCACACCTTTACCATTAACTTTTACCTTACAATCATTACCCAACTTTACTTCAGACTGTATGTTGGTATCTAGACTTGAAAATAATTCCTTATTTCTAGTCATGTGGTTGTTGCATGCACTGTCCAAAAACCAAATATCTTTTGAACATTCCTGGGTGACATTACAAGTCAAAAACATAGGTTGCTCTTCATTTTCAGTCTCCTCTATCATGTGTGTAGACAACTTACTAGCATCTGCTTGTTTCTTCCAACACTTGTTATCAAAATGCCCAAATTTCTTACAATAAAAACATTGAACTTTAGATTTATCATACCTTTGATTTCCTGACTATCCTACTCTGCTACTACTCCCCCTTACGCTAGGAGTACTCTGCTGTAACTTCTCTTCATTTTCATAATAATTTCTGCTGTCACTATGACCAGGATTTCGTGTCCCTCTTCCTCTGTTACTAGCTCTTCCTCTACCTCTACCTCTAGCAACATTTAACTGAGATTTAAAATCATTTTCTAAAGGAGTGTCATCATATATGTTCATTCTTGATTCATGAGCAAGCAATGAACCAGTCAGCTCATCAATGTACATTTGGCTGAGATTTTTAAACTCTTCAATTGGAACAACCACTGCTTCAAACTTCTTCGACAAACATCTCAACAATTTTTGAATCACACCTTGATCTGGAAGATCTTCACCATACTGTCGTAGCTGGTTTACAACACTCATGACTTATGTCATGAAATTATCAACAACCTCACTATCTTTCATCTCCAGATTCTCAAAGTCTCTTCTTAAATTCTGCAACTTAACATTCTTCACCTTGGTCACACCTTGATAGCACGTTTCAAGAGTGTCCCAATCTTTTTTTGAAGACTCAGCACTTGATATCTTCGGAAAAATAGATTCACTCAGGCCTTGCTGAATAAGACCAAGAGCTTTATTATCTTTCTTTCGATTTTCCTTCAACAGAACATGTTCAACATTGGTCAAAGCCAACTCAACCGCTTGATCAGCTGGTTCATGATAGCCAATCGTAACAAACTCCCAAAGATCCTAAGCATGCATGATAGTTCTCATTTTAATAAACCATGTGTCATAATTTATTTCAGACAACACTGGAATTTGTGGTTGTACTACACTGCTGTTAGTAGTCATTTCAATTAATTTCAAAAACAAATGAGCAATAAAACTTAACCATGCTCTTAAAAAAGAGATGAAACTTAACCACACTCTGATACCACTGAGGGAAAGGTAGGGGAGTGCCGCTCGCTTCAACAGCAGCACTAAAAACTTCACGAACAACTTCAAAAACAACCTACAGGAAAGCTGTACATTGCTGGTTGCGACTCACTGACAGATTTTACAAAATCAAATTTTGTTCCTACAGGACTGTTGCAGTTCGGCTGATACTGCTAACAACATCCAGTAGAAGGTGTTGCAGCTGGATGTTACAACCGGCAACACTCTATATGCTTAAATCAACTAGCTGTGACTACTGGCGTCACTCACAACTCACACACTGGTCTGTTGCAGCTCACTATTTTTCACTGATTTGATGACCCCTGCATCCAAAAACTTATCACGAATATTATACAAACTTAATAAACAACATTCTCATCAAAATAAACTCTATTTGGTTCGGTTGTTACTGTAGACTGGCATAAAAACTAAAACTGAGTTTTTCAACTAAAAAACAGAGTAAAATAAAATTACATAGGAAAATATCAAAGTTTCAACTCTGTTTCTATTATGCTCTGTTGTTCATGTTCAACATCTAAAATATGGTTTACAAACTAGGTATATATAGGATTATGGCTAAGTTAGTCATTAAATACAAGCTGGCCCTTCGTTTATACAGAAAATGAGATTCTCTGTAAATAATTTACTATCTGTTACAGTCTAACAGAGTTTGAATAAATGTGTTGCCTCTTCAGAAAATAGATCCGCTCAGCTGACATAGAAAAATGGTTTTTTATGATTTAATAATTTGTTGTTTAGTCAGGCGTTGAGGTGGTGTGGCGGTGCTGTGACTCTTCAGTGTTGCGGCAACCACAAGCTGAATGGTAATGGCTCTTCAAAGTTCCGGCAGTTGATGTTGCCACTTCAAAATCTTTTACAGCTTAGCGGTGGAGTAATTACATAATTCCAACAAAGTTCGGTTATACAGTAAACAAATGTGTGTGGGCCTGTCTATCGGCAAAGTCAAAATAGCTATGTAGATGCTTGTGCGTGAGTAGAATTTAAACAAAAAAAACAAAATTATAGAGCAATTGTAAACAATTTTTTTTTTACAAATGTTCGCAACCTTCCCCTGTCGCCTTTGCTCGAGAACATTCTCGTGTTAAAACAAGTAAATTAGCAAAGAAAGAAAAGCATATACAAAATTTTGTAGCAACAAATTCCACTTAACTGGTTCATTGTACCTGGTTGTTTTTCCCATGTAGTTTTTGTCTTCTTCATTTGCTCATGTCACTCCCCTTGCTTCACCTAGGAGACTGCTTTGCGGAGAATCCCTTCCAAGGTCACGACTATGGACAAAATATTTTTACCATATATATATAGTTTCTAGATTGAGTAGTATATGTTGATAGCATTCATTGTTTCTTCACTCGGAGGAGAAACCTCATCCCCGCAGTTTTCTTTTCATTGGATGTTCTGCGCAGATATTTTCCCTAGAGCCTACTCATATCTATCTCTTCTTTTGTTCGCTATGTATGGTGCTCAAGATAGCAAAAAAAAAGTCATGCTTGAAATCAAGCAAATACTAAGCCTTTTTAGTTTTATTAAGAGATTTTTTTTAGTTAATGTAGTGTGATGTATTGCTCAACTGCAAGTTTAGCTTGCAAAGTTCAAATGCGTTTTTTATCTGGTTTTTTCCCCATGTAGTCACTCGTGGGAAAAACCTCTTCCCCGCAGTTTGCTTTTCATTGGACGTTCTACGCAGATATTTGTGATAGAGCCTGCTCATATATATCTTCGCTTTTGTTCGCTATGTCTGCTCTTCGAGATGGAAAAAACACTCATGCTTAAAATCAAGCAGATACTCAGGCTCTGTAGTTTTATTAAGTGATTATTTTTGTAGTTAATGTATTGTGATGTATTGCTCAACCACAGGTTTAGCTTGCAGAGTTCAAACACGTTTTTTATCTTGTTTTTTTTCCAATGTAGTTTTTGTCTTCTTCATTTGATCATGTCACCTCCCTTGCTTCACCTACAAGGCTACATTACAGATAATCCTTGTTAAGTGTTGGGAATTCTGTAACTACTCCATCGTCGGCTGCAACAGATTTTGAAGAGGCAACATCATTCAGACTTCAACCGCTAGAGTTTTGAAAAGTCATCACCGCCCAAAATTGTAACTGCCAGAATTTTGAAGAGCCACAAATCGCCTCACCATTACACCACCTGACAGACAGAAGATTATTAAAATATAAAAAGCCAGTTTTACTGTGTTAACAAAGCACATCAAAAAAAAAACTGAAGAGGCATCGCGGATTTTATTTCTGTCAGACTGTAACAGAGCATTAACATATTGTAAATGATTAAGAGAGAATTCTGTTTTGTATAGTGAATGGCCAATTATAAATTAATGGTCGACTTAGTTGCGATACTATATATACCCAGCTTGTAAACATGTTTTGTAGAGACGGAGATATAGATTAGTACAGAATTGATATTTTTTTTGTAATTTCCTGTGTTTTACTGTGTTTCTGAAAAAACTCAGTTTTATTTTTTTAATGTCAGTTTGCTGTAGCAGCTGGAGTTTAGTTGTGTGAATGTTGTTTATTAAGTTTGTAGAACATTCGTGTTAAGTTTTTGGACGCAGGAGTGATCAAATCAGTGTTAAATAGTGAGCTGCAATAGAGCTGTGCGTGAGCTGTGAGTGACATCAACATTCACAACTAGCTGAATTAAGCGTGTTAAGTGTTGCTAGCAATAACAACTAGCTGCAACACCATCTAGGGAGCACTGTTAGCAGTAGTAGCCAAGCTGCAATAGTCATGTAGAAATTAAATTGAGTTTGTGAGCTCTGTGAGTGAGTCGCAGCCATCAAAGTACAACTTTCTTGTAAGTTGTATTTTGAACTGTTAGTTATGTTTTTAGTGCTGCTGTTGAAGAGAGCGGCACTCACCCGCCTTCCCCACAGTGGTATCAGAGCGTGGTTAAGTTTTCTTTCTTGTTTAAGAGCCTCATTGAATTTTATTGCTCATTTGTTTTTTTGGAAATTAATTGAGATGGCTACTAACAATAGTGTAGTGCAGCCACAGATTCCTGTGTTGTCTGAAAGAAATTACGACACATGGTTTATTAAAATGAGAACTATCCTGCGTGCTCAGGATCTTTGGGAGTTTGTTACGATTGGCTATCCTGAACTAGCTGATCAAGCGGCTGAGTCCGCTCTGAAAAATGCTGAGCGTGTTCTGTTGAAAGAAAATCATAAGAAGGATAATAAAGCTCTTGGTCTTATTCAGCAAGGCCTGAGTGAATCTATTTTTTCAAAAATATCAAGTGCTTGAGTCTTCAAAAAAAGCTTGGGACACTCTTGAAACATGCTACCAACGTAAAAAATGTTAAGTTGCAGAATTTAAGAAGAGACTCTGAGAATCTGAAGATGAAGGATAGTGAGACTGTTGATAATTTCATGACACAAGTCATGAGTGTTGTAAACCAGCTATAGCAGTACGATGAAGATCTTCTAGGTCAGCGTGTGATTGAAAAATTGTTGAGATGTCTGCCAAAGAAGTTTGAAGTAGCGGTTGTTCCAATTGAAGAGTTTAAAAATCTTCATCAAATACACATTGATGAGCTGACTGGTTCATTGCTTGTTCATGAATCTAGAATGAATAGGTATGATGATACTCCTTTAGAAAATGCTTTTAAATCTCAATTAAATGTTACTAGAGGTAGAGGCAGAGGAAGAGCTAGTAACAGAGGAAGAGGAGGACAAAGTGCTGGTCATAGTGACAACATAAATGATTCTAAAAATGAAGAGAAGTTACAGCAGAGTACTCCTAGCATAAGGGGGAGTAGCAGCAGAACATGACAGTCAAGAAATCAGAGGTATGATAAATCTAAAGTTCAATGTTTTTATTGTAAGAAATTTGGGCATTTTGCTAACAAGTGTTGGAAGAAGCAAGCGTATACTAGCAAGTTGTCTACACACATGACAAAGGAAACTAAAAATGAAGAGCAACCTATGTTTTTGAGTAATGTCACCCAGAAAAGTTCAAAAGATATATGGTTTTTGGACAGTGCATGTAGCAACCACATGACTAGAAATAAGGAATTATTTTTAATTCTAGACACTAGCATTCAGTCTGAAGTAAAGTTGGGTAATGACTATAAGGTAAAAGTTAATGGTAAAGGTGTGATTGATGTGTATGCAAAAAATGGCAAAAGAGGAACTATTCATGATGTTTATTATGTTCTTGGTTTAATGTGTAATTTATTGAGTGTTGGACAATTGCTGGAAAAAGAGTATAGAGTATTCTTTAAGAAAAATGTATGCGCTATTTATGATAAATATCCAAGTAAACAGTTGATTGCCAGAATAGAGATGACAACAAATACAATGTTTTCGCTGACTATGAGAAATGATTTGACTAACTCTTTGAATGCTTATAAAACTAAGAGTTTAGATCAATCATGATTATGGAATTTGAGATATGGCCATTTATTTTGGTGGTTTAGACTTGCTACAGAAGAAGCATATGGTAAAAAGATTGCCGAGTATTGAGCAACCAACAAGCTCATGTGAGAGTTGCATATTAGGAAAACATCATAGAGAGAAATTTATTTCTGGAGTCTCAAACAAAGCAAAGGAACCATTGGAGCTGGTACACACAGAATTGTGTGGACCGATGCAAACACCTTCTTTGACTAGTAATGTTTATTTTATGTCTTTCATTGATGATTATAGTCGAAAAACTTGGGTCTATTTGTTAAAACAGAAATCTCAAGCATTTGATGTGTTTAAAAGTTTTAAAGTTATGGCTGAAAAAGAGAGTAACAAATTTATGAAAGTCTTGAGATCAGATGGAGGAGGTGAATATATGTCAAATTAATTTATGGATTTTTGTAAGTATTATGTAATTAAAAGGCAGTTTACTGCACTCTACACTCCACAGCAAAACTGTTTAGCAGAAAGGAAGAATCGAACCATTATGAACACGGCTTGAAGTATGATGAAGGAGAAGCATCTTTCAAATGAATATTGGGGAGACACTGTTACTTGTTCAGTATATATTCTGAACAGAAGCCCAACAAAAAGTGTGAAGGATCGAGCTCCTCAGCAAGCATGGAGCGGTAAGTGTAGCAGCATATCTCATTTAAGAATTTTTGGTTGTGTAGCTTATGCACATGTACCTGAAGAGATGAGAAGAAAGTTGGATGACATAAGTCAGAAATGTATTTTTGTTGGATATAGTGAAGAATCTAAAGCATATAGACTTTATAATCCCATCACCAAGAAGTATGTAATTAGCAGAGATGTGGTGTTTAAAGAAGAAGAAGCATGGGATGGGAGCATTGATAAATTAGTTGGTGAGAAAGCTGTAACACCTCACGCAGAAGATGAAGAAGATAAACAGGGCACACATGGAGGACATTTGACTCCACATACACCAACAACAAGGACACCTGCCAGAACACCCAGAACTCATGAACATGGTGAACCTTTAAGTGTTGGTGGATGACAAAGAATAGGATCGGAGGTAAGCAATGAATCAAATCCTACATTGCCATCATTAAGAAACAGAGTCAAAGGTCAGAAGACTAGAAGTTTAAGAGAATTGTATAATCAAAATGAAGAGGTAGATTAAGTTTCAATTTTTGCATTTATAGCATGTTATCCTGCAGATTTTGATGAAGCTGTTAAAAATGATGTTTAGATACAAGCAATGGATGAAGAAATTGATGCCATAGAAAGAAATAATACTTGGAATCTTGTAGATTTTCCTAATGATACAAATTGTATTGGTGTCAAATGGATTTATAAAACTAAGTTAAATGCTAATGGTGATGTTGAAAAATATAAAGAAAGACTTGTAGCTCAGGGGTTTAGTCAACAACCTGGAATTGATTATAATGAGACATTTGCACCTGTAGCCAGACTTGATACGGTAAGGATGGTATTAGCTATTGCTGCTCATAATAAATGGTATGTACATCAAATGGATGTAATGTTTGCATTTTTGAATGGATCTTTAGAAGATGAGGTTTATGTGAGACAACCTCCAGGACATGAGGTTGATGGACAAGAAGACAAAGTCTACAGATTGAAGAAATCATTGTATGGATTGAAGCAGGCACCTCAGAGTTTGGTACAGTAGAATTGATGAGTACTTGAATGGAGAAGGATTCAACAGAAGTCCAAGTGAACCAACATTGTATACAAAGGTAAACCAAGAAGGTAAAATATTGATTGTTTGTTTATATGTGGATGATTTGATATTCACTGGAGATCTTTCTGTAGATGAGTTCAAGAAAGCCATGAAAGTTGAATTTGAGATGACTGATTTAGGATTGATGAAATCTTTTCTTGGTATTGAACTCATTCAATCTGAAAAATGGTATTTTTATATGTCAGTCTAAATATGCAAATGATGTATTGAAAAGATTCAGAATACTGAATTGTAAGCCAGCTGTAACTCCAATAGCAACTGGCACAAAACTCAGTAAGGAAGATGATGGGTCAAAAATTGATCCAACGATGTATAAGAGACTGGTTGGAAGTCTCATGTACTTAACTGCAACAGACCTGATATAATGTTTGCAGTAAGTTTGATTTCAAGATTTATGGAATCGCCAAAGAATACCCACTAGCAAGCTTGAAAGAGAATCCTAAGACATATTGCTGGAACAACAAATTTTGGTATCCAGTATACATCTAATTCAAATTTTAAACTGATTGGATACACTGATAGTGATTTTGCATGTTCTATTGATGATAGAAAGAGCACATTTGGATATGTGTTCAGTTTTGGATCGGGATCACTAACATGGGCATCAAAGTAGCAGCCCATAGTGACACCATCCTCTGCTGAGGCAGAGTATGTTGCTACAACATCAGCTGCATGTCAAACAGTATGGATGAGAAGAACTCTTTCTGAGTTACAACATGAACAAAATAAATCAACTCCAATTTTTTGTGATAAAAACTCAGCTATTGCACTATCAAGAAACCACGTCTTTCACAAAAGAAGTAAACATATTGATACACGGTATCATTTTATTCGTGAACTGATAAACAACAATGAAATCAATGTGGAAATTTTCACATCAAGAAATCAGTTTGCAGACTTGTTTACAAAACCATTGGGAAAATATTTGTTTGAGCTTCATAGGAAAAACATGGGGTTTGTAAGATATAACAGAAAGTTAGTATTACAAAATTTTGTTTTTTTTGAAGTGTAGTAATTAAGGGGGAGAATGTTGGGAATTCTGTAATTACTCCATTACCAGTTGCAATAGATTTTGAAGAGGCAACATTGTTTAGATTTCAACCGCTGGAGTTCTGAAATGTCATCACCGCCCAGAATTGCAACTGCCGAAATTTTGAAGAGCCACAAACTGCCTCACCGTTACACCACCTGACAGACAAAAGATTATTAAAATATAAAAAGTCAGTTTTACTGTGCTAGCAAAGCACATCCAAAAAAAATTGAAGAGGCATCGCAGATTTTATTTCTACCAAACTGTAACAGAGCATTAACAGATTGTAAATGATTAACAGAGAATTTCGTTTTGTATAGCGAAGGGCCAATTAGCAATTAATAGCCGACTTAGTTGAGATACTATATATACCCAGCTTGTAAAAATGTTTTGTAGAGATGGAGATATAGATTAATACATAGAGGAATTTTATTCTATAATTTCCTGTGTTTTACTCTATTTCTGAAAAAACTCAGTTTTATTTTTTTAATGTCAGTTTGTTGTAGTAGCTGGAGTTTAGTTGTATGAATGTTGTTTATTAAGTTTGTAGAACATTCGTGTTAAGTTTTTGGACCCAGGAGTGATCAAATCAGTGTTAAATAGTGAGCTGCAATAGAGCTCTAAGTGATGTCAACAGTCACAACTAGCTAAATTAAGCATGTTAAGTGTTGCTAGCTATAACAGCTAGCTGCAACACCATCTAGGGAGCATTGTTAGTAGTAGCAGCCAAGCTGCAACAGTCCTGTAGAAATTAAATTGAGTTTTTGAGCTCTGTGAGTGAGTCACAACCATCAAATTACAACTTTCCGGTAAGTTGTATTTTGAACTGTTAGTTAAGTTTTTAGTGTTGCTGTTGAAGAGAGCAGCACTCCCGTGCCTTCCCCACATCAAGGTCACACCTATGAACAAAAGATATTATACCAAACAATTCAAGGCTCCTAGGTGTTCATTATTTCAATTTCCATGGTGCCATTGTCGACGGTGTAATGAAGAATGTTTTTACAATATCTGGACACTGATGGCATAATGAAGAATCTTTTACAATATCTAGATAGTTTTCAGATTGAGTAGTTTTTGTTGATAGCATTCCTTGTCTCTTCACCTAGGTGCTAGCTTCGTTGCTAACTTCTTCCAAACAAGGACTCGTTAGCAAACATTTTTCTTAAACAAAATCTTTATTTGATATAGAGTTGTTTCTTGTGAATCGCTGACATTAAAATTGGGTGAATGTTTATAGTATGGATCATGTGTAAATTTCTAGCTTATCCCTTCTTGTTTATTTGTTTGTTTATTTTTATCTTATGATAGACTTATTTATGTAATGATATCTTCCAAGTTAAGAAATTTAAATGAAAAACAAAGATTTTTTTTTACTTGAAATGCTTGTGCCTTGTAATTTCCAGAACTGTTGTGAAAAACAATTTGGCAAATTTCTAGACCAGGTTGTTGTCATAAATTCAATCTTTTGAATTAAAAAAAATGAATCTTTGAATAGAATTTTCATAGTTAGATACAAAAAGAAGAATATATGGCTCTTAATGTTAAATAGATATTTGAAATAACATGGTTGCAAATTATTCAAATGCAATTTCCATTGCAAAATAAGAAATTGTAAGTTTAAATTCATATTGTATCTTCAAATTCTTTCACGATATCAATACTCAATCAAGTTAGTGTATTGGCTAGTTCCTTTGCAATTTTGATAGCAATCCATTTCTAGATTGCATTTGCCTTTTTTTTAACCCATATCTAGTTCCTTGGAGAACCAAATTTCCATTTGCCTTTTTTTTAACCCATATCTAGATTGCATGTTTGCTCCACTTTTAACTGGTGCATAGCAATTCCTCCCCACTCCCCCTCGCCCTCCCCCTCCCCCTCAATATTGTAGGTGCAATGGTTTTCCAAGATTGCAGTTGCAATGGTTATTACATGTATACCACGTTGCATTTGTTTCACAGTTTGTAAATTGCAGCTATTGTGTCTATGCCATTCTATCATTGATTCAAATGTTTCTTTTGTCGCTACTGAAAACATTTGTTCAATATCCATTTATTTAAATAGTGGCCTAATCTAAAGCATTAACAAATTTAATTATGCATGTTGCACTCCCTGGGAAGCAACTGTAGAATTTTCTGCAAAATTGCAATTGTTACTTTCCAAAGCAAATCGTTGTTGTCCTCTATGCAGAACCTGTACCATTGTTACAACTTAATTTGACGTTTGAATTCACAAAAAAATATCTCATAGACAAATTCGCATCTCCTCCCACAATTACATCTCCCCAAAAAACAGAAATCTATTTTCCTTCTCATAGTACTTTTTTTTCTTTCCATTCCTCTAGTTCGCTTGCACACGTCGATTGTTGTTTTAGTTCTGTCACAATGTTGTGACCAATTAGATCGGCATTTGCAAAGCTCGACGACATGGAAAAAATATAGTTAAACAGTTTTTTGTCGTGTCCTTGTTAGTTGATTGTTCTAAAATAGGGTTTGCACCAGATTAGTGTGTGTTGCAACATCTACCAACATATATATCTCCAAGTTGAGGCTTGCAACCTATTGGTTTATTTGCATTCAACCATATCTTACATATTCTTTGCTAGGGCCTTAGGCCTAATGCAAGTGCTATTTGCTGTTGTTGGAGACAAAAAAAAGTTTCTATAAATTTGCAATTTCCTTGGCAAAGTTCCTCATATCATGCAATAGCCACTGCAAATTATGACATCTATTCTAGACTAAATAGCAGTTTCAGATTCTTGGACAGTTTCAACTCTATAGAATGTGGAGAACCTCATGCAATAAACAATGAGAATGCACGATATAACATAAATATTGGAGCACAAAAGATATTTTATTGATCGCGGGCCACTTCGAGGGGGCAACCTCCTTTGAGCAAGCTCAATACAAAATAACTCTTGGATGCTTTCATTAGCCTCAACACATACTTATATACTAAGTCTAATATAAACAACTATTACCCCCCATGAATGTGGGATAATGCAACATAATAACTAGACAACTTAACAACTATTACTTACTCCTCATGAATGTGGGATAATACAACATATTGATGAGACGACTTACAAAGCATATGCGTCCGATAAAATATACTAACAAAATAAAGAGGAGGGTTGACATGGGTTCTTAACATCCCCTCCCTCTTCAAAAAAGCTTTGTCCTCAAAGCTTTAGATGTGGAAACTGTTGTTGAATCTGAAGGAGTGGTTCCCATGTAGCATCCTCTGGTTGCATGTTGTGCCATTGAATTAAGACCTCTGTGATGGACCAAGAGTGAAGCTGACAAGTTTGCTTATCGAGGATGGCATCTAGATCTGAAATGATGGATCCTTCATTATCCTATTCTGGTAAAACAATTTGTTCTCTGATGTTGGTTCCAATCACTTGCGGAATGCGAGAAGAAGGAGGAAGTGCCAATTTATAAGCAACATACCCAATCTTCTGAAGAACTGTATATGGATGAGAGATATTTGGAGCGAGCATTTGATTCCCTTTGAGTTTCAAGGAGGATTGCTTGTAAGGCTGCAGACGAAGAAAAACCATGTCATCGACTTGAAAAGTGCGCTCAGAATGGTGCTGATCGGCTTGGTGTTTCATGCAGGTTTTGGAAATGTGAAGATTGTCCTGCAGAATGTGAAGAATCTGATGCCGGTTTCGAAGAACCATGTCAACTGCCTGAATTGGTGAACTGCTGGGGGTGTATGGAAGGAGTACTGGAGGTGTGTGACCATAAACTGCTTCATATGGAGTCATTTGAGATGCAGTATGGTAGGAAGTATTGTACCGCCATTCAGCGAGAGGGAGCCACTTTTCCCACAGATGTTGTTCTTCAGAGGTGAAATAACGAAGATAAGTTTCCCAATAGTTGTCGATGACTTCATTCAGATCATCTATTGGTGGGTGATAAATTGAATTCATATTCAGTTTGGTGTCAGTAAGGAGAAAATGAATTGTGAAAGTTGCATTGCGGTTTGAGACAATGGAAGAAGGGATTCCATGAAGAAGGAATATCTTGTCCATGAAAATTTTTGTGATTGAGGAGGTGGTATATGGAGGGTTGAGAGCACAAAAATGATGATATTTGGAGAGCCGATCAACCACAACCAAGATTACAGTCTTCTCTCCATATTTAGGGATCCCTTGAATGAAATCCATCGAAATATATGTCCAAATCCTTGTAGGGATGGGCAAAGGTTCGAGCAATCCGGAAAGGAGTGTAGTTTCACCTTGGTGGTGCTGACAAGGAGCACTTTCAGAAACCATCTGTTGAATTTCTCGTTGGATTTCCTTCCAAAAGAAGTGACATTGTGCCCTCTCATATGTTTTCATGAACCTAGAGTGCCCTCCCAATGGAGAAGCATGGAGTTCATAAAAGACTGCCTGTTTAATATCTGTGCTATGGGGAAGCACCAGACGACCATTGTATCTCAAAGAAGAGCCATCCCAAGAGAAATGCGGTACCACATAAGGGTTGCTTGCCAACAGTTGGATGATTTCAGATAATGAGGAGTCATTGACATAGCCTTGATGAATAGAGTGTAACCAAGTTGGAATAGGCATAGCAATAGCTGAAATAGAGACAGGGGCATCAAATGTGTGGGAAAGAGTATCCACCACAAGATTGTCCTTAGCCTTCTTGTAATTGATCTCATAGTCATAACCCCTGAGTTTGCTAACCCATTTCTATTGTGTTGGGTATGAGACTTGTTGTTCCAGGAAATATTTCAGACTTTGGTGATTAGTCTTGATGCAATAAGGATTCCCTAAGAGGTATGGCCACCCCTTCTGTACTGCGTGCAAAATAGTCATCATTTCCTTCTCATATGTGGAGGTGGATAAATTCTTTCCAGGAAGGGACTTACTAGTGAATTCCATGGGATGTTCATCTTGAAAGAGGACAACACCAAGTCCATTGTCACAAGCATCATTCTCAAGAGTGAAAGGCTTGGAAAAATCAGGCATCTGAAGGGTGCATCGGAATGAAAGATCCAAGGGAGTATTTGAGACTGTCGAAGGTTGCATCTTAATGAAATGGAGTTGAGTGATGACACCATGTGAATTCTTCTTAAGGATCGTTTCCATGTAATGTGAACTGATGATGCTGCTAGACCCCAGTTGTAAGCCATTGAATGTGTGTTTTTTCACATTGACTAAAAAAAGCATCCACAGTTCAGCAAAATCCCATAAGATGGGTCCAAGAGTGTGTAACCATTGAGTGCCCGAAATCATAGAACAACCTCCTAGAGGTATGGCAAACATGTTAGAGCGCAAGTTATAATCTCCAATAGAGATAGAGACACTGCGGCACATTCCTTTGCAAGGTAAGGTGCTCCCATTGGCAACCACGACTTTAAAGCTGGAGCAAGGATGGACAAAACAATCAACTTGTTTAGCAATTTGAGGGTCAATAAGCGGCCGTGGAATGTCGACCTGATCGTCTACTAGATCCTGAGCATCGTCACAAATTTCAAGTGCAGGCGGAGAGGCCACATCCAAGAAATAGGGCTTGTGTTCAGTACATTGATGTCCCAGGGTGAATTTATCATCACAATTATAACAAAGTCATTTTTCCCTATGTGCCCGCATCTCAGCTTCAGACAAATACTTGATAGGAGTGGTTCTAGGAGTTAGAGGGATTGGATGTCTTTGGGGAACCATATTTCTGAATGGAATAAAAGTGGATTTGGGGCGTTGCTGAGCCCTAATCTTGTCCTCCACCAACTTATCCAACCCTAGGATTTCCATCATTGTGTTGGGACAGAACATTGTAACGTCAGATCAGATTGTATTCTTAAGACCATTCATAAAACAACTCCTGTAGAATGCATCGGAAAATCCTCCTGTGTGCTTGACTATGTTCTCAAATTCTGTCTGATACTCTCTCACAATGCCAGTCTGGCGAAGTTTGATGAGTGCTCCTATGAATTCATCAAAACCACTAGGGCCAAATCGATGCAAAAAGAGTTGGCAAAAACCTGTCCATTGGGGTTCTTCATGATCCTTGATGTACCAACATAACCATTGAAGGGATTCACGTTCCACAAGTGGGACTTTGGTGACATCAAAAGTGTTATGCATATTAAAGTATTGTTCTGCCTTGTGTATCCATCCACTTGGATCATCACCATTGAAGCGAGGGAATTCAATCTTCGGCCCACAAAGTTGCTGGAAGCAGAGAAATCAGTGTCTGCAAAAGACTCAGGCTGTTGTCGGTTGCTCATGACTGAATTCTGAAGATGGAGGTCGAGAAATCTTTGATCCAGATCTTCAAGTTTGGTCTTGAGGGTTACAAGTTCTTCTTTCATTTATCTATTTTCTCCTTTTTTTCCGGAAGAAATGATATGTGGCGGTGCTAGAAAGCTGTGCTTTATCAACTTGAATTGGAGTAAATGATCTGTGACAATTTTGGAATTCTCCACGTTATCAACTGTAAATAGATATGGCCCCCAGGTATATTCGGCTTCCTAATGGTTCAAAAGTAGTCACTAGGCCACTGAGGCTATCTCAGGCTTGAGTATTGGGGCAGTACCCCTCACTTCATGGTGCAAGTAAAACTGCTAACCGTTTGGCCAAAAACGACAGCTCTTTGGTTTTCTTCACGGATGGGAATCTAGTCAATATGGTGGGGGTCGTTGCCCTTTTAGCTTGGCAGGTCCTCTCAATGGCCAACTACTTCGGGGTTCCTGTGGTACTCCTCACAATGAGTTTTAGGGCTATGCCCAAGTACTTCCCACAGTTAAGTGGATAGGGTTTATTCCTTGATCCGAATGAAAAATACTATTGCAAGAAGAAGAACTATTGCAATAATCACAGTGCCAAAAAAAATATGGCAGAAATTCCACCCAATGCCCAAAAATCTGTAATTAGAGCTAGGGTTTTGAGACGAAAACTTTTCAAATGAGCATAACCCGATCTATATTGCTAAGAATCGCTATTATAACTTGTTTCTGGAACTAGAACAACCCCTTTGCTTCTATCCACGAAATCGGAATAGAAATCTGGGCACCGGGTCAAAAGATTTTCGCTTTGCAATTTCTCGGCTGTCACCGAAATTCTGAAAAATTGATGATTTAAATCCGCGATATCTCCACTTTTAGAACTTCAAATGAGATAAAAAAAAAATTGAAACTGCGTATTTTGGAAAGAGGAATTTAGATATGCAACTTTTTTTTCTTGAATCTGCGCAGAAAGTTTCAAAAATGGATGTGAAAGTCGCCACTCAATTTTGCTCCTTTTTTTTTTCCAAATTTTGTTTTTCCCACTTGTGCCAAGGAAAGTGTAGTGATACTAGATGTGGAGAACCTCCTGCAATAAACAATGAGAATGCACAATATAACATAAATATTGGAGCACAAAAGAGACTTTATTGATTGCGGGCCACTTTGAGGAGGCAACCTCCTTTGAGCAAGCTCAATACAAAATAACTCTTGGATGCTTTTATTAGCCTCAACACATACTTATATACTAAGTCTAATCTAAACAACTATTACCCCCATGAATGTGGGATAACGCAACATAATAACTAGACAACTTAACAACTATTACTTGCTCCCCATGAATGTGGGATAATACAACATACTGATGGGACGACTTACAAAGCATATGCGTCCGATAAAATATACTAACAAAATAAAGAGGAGGGTTGACACGGGTTTTTAACATAGAAACATTGATTGACATACATTCCCACTTGCTTCTACAAATTAGCATATGTGTTTAACTTTTTTGAATAAAAACCTTTGCAATGTTGATGAATTGCATTGATTTGTGCAAGTGCTTCGTTTGCATTTTCCACCTATCTCTTTCTTGCCAAAGGAATTGCATTGATTTGTGCAAGTGCTTCGTTTGCATTTGCCACCTATCTCTTTCTTTGCCAAGGCTTTAAAGCTTGGCACTATTCCTTTTGCTCAATTGTTGCTAGAACTGCCAAATATATTGGCATATCAAGTCAGAAATGGTCTTGTATAAACAAAGTACACAAATTCCAGTAGCAAACAATTCAAGCAGAACCAATCTAGATGCATGCACATACAAAAAAAATTGAAAAAATCAAATATACCAAATTGTTATGCAAGAGTCCCCACACACAAACATGGGCAGTTGCAATTTGTTGTGGTGCCTTCATACGAGTCGTTCCTGTAAAATATGTTTCCTCGTTGAATTGAATCAACAATAGGCATATTCGTTATGCTTTGTGCTTCCCTTTTTCCAATTTAGGTCTTTATTAAATAAGAAAGCCAACATAGTTTCACCTTGAGAGCTACACTAGTAATTTGATTTGAAAGTCATCGCTGCTTGTTGCAAATTTGATCCGTCCATTTTAAATAATATCGCTCCAAATTAATTTCTTCCCACCATCTAAGTCACATATGTACTTCTTTTTCCAATGCTATATTTGCAAGCAAACATTAAAACTTTTGTTTTATCTGTTGCTAATTGGGTCTCAAAACACACTGATTTCAGGTTTGCATGGAGCTTTTGGTTGCATGTTGATTGCTTGACGTCATCCGTTGCCTTTTGATTAGCATGGAATAAAACAGTGAAATAGTTATTAGCAGGAAAAGAGCACGTAACCTTGGAATCAATTCCAAACGCCGAGAAGAAATTAATGATACCTTGGCGCATAACAATTTGTTTCAGCTATGCAATTTTTTTTTATGAGCTAGGGAATTATCTCTTTGATGCATTTGTTGTTTTCATACATTTTCGCTATACAACAATAGAAATGAGTGAAGCAATTGTAAATCAATTTGTTTTTGTTTGATAGATTGACCAACTTAGCAAAAATCCTATAAATACTTAGCTTGTAATCATGTTTTGTACGCTGGAAAATACATACCTGACGGTGAAATAGAGAAATAGAAACATAATTGAAACTCTGAATTTTTTTGTGTAATTTTTATTTTTTCCTCTGTTTTTTGAGTGTGAAAAACTCACTTTTATTTTTTATGTTGGTTTGTAGTAACACGTGAAGGAATCAAAGCTTATTTGATGTTAATGTGGTTTATTAATTCAGTAGAATATTTGTGTTAAGTTTATGGATGTAGGGGTCATTTGAAACTTGTTAAAAAGTCATTTGTAACTGAGGTGCTAGTGTGTTGTAGGTGACTGTCAGCAATCATAGCTAGCTAATATAGTCGAGTTAATTGATGTTAGTTGTAACAACTAGCTGCAACATCATTTAGAGAGTACTATGAGCTGTAGCAGACAAGCTGCAACAGTCTTGTAGGTGTTTATTTGAGTTTTGTGAGCTTTGTTAGCAAGTCACAACCAACTGTGATAGTGTTGTAAGTGTTGAGTTGAGTTGTTAGTGAAGTTTTAAATGCCGCTGAAGCAGAGAGAAACATTCACCTACCTTCCCCATAGTGGTATTAGAGCTTGGTTAAGTTTTTAAGAGTAATTTGTTTGAGATGGCTACTAACAGTAGTGTAGTGCGGCCGCAAGTTCTTGTTTTGTCTGAAAGAAATTATGATACATGGTTTATTAAAATGAGAACTATCCTGTGTGCTCAGGATCTTTGGGAGTTTGATACGATTGGTTATCCAGAATCAACTGATCAAGCTACTAAGTTGGCTCTGTCAAATGTGGAGCGTGTTTTGTTGAAGAAAAATCAGAAGAAGGATAATAAAGCTCTTGGTCTGATTCAACAAGGCCTGAGTGGGTCTATTTTTCCAAAGATATCAAGTGTTGAGTCTTCAAAGAAAGCTTGGAATACTCTTGAAATGTGCTATCAAGGTGTGGCCAAGGTGAAGAATGTTAAGTTGCAGAATTTGAGAAGAGACTTTGAGAATCTGAAGATGAAGAACAACGAGACTGTTGATTATTTTATGACACAAGTTATGAATGTTGTAAACCAACTATGATAGTATGGTGAAGACCTCTCAGATCAGTGTGTGATTGAAAAATTGTTGAGATGTTTGCCAAAGAAGTTTGAAGCAGTAGTTGTTCCAATTGAAGAGTTTAAAAATCTTAGTCAGATGCATATTGAAGAGCTAACTGGTTCATTGATTGCTCATGAATCAAGAATGAATAGGTATGATGATACTCCATTAGAAAATGCTTTTAAATCTTAGTTAAATGTTACTAGAGGTAGAGGTAGAGGAAGAGCTAGTAACAGAGGAAGAGGAGAACGAAGTGCTGGTCATAGTGACAACAAAAATGATTCTGAAAATGAAGAGAAGTTACTACAGAGTACTCTAGCATAAGGGGTAGTAGCAACAAAACATGGCAACCAGGAAATCAGAGGTATGACAGATCTAAAGTTCAGTGTTTTTACTGTAAGAAATTTGGGCATTTTGCTAACAAGTGTTGGAAGAAGCAAGTAGATGCTAGTAAGTTGTCTACACTCATCACATATGAGACTGAAAATGAAGAGAAGTCTATGTTCTTGACTTGTAATGTCACCTAGGAAAGTTCAAAAGATATGTGGTTTTTGGACAGCGCATGCGGCAACCACATGACTGGAAATAAATTATTTTCAAGTCTAGACACCAGCTTTCAGTCCAAAGTGAAGTTAGGTAATGACATTAAGGTAAAAGTTAGTGGTAAAGGTGTGATTGTTGTATATGCGAAGAATGGTAAAATAAGAACAATACATGATGTTTATTATGTTCCTGGTCTAATGTGTAATTTATTAAGTGTTGGACAATTGCTGGAGAAAGATTACACAGTGTTCTTTACGAAAAAGGTATGCACTATTTATGATAAATATCCAAGTAAACAGTTGATAGCCAGAGTAGAGATGACAAAGAACATAATGTTTCCACTGATTATGAGAAATGATTTGACTAACTCTTTGAATGCTTATAAAACTAATAGTTTAGATCAATCATGGTTATGGCATTTGAGGTATGGCCATTTACATTTTGGTGGTTTAGATTTGCTACAGAAGAAGCAAATGGTAAAATGATTGCCGAGTATTGCATAACCAGTAGGATCATGTGAGAGCTGCATATTGGAAAAGCATCATAGAGAGAAATTTATTTCTGGAGTCTCATGCAGAGCAAAAACGCCATTAGAGCTAGTACAAACAGATTTTTATGGACCGATGCAAACACCTTCTTTGACTGGTAATGTTTATTTTATGACTTTCATTGATGATTACAGTCGAAAAACCTAGGTGTATTTATTGAAATAGAAATCTCAAGTGTTTTATGTGTTTAAAAGTTTTAAAGCAATGGCTGAAAAGGAGAGTAACATATTTATGAAAGTCTTGAGATCAAATAGAGGATGTGAGTATATGTCAAATGAGTTTATGGATTTTTGTCAATATCATGGAATTAAAAGACAGTTTACAACTCACTACACTCCAGAACAAAATGAAGTAGCAGAAATGAAGAATCAAACCATTATGAACATGTCTCAAAGTACGATGAAAAAGAAGCATCTTTCAAATGAATTTTGGGGAGATGCTGTTACTTGTTTAGTATACATTCTGAACAGAAGCCCCACGAAGAATGTGAAGGATCGAGTTTCCTAGCAAGCATGGAGTGGTAAGTATAGCGACATATCTCATTTAAGAGTTTTTGGTTGTGTAGCTTATGCACATGTACCTGAAGAGATGAGGAGAAAATTAGATGACAGAAGTTAGAAATGTATTTTTGTTGGATATAGTGAAGAATATAAAGCATACAGACTTTATAATCCCATCACCAAGAAGTATGTTATCAGTAGAGATGTACTGTTTAAAGAAGAAGAAGCATGGGATGGGATAATTGATAAATTAGTTGGTGAGGACGTTGTTACACCTCACGCAGAAGATGAAGAAGAAGAGCATGTCATACATGGAGGATAGATAACTCCACATACACCAGCAGTAACAACACCATCCAGAACACCCATAACTCATGGATGTGGTGAACCATCAAATATTGGTGGACGACAAGGAACAAGATCAGAGGTAAGTAATGAATCAAATCCTACATTAGCATCATTAAGGAACAGAGTTAGAGGACAAAATATTAGAAGTATAAGAGAACTGTATGATCAAAATACAGAAGTAGATCAAGTTTCAAATTTTGCATTTATAGCATGTAATCCTGTAGATTTTGATGAGGCTGTTAAAAAAGATGTTTGGATAAAAGCAATGGATGAATAAATTGATGCCATAGAAAGAAATAATACTTGGGATGTTGTAGATTTGCCTAAAGATAAAAATTGTATTGGTGTCCAATGGATTTATAAGACTAAGTTAAATGTTGATGGTGATGTTGAAAAATATAAAGCAAGACTTGTAGCTCAGGGTTTTAGTCAACAACCTGGAATTGATTATAATGAGATATTTGCACTGGTGGCCAGACTTGATACGGTAAGGATGGTATTAGCTATTGCTGCTCATAATAAATGGTATGGACATCAAATGGATGTAATGTCTACATTTTTAAATGGATCTTTAGAAGAAGAGGTTTATGTGAGACAAGCTCTTGGTTATGAAGTTGTTGGACAAGAAGACAAGGTCTACAGATTAAAGAAAGCATTGTATGGATTGAAGCAGGCACCCAGAGTATGGTACAACATAATTGATGAATACTTGAATAGTGAAGGATTCAACAGAAGTCCAAGTGAGCCAACATTGTATACAAAGGTAAACCAAGAAGGTAAAACACTGATTGTTTGCTTATATGTGGATGCTTTGATATTCACTGAAGATCTTTCAGTAGATGAGTTCAAGAAAGCCATGAAAACAAAATTTGAGATGATTGATTTAGGAATGATGAAATATTTCCTTGGTATTGAAGTAACTCAATCTGAAGATGGTATTTTTATTAATCAATCTAAGTATGCAAATCATGTATTGAAAAGATTCAGAATGATGAATTGTAAACCAACAATAACTCCATTTGCAATTGGCACAAAACTCAGTAAGGAAGATGATGGGTCAAAAGTTGATTGAACGTTGTATAAGAGACTGGTTGGAAGTCTCATGTACTTAACTCCAACATGACCTGATATAATGTTTAGAGTAAGTTTGATTTCAAGATTTATGGAATCACCAAAGAATACCCACTAGAAAGATGGAAGGAGGATTCTTAGATAGATTGATGGAACAACAAGTTTTGGTATCCAGTATACATCAGATTCAAATTTTAAGTTGATTGGATATACTGACAGTGATTTTGCAGGTTCTATCTGTTAGTGCCAGAAATTGTTCTCAAACTACAAAAGAACAAGCCAACACAATCTCAATAAATACAATAAAGTAAAATAGGTTTTTCTAGGGTTTTGGTTGTACAGTTTGTAGACAAGAGGGAAGAAACTTCTTGAAACCAAAGCAAACACTAAATCATGAGCATTTGAAAGACTAAGATGCATACCATATAAACTATAATCCAAACATAATAATCATAGTACTGAGTTTCACCCACAGTTAGCAAGCATTTCAAGCATAAAAAACTTTAAACAGGAAATGAGTATACCAACTGAGTAATTAACACAAATTAGAAATGAAACCAGTCAAAAAGTCTAAAAGGGAATATAGTTGCATATATTTCATAATTCAGTCATCAAAAACATATAAGAGTCTTTACACTTAGCTTATAAACCAAAGCCTGATAGCCTCCCCTTGCAACAAAAATCGAACCCTTGGTCCTTTTTCAGACTTACATTTATCATGTTCCTTCAAAAACAGTTGCATAACTGAACCCTAACTACTTGTAGGTCACCTATCGAATTGTTCAACATAAACTATCATTATAAAAAAATGAAATAACTTTTTCAAACTAACTAATAACTGCTCTTTCTTAAAGTACTTTACAAGTCTTTTGTTGCCTCAGCTAAAAGAGCAATTCCCTCTAAATCCCGAGCTTTCCTTCTAGCTTTCAGGTGGTCTGCTTCCAAGTCTGCAACTTTCTTTGTTAACTCCTCATTCTACTGTGTCAGCTCCTGGATAGTTTGCCTTAGTTCTGTAAACTGATTCTCTGTCTGTCTTTTTCTTTTAAGAGCCTCTTTGGAAACTACAATCAATTCCTAATAGTGACTGTTCACTTCTTCCAAGTCTTCTCTAAGTCTCCTATTTGTAGTCACTAATCCTTCATTAGTTTCATGCATATATTCAATTTGATGCTTCTATTGATTAATACTCTTTTCCTTTTGAGAATCAATAGATTTATCTTCTGATATTGGTTGCATCCCTTCTGGCATCCATGGGATTTTCAGCTTCTTGTATATTTCTTCATCCTCCTTCATATGCTCTGTTAGGGTCATAGGAATCTCTGAATGTTCTTCAGCTTCAATACTACACTGAGCTGCTTCTTCAATTTCCTCTCTTTTATCCATGCAAGAACTCTTTATTTCATTTTGCTGTTGTTCTTGAATCATCTTATTTCGAACCTCTATGAATATGTCTGAGATCTTAGTATTGTTGATGTATATGTAACTTCGGAATGTATTCTTATATGTATTTTATATATTGTAACCCGATGTTTATTCCGGGATGTTTCTATTATGCATTTAAGTCATGTGGTCATGTCCCGATGTTTCGATCGGGAGGATTATTAATGGAAACAAGTCTTGTCAAGTCATTAGGTAAGTCCCCACAGTTTCGGGGCACTTGGGTTATTATACACTAATTAAGGTGTAGGCTCGAGTAAGTAATTGTAAGTTAAGCCTACATGGTTGAGTGCACTTCAAGTCAATGGAAGAATATAAATAGAGAGTGAGAGTCTCTCTATTTATCACTTGTGAATTACATCACTTGCTCTCTCAAGTGTGGCGCACTTTTGGAGAAGGAAATTCTTTGGCTTGACAGAAGACAGAAGGCTGCTGTTGTGTTGGGAGGTCATCTTACTATTTTGGGTTTACATCTTGTGGTGATACTATCTTAGAGGAAGTTGAGGGGTTTTCTCCATTTATGGTTTCCCCTCTTAAAATATTTGTGTCTCTTGTCTCTTGTGATGTGCTTATGTGATTGCTGTGCTTGTTATTCTCTCGGTGAAAAGATCTTATCATAATGCTAGCTTAAATGTTGAAAAACTAACATGGTATTAGAGCTAACCTGAGAAGAAGACATTGTGCAGCTACAGGAACTAGGGCTTCCTATTTTGTGGATCTTCCTCCACATATTTTCAGCAAAAGTATGCTAAGATGACTCTCCATTAAATGGTGCATCGTTCTGTCGATGCGGAATTCAATTTCAAGCATTTTCAGTTTCGATATGGAAATTAGGGTTTTCTACAGAAGAGGAATTTTTGGGTGATACCAGCATAGGATTTTTCTCCTCATCAAAACCGAAATTTAGAGACCTGGATCAATAAATTTGGTTGGGTGAAACTCTGGGAAAGTCAAACCCTAGTTTGACCCTGAGCTAGGAGAAACCCTAAATACTAAAACTGCTAAGTTTTGGTACAGTCGCTATATTCTGAGATTGGCGAAGTCTCAAAAGCTGAAAATTGCAAGGGCCGAAGATAAAATCCTGATGAACATTGTGTCCAAAGGTCAGCCTCTTATTCGTTATATTCTGGGAGATATGATCTCTCCAAGTTAGGGTTCCATCCTCTTCCAGAAATCATCCATAAACAGGACACCTGGGGAGATCTGTAATATCTTGGGCTACAGAGGTCGAAATGGAATTCTTGAAGATGTTCCAGAAAGGGCACGGACTGTACTTTTTGTGGTCAGAAGGTCAGACTCAGAAGACGAACCAGTGACACGTGGAATGCCGTACAATTTCGCTGTTCTGAACAGTCCAGTAACAGGTCACCTTGGGAAAAGGATCATAAATCCCAAATGGTGAAACCAATGCTGATGAAACCTACGTTGTTGGATCAAGGACATGCGAGGTTACCTCAGGGAGAAATTTCAGACATCGAGGATTAATAATTTCGGAGATATCATAGAATA
>LPNX011040686.1:105277-146756 GCA_001517045.1 Pseudotsuga menziesii | reverse complement strand
AGTACGATGTGAATCAGAAGATTAACCTGGAGGGTTATGTTGATTCAGATTGGGCAGGCAGTGCCATCGACAGGAAGAGTACTTCGGGATGTTGCTTCAATAGGGGACCAGGTGTGATCTCTTGGTTTAGCAGGAAGCAATCCTGTGTGACATTGAGTACAGCTGAAGCAGAGTATGTCGCAGCTTGGTCAGCTAGTTCTGAGGCAGTATGGCTGCGGAAGCTACTGTCTGATATATTTGATCTCCAGTTGGATGCTACCTGTATACATTGTGACAACTAGAGTTGCATGAAGTTGTCAGAGAATCCAGTGTTCCATGATAGGTCGAAGCATATTGAGATCAAATATCACTATATCAGGGATATGGTGCAGAGAGGAGCAGTGAAGCTCCTGTATGTTGCGACGGAGGAACAGATAGCTGATGTATTGACGAAGCCATTGGCTAGGATGAAGTTTGAGTACTTCAGAGAGAGACTTGGTGTTCTCCAGATTGAGGCTTCCTCCCAGAGACAGTGATGAGATCCAGAGCCATTCTGACATGGTGAGAGGATTGGTTCCTTCCATGGTCAGATGTAAGGGCTGAGATATTCCATCATGGTGAGAGGATTGGTTCCTTTCATGACTAATATGAGTACTGAGATCCATAGCCATTCTGACGAGCAGGTCAGATGTAAGGGCTGTGCCATTCTGTTCATGCCTAAAGGATTTAGTTCCTTCCATGTCAGATGTAAGTGCAGAAATCTCTCTTCATTGTGGTTGAGAGTCTTCCATCCTTGGATGGGATTGTGCCATTCTGACGAGCGGGTCAGATGTAAGGGCAGAGCCATTCTGTTCATGGCTAAAGGATTTAGTTCCTTCCATGTCAGATGTAAGTGCAGAAATCTCTCTTCATTGTGGTTGAGAGTCTTCCATCCTTGGATGGGATTGTGCCATTCTGACGAGCAGGTCAGATGTAAGGGCAGAGCCATTCTGTTCATGCCTAAGGATTTAGTTCCTTCCATGTCATATGTAAGTGCAGAAATCTCTCTTCATTGTGGTTGAGAGTCTTCCATCCTTGGATGGGATTGTGCCATTCTGACGAGCAAGTCAGATGTAAGGGCAGAGCCATCCTGTTCATGGCTAAAGGATTTAGTTCCTTCCATGTCAGATGTAAGTGCAGAAATCTCTCTTCATTGTGGTTGAGAGTCTTCCATCCTTGGATGGGATTGTGCCATTCTGACGAGCAGGTCAGATGTAAGGGCAGAGCCATTCTGTTCATGCCTAAGGATTTAGTTCCTTCCATGTCATATGTAAGTGCAGAAATCTCTCTTCATTGTGGTTGAGAGTCTTCCATCCTTGGATGGGATTGTGCCATTCTGACGAGCAAGTCAGATGTAAGGGCAGAGCCATCCTGTTCATGGCTAAAGGATTTAGTTCCTTCCATGTCAGATGTAAGTGCAGAAATCTCTCTTCATTGTGGTTGAGAGTCTTCCATCCTTGGATGGGATTGTGCCATTCTGACGAGCAGGTCAGATGTAAGGGCAGAGCCATTCTGTTCATGCCTAAGGATTTAGTTCCTTCCATGTCATATGTAAGTGCAGAAATCTCTCTTCATTGTGGTTGAGAGTCTTCCATCCTTGGATGGGATTGTGCCATTCTGACGAGCAAGTCAGATGTAAGGGCAGAGCCATCCTGTTCATGGCTAAAGGATTTAGTTCCTTCCATGTCAGATGTAAGTGCAGAAATCTCTCTTCATTGTGGTTGAGAGTCTTCCATCCTTGGATGGGATTGTGCCATTCTGACGAGCAGGTCAGATGTAAGAGCAAAGCCATTCTGTTCATGGCTAAAGGATTTAGTTCCTTCCATGTTAGATGTAAGTGTAGAAATCTCTCTTCATTGTGGTTGAGAGTCTTCCATCATTGGATGGGATTGAGCCATTCTGACGAGTAGGTCAGATGTAAGGGCTGAGCCATTCTGGTCATGGCTAAAGGATTAAGTTCCTCCCATGACAGATATGAGTGCTGGCCATTCTGTCGAGTAGGACAGATGTAAGGGAAATTGCCACTCTCCGGGAGAGTGGAGGCGCATGGTCAGTTACCATGTAGCTCAGTCAGGGACTGGGGGCCATTTTGACGAGGGTGTAGGATTCAATTCCTACCAGGTCAGATGTGAGTGCACAAATCTTTCTTCAGTCTGGCGGATGTGGTTCCGACCTTGGTGGAAAGAACATAGTTCTTTCATCATTGTGTTGGTTGTGGTTCCAGCCCGGTTGAAAGTCTTCCATCAGTGTGGCGGATGTGGTTCCAGCCTGGGTTATAAGAACAGGGTTCTTTCATCAGTGTGGCAGGATGTGGTTCCAGCCTGGATGGGATTGTGCCTTTCTGACGAGTAGGTCAGATATAAGTGCAGAGCCATTTCACAGATGTTAGTGATGTGATGTCCTATCATGCTGGTGAATGTGAGTGCTGGGCCTTTCTGATGTGATTGTAGTTTACTACATGATCAGATGTGAGTGCTGGGCGTGCCTTTCTAACGAGCAGGTCAGCTATAAGTGCTGGGCGAAGACCTACATGAGAGTAGGCCTACAACTAGCATGAAAAAGGGCTGGCTCTGTAGAACTTCCTATGACGAGATAGTAGACACATGATGATGACCAGAGGAGATCCAGATCGAGCTATGATCCAAATCCAGTTATGATGACTCTGAGAGATCCAGATCGAGTGATGATCCAGATCCAGTCCAGTGATGATGATCCAGATCGAGTGATGATCTAGATTCAATGATGATGATCTATATCGAGTGATGATCTAGATCCTATGATGATGTCCTATGATGATCCAGATCGAGTGATGATCTAGATTCAGTGATGATGATCTAGATCGAGTGATGATCTAGATCCTGTGATGATGTCCTATGATGATCCAGATCGAGAGATGATCCAGATCCAGATGACTTGAAGACGAAGAAGACTTGATGACAGAGATGACTTGAAGACGAACATGATCCAGTGATACAGAGAAGAAGACCAGTGCTGAAAATTGTGTCGAAAGAATACCTTCCTAGTTAAGAGGGAGTGTTGATGTATATGTAACTTCAGAATGTATTCTTATATGTATTTTATATATTGTAACCCGATGTTTATTCTGGGATGTTTCTATTATGCATTTGAGTCATGTGGTCATGCCCCGATGTTCCGATCGGGAGGATTATTAATGGAAACAAGTCTTGTCAAGTCATTAGGTAAGTCCCCACAGTTTCGGGGCACTTGGGTTATTATACACTAATTAAGGTGTAGGATCGAGTAGTAATTATTAGGTTGAGTGCACTTCAAGTCAATGGAATAATATAAATAGAGAGTGAGAGTCTCTCTATTTATCACTTGTGAATTACATCACTTGCTCTCTCAAGTGTGGCGCACTTTTGGAGAAGGAAATTCTTTGGCTTGACAGAAGACAGAAGGCTGTTGTTGTGTTGGGAGGTCATCTTACTGTTTTGGGTTCACATCTTGTGGTGATACTATCTTAGAGGAAGTTGAGGGGTTTTCTCCATTTATGGTTTCCCCTCCTAAAATCTTTGTGTCTCTTGTCTCTTGTGATGTGCTTATGTGATTGCTGTGCTTGTTATTCTCTCAGTGAAAAGATATTATCATAATGCTAGCTTAAATGTTGAAAAACTAACAAGTATCAGTGAAGACAGGTTTATATTTTGAAACTATGGTTTTTTACCTTTTATAACTTCTTTGTTTTCATCTTCACTATCTTCCAATTTCTCCTGAGATGATGAATCTTTTATTACTGGAATCTTCTTCTTAGCTAGCTTGGGATTTAATAGCTTCTTCATATTTAACCTGAGCTTGTTCTTTGCCCTTGTCTTGGGACTCCAGACTGCTCCAACCTCTCCTAACATTTTCAGAACTTTTCGTTGATGAGTTTTTGAAGCTAGTTCAACAACCTTCATTCTTTTCCTTCGTGACATTGTCTTCTCTTCAAAATGTGTGTGTATTTCTTATTTAGAATGAGCCCTAGCTCCATCAGTAGTAGGAACCCTAGCTTCATCAGATAAGGATTTTTTATCATCTCCAGAGAGTATTGTAATAGGGATCTGTTTCTGTTCTTTAACATCTTCCTTTACAATTTGGTTCAGCTCTTTAGGAGAAGCATCTTCTACAGGCTCAACTTCCTTCAACTCTGACTTTGAAACTTTGTTTTTCTCAACATTAATTTGCTGTTTAAGTTCAATGTTTTCATCTTCCTGATTCGAAGATTTTCTCGGTTCACCAGTTTCTTCATCTTTGACTGTGACTTTCTTTTTAAGTTTCTTGATTAGACTCTGACCTTTGTCTAACTGTCTCTTCTAAGACTGCTCTTCTTTCTCTGTTTGGAAACCAAACCAAAATAAGATGTATTCCCATGTCTTCTCTCTTTTCTGAAGTACAATGCTTATAACCAGTTTAATAAGCCCATGATGAAATACTGATTGTTTGGTGTGATCCTGATGTTCTTTCACCCTGCTTGACATCTTCTGTAAACTTTTCAAAAAGAAGAATGGGAGATTCATTTTGGATTCATGACTAAGATGCTGAAGGAATCTAAAATGGTACTTAAACACAAAAGCAAACCTCCCTTCACGAGTGATATAGCTTTGTAGGATTTTGATAGGCTCTATCCATTCTAGCTTAAACTTTTGAATAGGTACTCCCTTTCCCCAATATACTACTACATCTGGAAGTAGATATCTTTGAGCATCAATAGTGAAATGCACCTTTTTGAACCAGAATTCACCCTCATCTAAAATTCCAGTTGCTTCTGCTAACAATTCCCTTGTCAGTTTAAAATTCAGAGTATCAAAAGACACTACATCCTAATCCAAAGATTGAGCGAATTTGTAAGAAACTTCTGAGTGATAACCTTCAATCCTTTCAAAAAATACTAACCACCCTGCTTCTGCAAACAGTTTTGCACATTGTGGAAAGATTTGAAACCAACTCATGTTTGATGGTTCTGTTCTATTAGTCTTACCACTCTTTTTCATTTTGAACTATTTCCAAATATCTTCTGTCCACAAAACACACTCTGACTTTCTTAAAGTTTTGATAAACTGACAGATAATACTGTATAGGGGAACCTAAGAACCCTAAACTGAACTCTCTCGTTTAACTGCTAAATAATTTAATTCCATTGACTGAGAATTCATCATTCAGTAAGAATTAGGTTTATAAACTGATAATCTTCAATCAATTTTATCATTAGTCCTTTGTTTTGAAAAGCCCCAAATTTATGAACTTTGGTAATGATCCGCAGCTTACCTATCAAAGTGATGAATCCATGTGCTGTAATCATGTTTTCCTAACTGGCAGGTGTTGAATTGCATTCCTTAATATTCTCTAATCATTTAGATAAGTCCAAACGACTGCTCCTCAAAGCCCTAGTTTTTCACCCTGTCTCAAAGTTTGATTACAGATTGCTGATTTTTCGCCACGAACTTCATTTGCTTCTACGTGCACTTCAGGGAATAAGAGATTCAAGGCACATTTGTCTCATTATGTTCAACCATCATTATTCCATCACCTCTGCAACATACCGCCACGAATCGCCCTCATGATGATAGTCACACCTGTCACAATGATTATTCTAAAAGAAACACGTATCAAATCCATCACCCAGTATGATTGACATCTTATGTGTGAGAATTTCAAAGAAACCTTAACCAGAAATGATGATTTTTGAACTGCGTGACTTTCTTGTAGTGCATGTGTACATTCTTTTTAGGCTTGCACTACAAGAAAGTCTAAGTTAATGATTTGCAAAAATTAAACTCATGATAAAGGTTTAAACTTGGTTTAGGAACTTTAATCAAGCTTTTATGTTATTTTTTAGACCTTTTAATCCATATAAGCCTTCTATAAGCCCTCTAACTATGAAATCAAACCAAAATTTAAAAAAAACAAAACTAAAAAAAACAAATAACATGAAAGTTAAAGGAAAAGGATTAAAACTATCCTAAGGAACACAATTTTCTAGGAGTAATGAATTAAAACCAAGCTTCAAAACATAAACAAAAGCATTAAAAGATGGAAAACAAAAACATGATCTAACACTATCGATGATAGAAAGAGTTCATTTGGATATGTGTTCAGTTTTGGATCGGGATCAGTAGCATGGGCATCAAAGAAGCAACCCATAGTGACACTATCCTTTGCTAAGGCAGAGTATGTTGGAGCAACAACATCTGCATGTCAAACTATGTGGATGAGAATAACTTTTTCTGAGTTACAGCATGAACAGAATGAACCAACTCAATTTTTCTTTGACCATAAATCAACTATTGCACTATCAAGAAATCACATCTTTCATAAAAGAAGTAAGCATATTGATACAAGGCATCATTTTATTTGAGAACTGATAAATAATAATGAAATCAGTGTGGAATTTTGTAGATCAAAAAATCAGTTTGCAGACTTATTTACAAAACCTTTGGGAAAAGAGTTGTTTGAGATTCATAGGAAAAACATTGGAGTTTAAGCTGTAACATAAAGTTACTATCACAAAATTTTGTTTTTTGAGTGAATTAATTAAGGGGGAGAATGCTGGAGCTGTTAATTACTCCACTGCCCAGATTTGTCGCCGTCGCAACACTGAAGAGTCACAACACTGCTGCACCGCCTCACCACCTGACAAAGATAAGATTATTAAAATATGAAAAGTCATTTTGATTATGCCAACAAAGCACATCTAACTTCTAAAGAGGCATCACAACTTTTCATTTATGCCAGACTGTAAATAATTTACAAAGAATTCTATTTTGTATAGTGAAGGGTCAATTAGTAATTAATGACCAACTTAGCCAAAATCCTATAAATACCTAGCCTTTAATCATGTTTTGTACGCTGGAAAATACACAACAGACAGTGAAATAGAGAAATAGAGACAGAGTTGAAACTCTGAAGTTTTCTTTGTAATTTTTATTTTTTACTCCATTTTTTCAGTGTGAAAAACTCAGTTTTATTTTTTATGTTAGTTTGTAGTAACACCTGAAGGAATCCGAGTTTATTTGATGTTAATGTGGTTTATTAATTCAGTAGAATATTTGTGTTAAGATTATGGACGCAAGGGTCATCTGAAACTTGTTAAAAAGTCAATTGTAACTGAGCTGTGAGTGTGTTGTAGGTGACCGTTAGTAGTCACAACTAGGTGATATAGTCGTGTTAATTGATTAGTTAGCTGTAACAACTAGCTGCAACATCATTTAGAGAGTACTATGAGCTGTAGCATCCAAGCTGCAACAGTCCTGTAGGTGTTTATTTGAGTTTTGTGAGGTCTGTCAGCAAGTCACAACCAGTTATGACAGTGATGTAAGTGTTTATATGAGTTGTTAGTGAAGTTTTAAGTGTTGCTGAAGCATAAAGCGACACTCCCCTGCCTTCCCCACAACACTAAGGGACTGAGGGGGCGTACCTTATTTCAGACATTTGAAGTATATCCCTGTTGTGCTTTCAATCAAGTTTGTACCTACACATCGCCCTCAACAACAACAAAATATACAAGCATGATATATGTAAAACGTTATAATATAATCTAGCATGATATATTCCAATACATAATCAAAGTAATTACATCCATGGATAGAAAATATTTATAATTACACATGCAATGGACGAGAAATGAATATTTCTATTAATATGAACAGAGATAAAGATGACAAAATTTGTCGGCTCCTCATCAAAATCGAGATACTAAGTCCCTCCACTTGGGCTCCACCACTTCAATCTCCCATATAAAGGAAATCTCACAAAGATCAAGGCAAGCTTGGGAAATAACACTAATGGTTGCTTCAAGGACAAAGGGATGCATAATCAAGTACATAAGAATGGGGCACAATTCCACTATAATGTATTTGCTCTCAAAGTTCTCCTCCTCTAATGCTTCATAGTAGCTCAATATATAGCCCTTCACTAAGAAGTGAAGGGTTGAAGTGGAGCGTTATGGAAGGCCAATAGACAAGTCCTTCGTTACTTAGCGGGGGGAAATTCCAAATATTTTTTGTTTTTTAGCACATTTCTCGATGTACACGGGTGGCAGTGGTGCAAGCTGCGTATACACGGGTTGTAGACTTGTGACCCCCGTATGTATATAAAAGTTTCTTTTAAGGGGTTCCACTACAGCATCAAGGTCATAATGAGGAAACAAGGGTAAAACGAGTCTACATAGGGACATGGATAGGCCATCAAAACATGATGTATTACATGTGGAAAATCATGCTATAACAGATGCCCCCTAATGTGTGAGATCATAGGGGTACGCAATGGCTGAAATACATTATAATAGCCCCAGAAGTGGAGTAATGAAGACCCAGGTGGAAAAAACCAGCCACTCATCAGTACAATACAATGATATATCTCTACATATGATTGCAAAAGCACAACAGTCCTGTATACATAAGAGTACAATGGCCATGAATAGGCATAATAGACGTATGTCATAAGTGGTCATCACCACATACAATATACAATGATGTAAGGTCTTCATGATGAGTGGTCATCACCACATACAATATACAATGATGTAAGGTCTTCATGATGAATGGTCATCACCACATACAATATACAATGATGTAAGGTCTTCATGATGAGTGAAGACATCAAATGGTACACTGGAGTCTAGTCATGAGAGTTGAAATCTCATAAATACTGGAACGGTCAAGGACGTAGCATATATGGGATGCCACAAAGATGAGAGGTCTTCAACACAAATCACCACTAGTACATGTCCCATCACATGAATAAAGGTGTCGTAGTCAAACATGATGGATCATCGTCTCATTACCGGTCATTGATGTATACTATTAACAAATGCAAGATATCCTATCGATAATGATAATGGGAATCAAGGTACAGAGTGCAAACAAACAAGTGCGGATAGAGGCGTTGAGGTTGAGCACTTGAGAGAATCCATCGATCAAGGACATTGATGGATTCCCAAATCTATCGATGGTGAGAGAACTTGCCACTAATGACTGCAAGCGTCAAGGAACTCAATGGGCTCTAGATCCCTATTCCAGAATAGATGTTCTAAAGTCGATGGAATGGAATCCGCTGGTAGGAGGGCATTGAGGCATCCCCCATCAACCAGCATGAGGTACACATTAACGCTGGATAATTTGGAAGAACATGAACAAGATGTGCATGAACCAGTAACAACTGTATCAAGAATGGCCTACATGCAGAGATAACATAACTAAGAAATGGCCGACTCAGGCTAGCACTTCCCTCGAGCAAGAGCATAAGGTAGATGGAGACTATAATGACCATAGACCCACAAATGCATACTAAGACAAATCTATGACATAATAGGCATCGACAGAGGCTCCATAGGGACTAGAAACATAACCAGTCAGTGGAGGAAACTTAGAATAACGAGTACAAATCCTAAAGTCATACTAGTAACCCAACCAATAGATGAATGTACTATTCTCTGTTCGAAGGCGCCGCGACACGACGACTGCCAATAGAAAGTAATATAGTTTCCGATCCGAACTTTTATGTTTTATGATGTTTTTTTGGTCTTTTTCATATTTGAAAAGCTTGAAAAATAATAAAATTGCTTATAGTAAGTTACAGAGGAAACGAGTGTCACGTGCAAGCAAAGTAGTTCCAAGCAATGGAACATACCTATGCTCAATGCAAGGAAGCATATGCAGGATAAGGACACTCGGGGGGATGTCTCCTCTAGTTAGGGGGTAATCAAGCTGCAAAATATTTATGAGAGGATCTTCTTGGATAAGATTGAGACACACTTGGGCTATATGGATTATAAATTGAAGCAAGGAGAAAGCATAAAGCTCAGTACGACAAGTGGATGTATGCAAATGCAGTTACAACTTGATGTAATAGGGAGTCTCAATAGGATATGGCTAGCATAAAGTCAAGAAATAACATGAAGGTCTTTACTCGAAGACATGGTAGGGCTATAAGAGACTCCCCGACCTAAAGGAGGACGCTCAACATGGGCACCAATCGGCAAAATGGGATCTAACTAGAGTACCCATGATAAGGAGAGCTCTACCACTTACAAGAAGCCACTTGTAGTAGTAGTATGAGGGTTCTGTGGCCTCATAAAGTGGGTTCGTACCTATGGTTAAGGTGATATTATCATAGGATAATGGAATATGCATGTGGAAAAATTGGATCCTATCCTATATGCTAGTTTAGTATTATACATGTCACATGCGTGAACAGATCAAAGTCTCAGCGAAAGTGCATCATAAGAGGTTCCTACACAACAAAATTTGCCCAAATAGCATAAAATGGTTAGTAAAAAGTACAAACTATAGGCCAAGTGAGTAAAAATTAATTAATTATTACTATTATTATTATTTTTAAATAGTAAAAAAATGACAGTTTTACCATACCATTTGTTTTTTACCCAAAATAGTGCATTTGGAGCAACTTGGACTTTGAAATTTCAAACAACGATTTCAGGAGCTATGGGCCACAAAATCCAGTGTCGTCAGAACCAGGTAATTTGTAATCTCATTCTCCATCTATTACATCCATTAATTTTTCATTTGGTGGTGGATTTTTATGCATTGAGCAACCAAACTTGAGGATACTGGCCCACGCAGGTCATAGTTCATCGGGCCGCGTATAGTGCTTGATGTATGCGGGAAAAGCAAAGCCTTCCCATGTGCATACACTAGTATCATAAAGATAAATCACGTATAGGGCTGGGTATGTCAAATTCTATGGTGAAATCTCATAAAAATTTGGAATGGAGAGAACGCGAGCACAAAGATGTTGATAGGGTAGTCCTTGGTGACATAAATGCTCAACAAGCCTTAAGAAGGTGTGGTTTGTACAAGTTTTGGAAGCTTGGGGGTTTGAGGGCCCAACCAAGGATCTTATAGATGTTCATAGGTTACTGGGATCTAGACAAAGAGGCCTTTATACTGGATGGTATGTCATTGAGACTAGAAGTAGAGGACATCTACTCAGCACATGACTATTCTGCTGAGGCGAGCTAGTGAACTTACGAGATCGTGGAGTGGGTGGAGGACTCACTATTGAGGAGTACATAGTTTTTTATTGAATTCCTGACACAAAGAATATTGGAAGTCAACTTCCGATGAATGATATCTAGAGTCTTAGTCTCAAGGTGATAGTCTTGGTATTGGACAATATAGGAGGTTTGTCATCACTTCACCAGGATTCATGACCTCTCATGTTCTACTCGGTAGAGTGCATGAGACCTATTGTATATGACTGGAGCACATTATTGCTGAGCATAATGAAACAACAACCGACGGACTGCACCCAGGGTAGGATAATGAACTTCGGGTATGCGAACATTCTGAGCACATTCTTCTTCAAGAGGGTACTATGTCTCAGTCCTAGAGTTGAGGTCCCTCCTCACAATCTATGGGATCCAGACTAGACTCACTTGGTGAAGGTGATGTGGACGTTAGGGGGAGGTATGACACCTTCTCCCTTCCCAGCTGACTTCTTCCATTGGTGGCAAGGACAGGTCATATCCATAGACGACTACCCCTATGTAGGGATAAACTTCCATGGAGATCCTGACATGCCCCTACCACTAGGATCCACATATGGTGATATAGGTAAGATCCCATGTGTATGATTTTTTGAATTATTAGATTTTTGTATTTATGATGTATTTGGAAATAAAAAAATGTAACATACCTGACCCTCCGACCGATGAAGAGGATGCTACCATAATACAATCTAACCCGGGCAACTAGCCCCATGAACATACACATAAAAACTAAAATACTTTGAACTAAAACATGCATACATTATTACCATACAACAGAAGCAAAACCATACATTCAAGCATTTAGCATGTTCATCATTTTCATTAAACAACAAATACAATTTGCAGAGATGAAATAGACAAGAATACTTATCTTATGAGGAAGCTTGTCCCGCAACTAGCTATGTCGTTGCAACGTTCCACCCAACCATAGGCCAGCGTGCTCCTTAATCTCTCAACAACAATGCCACCCCCGAGCTAGGCATGATTCCCACAAGGAATAAGGAAACTAAGTAGGCTCACACATAGCCAAGCATACGACAACATTTAGTCAAGCCAACACAGTTGGGTTTATCAGGTTATCAGGAAATGGAGGCATTGTATGCTAAACTAGTGGGTCACTAAAGAGCTAAGGATGCCTACACTAGAAATAGCTTGAATCCTAAGACATCCACACACACCCAACACAAGGAATCATTCCCTTTTCTGCTGCACAGTCCCTCAAGATATGACTCCCCTTCCAGTGCTATTCAGGGGGTGTAGAGAAGAGAGTCAACCCTCTAGCTTTGTCTATGAGGCTCCTGTAAACACTAGTTTTGTCAAGCAGAATCCTTTCCACTCCTACACAGTCCAAAGACCAATCCATTGTGCACACACAACAAAACAACCAGCACAACAATTCACAGCTCTGGGGTTTAAAGGAAGACACCACATAACAAAATCAAAATGGAAACTTGGGTAATACACAACTCAGACTGAGCAATTCGATTCCTGAGTTGTTCTTGGCCCGATCGTGGCCAAAATGACTCAACCACAAACTCACGGAAACCCAAAATCGTGGGGAAACCAACAATGATTGCTCAGGTTGGAAAACGGTGGATAAATGTCACAAAATGTTGGGGAAGAAACCCAATCACAGATCATCCCCCAAAATGAAATTCTTAGCCTGAGGAGAGTTAAGAACGATTGTCCACGTGAGGTTAAAACACACATACAACAAAATCCCCCAACACTAAATTTACCCACAGCTAAATCGTGAACGTAAGGCAACTCTCCCAGTTCTTTGCGTGAGGAACAATCTCAAAACCTATGCATGAGGAGAGAAAACAACCGTCTCTGATTGAGAATGGGAAAAATGAAAGAATGGGGTCTCTTCTTCTCCTGCCCATGTGAAGAGGAACGGATCCCTGGTGGAGTGTGCATGTGGGCAAGGACTAACAGTCCTGCCACACGCCACTGCCCATGCAAAATGTTTTCCCAGGCAATAACTGCCCCCAACTAACTCTAGAGAATTTAATTTGGTAGTTGATTGATTGATAGGTTCTCCTATTCACATCTGGATTTTACCTAATGGCCCCAAAGGTTAAAAATTTCCCCCTCCTTATCCTTAGGAAAATCATGCCCTTTTCATTATGGTTGCATTGACATTACTGGTTGTGGGTATTTTTAATTAAAATGCATGCTTACATGATGCCCAAAATTAATATGTGTCGGATAACAAGATATACCATCGGCAACAATTTTAATCACCGGAACATAAAACAATTAAATCGATGGTGGGGCTTTTGCCTTTATCTCCACACCATGATTAATTACAATATATATATCATATACATTTTTAATGCAAACGGGGTCAAAACTGGGGTGTTACATTCCCCTCACCCTTAAACAACACTGTCCTCATTGCTTACAAAATTGAACAAAATGCTACACTAGTATCGCCTCAGTGTTCCTCAGAATTGAACAAAAGTGGATTTTCCAGTCGCATGGCATCCTCCAGCTCCCACGTAGCCTCTTCAGGACCATAGTGCTCCCATTGCACCTTTACCTGCCCTATGGCTCAGTTCTAGAGCATTGTGACCTTCTTGTCGAGGATGTGCATTGGATCGATTTGGAACTCTCCCTCGGGTTCCACTTGAATCACATCCCAATTTATCACATGGTTAGGATCATGCACATATTTCTTAAGCAAAGAAACATAAGAACCATTATGAGCTCTAGTGCTAGTAGACAATGAAAGTCTATATGCAACTGGCCCTATTCTTTCAAGCACTTCAAAAGGCCCACAATATCTTGGTGAGAGCTTGGCACAACTCCCAAGCTTCAAGGAACTCTTCTTTGCCCTCACTCTGAGGTAAACATGATCCCCAACGCTGAAATCTCTGTTCACCCTATGCTTATCTATGTAGATTGTCTATTTGTCTTGGGCTGCTTTCAGATTCTACCTAATCTTTACAACTTCTTGCTCCATCTCCTTGAGCAATTATGGACCAAGCACAACCTTGTTCACTGGATTATCCCGAGTCATTGGTGTCCTACACCTTCTACCATACAAAGCTTCATACGGACTGATCCCCAAGGATGCTTGTGGTCGATTCTTATAAGCAAACTTTACCAAGTGTAAGTAATCTTCCCACTTTGTGGGTTTATCCATCACATACATGCGAAGCATGTCTTCAAACACCTGGTTAACTCTCTCTATCTTCCCATCGGTCTGAGGATGGTAGGCGGTGCTGAATTTCAACTTTGTACCCAAATCTGCACACAACCCCTTTCAAAAATTGGAAGTGAACTTGACATCTCTGTCAGAGACTATTGCCTTAGGCAATCCATACAATTTGAAAATCTCCTTCATGAAGATCTTTGCAATGTCATCAGTCTTATGCGTAGACATCATCGGTATAAAATGTGTTTCCTTTGTCAACTTGTCCACCACAACCATGATGGAATCATGTTGTCTCCAAGTCATTGGCAATCCTGTAATAAAATCCATGGAAATAACTTCCCATTTGCATTTTGGAACTGGCAAAGGCTACAACAAACCTGCTCGGTGTTGATGTTCAACCTTGACCTGCTGACATTTCGTGCACCTCGAAACATATTCAGCCATGTCCTTCTTCATTCCTAGCCAAAAATATTGTTTTCTTACTGTAGCAATTGTCTTATGATATCCTGGGTGACCAGAGTATGGAGCTTGATGGATTTCATCCATAGCAACTCTCCTCAAATCTGCTACATTTGGAATATAAATTATTCCTTTATAAGTAAGAAGTCTATCTTCTTCCAATTTATATCCCTCATACCTCTTCTCAAGACTTTGCTGCTGCAATTTGTCTTTTTCCTGTACATACATTTCATCTTCACCAGTATGACTAACAATTTGCTGTCTCAAATCTGATTGGCAAATACTAAGAGATGCCACATGCATTTCCTGCACCTTTCTCCTGAGTGCATCAACAACATTATTCTCTTTTCCTTTTATGTGCTTGATTTCAAAATCAAACTCACTTAAAAACTCTAGCCATCTCGCTTGCCTAGCATTCAAGGTAGGCTGATCAAACAAATACTTCTGACCGCAATGGTCTGTCCTTAACTCTTATTCTTCCCATCAAGTAATGCCTCCACATCTTGAGAGCATGTACTATGGCTGCAAGTTTGAGATCATGAGTGGCATAGTTCTTCTCATGCTCCTTCAGCTTTCTTGACTCGTAACATATCACGTGGTTGTCTTGCATAAGGACTCCTCCAAGCCCTTGTCCGCATGGATCGGTACACACCACAAAATATTTTTCTGGGTCTGCAACTTTCAATACTGGTGCACTGGTGAGAAGATTCTTCAACTGCTGGAAGCTTTCTTCACACCGCGATGTCCATTCAAACTTTATCCCCTTCTTTTGCAAAGAAGTGATGGCATGTGCAACTTTGGAGAATCCTTTAATGAATCTCTTGTAGTATCTTGCAATTCCCATAAAAGACCTTACATTTGTTACATTTCTTGGAGTAGGCGAATTCATAATGTCTTCAATATTTTCAGGGTCCACAGATATACCCTTTTCTGAGATAATGTGGCCCAAATATTGAATTCTATCTCTATGGAAATCACACTTGCTCAGCTTTGCATACAGCTGATGCTCCTTGAGCAATTGCAATGTCAATCTCAAATGTTCTTCATGCTCTTATTCATTCTTAGAATAAATAAGACCGTCCTCAAGGAAAACAAGAACAAACTTGTCCAAATACCTGCTGAAGACACTATTCATAAGGCACATAAATGTAGCTGTTGCATTTGTGAGACCAAATGGTACCACTACAAACTCATAATGTCCATACCTTGTTCAAAAGATTGTCTTATGAATGTATTCAACCTTGATTCTCACCTGATGGTAACCAGACCTCAAGTCAATCTTGGAAAATACCTTTGCGCCTCTCATTTGATCAAAGAGGTCATCAATCCTAGGCAGAGGGTATTTGTTCTTCACAATGACCTTGTTTAGCTGTCTATAATCAATACACAACCTGAGTGTACCATCTTTCTTCTTTACAAACAACACTAGTGCTCCCCAAGGAGACACACTCGACCTGATATACTTCTTCTCCAACAACTCTTGTAGTTGCATCTTTAGCTCTAGCATTTCTGGTGTACTCATTCTGTAGGGTGTCTTGGACACTGGTGCTACTCCTAGCACAAGTTCAATTGTGAAATCAATGTCCCTCTTTGGAGGAAGCCCTGGAATCTCATCAGGAAAAACATCTTTGAATTCCTGCAACACATGAAAGTCCTCCAACCTAGGAGTTTCATTCTCCGCTTCCTCCAAAATATGGGCTGCATACATCTGACAACCTTTCCTACAGAACTTCTTCAACTGCATTGCTGAAATATGCCTCATAGAAATCACCTTTGGAATGCCTTTCACAACTATTGGGTTCCGTTCTTCATCCATGCATTCGAAAGTCTTATTATAACAGTCAAGCTTTACCCTGTGAGCTTCTAACTAATCCATTCCGATGAGAACATCATAGGAACCAAGTGGTAGAACATTCAGATCTACACATGTGACCAATCCATTCATGACCAATGGACATTTCTATACCACTTCACTAACCTTTCTCTTAGTTCTAGTGGCTAGTTGAACTAACCAAGATTTGCTATGCTTTACTTTCTTAAAAGCACAAATATCCACTACTCTAGGGGTAATGTAACTGTGAGTAGAACCAGGGTCAATCAAAATAGAAATAGATTGCTCAATAATCTTACCTGCAACTATAACCACAGTTGACTGGTGGTCTTCCTGGTGGTCCTCCAGTGCTGCATAAATCCTAGGGATGGCCCTTGCTACTTGACCCACTGTTTTTGCCTCTTGAATGTTGTAAGCTAGCCTTGTACTCTCATTCTCGAGTGGACAATTCTTGCGCATGTGGGGTCCTCCACATTTCCAACATTGGAGTGGTCCCCTGTTCTGCTGTGGCTCTTTAGGCCTTTCTCCCATCACTTTGGTTGGATGCTTCTCAACTTGTGACGGTTGCTTTTGCTGATTCTTGAAGTTAGAAGGTTTGAAACCTTTCTTCCTTTGGTTAGACTTCTCATTCTTCTTGTCCTTCCATGTATTATGATAATCAGGTTTAANTCATAGCAATACTTAGCCTTCCTTATTGCTTCTTCAAGAGTTCTAGGTTCATAAAACTCAATTCTATCTTTGTAAGACTGAGGCAATCCACTCAGAAAAAAATGGACCTTTACCTTTTCATCTTTGATGTACCTGACATACCTTGACAATTCCAAGAACTTATTTGCATATTCTTCCATGGCCTGCTGTCCCAATCTCAGCTCATGGAACTCCTTAATCTTGTCATCATAGTACCTGTCAGTGAGGTTTTTCTACTTGAAATACTTCTTGAATTGTTTCCACTTAAGTCTTCTTTCACTGATCCTCTTTATTTGCTTTAAGTGCTCCTACCAAATGGATGCCCTTCCATTCAGATTGAATATGGAAACCCTTGCCTTCATGTTTCCTGAATAATCCTGAACTTGGAAGTACTTCTTTATCCCAAGAAGCTAAGCTTCAGCCTCTTGTCCTGTCTTTGCCTCACTATCAAATGTAGGAGGTTTAGCCTTCTTAAATTCATCCCGTGGTGCCTCTTTCTCTTTCCCTTGTGAGAAGAAGAGCTTGAATCTCCACTGGATCTTTCTGAGTCAGATGATCTACTATAAGTCCTTGTTCTTTTATTGGTACTGCTCTTATTACCTTTTGGTTTTATTGTACCCTGTCTATGGTTTTATTGTACCCTGTCTAGAGTCTATCTTTCTTTGCAAGTCTGTCAAACTCTGTAACATAGCAACATTCAACTGATGCTGCTCTTCCTAGGCTTTAATCAAGCTTCTCATGGTGGCTGCAATATCTGGCGATGTCTCTTGGAATCTCCTTCCATTAGACTCTATGCCATCATTTCCAACTCGAACATTCCCCCCCATGGCATCTCGCACACGCTCGTAGAGTCCCAAGAATCATATCCATCATGGGTTCTCATGGTCGAACCAAAACCTACCTTACCGAATTGCACTACCTAGAATGCTACCCTTGAAGGCGACTATGATTCTACAAAATGTGTTAGTAACACAACTGTTAGCTGCATATCATTTATACAAATAAGAATTACTTACCTTCTCTTGGAAAAATCATACAATGAAAACTTTTCCCAAAACACAGAATTTTCTTCCTCAAAGAACGAATGTCTCAGAGGGATGATGGGGGTCAAGGGAGCTTGCTCCCTTGTGGCTTCCATAAGATCGCTTCCATTTTCCATCTTTTCAACACCTCTAAATCCCACTGGAATCCTACTTTTACCATTGAAAATTCCATTGAAAACCTGTTTTTCTACTGAAAAATCCCACTAAAAAACTCAGATTTTTCCATTTGATCAGATCCCTTCCCAACTAGTCATCCGACGTATTGGGTCACTTGTTGACAACTCTTTCGACACCTTGGTGGATCGATCTTTATTTGCCATCCAATGCACATCGGGTCAATCTTCCTCTATCTTCCGATGCCATATTAGGTCGATCTTCCTCTGTCATCTGATACCATATCAGGTCGATCTTCCTCTGTCATCTGATACCATATCAGGTCGATCTTCCTCTATCATTCAATACCATATCGGGTCGATCTTCCTCTGTAATCCGATACCATATTGGGTCGATCTTCCTCTGTCATCCGATACCATATCGGGTTGATCTTCCTCTGTCATTCAATACCATATCGGGTTGATCTTCCTCTGCCATCCGATACCATATCGGGTCGATCTTCCTCTGTCATTCGATACTATATTGGGTCAATCTTGCTTTGTCATCTGATACCATATCGGGTCAATCTTCCTCTGTCTTACGATACCATATCGGGTCGATCTTCCTCTGTCTTTTGAGATTTCCTATACTTAGAAATTTTTTTGAATTTTTCTTCTTATCTTCCTCTTTCTGTTGCTGTGTCGGCCCCCTTTCAGCGAGCCTTATCGACACCTCAGTTTCACCTAGCCAAGAACTTCGGCTCCTCCCAGCCAAGACCTATAGCTCCTTCTAGCTGAGACTTTTAGCTCCTCCAAACCGAGACCTTCGGCTCCTCCCAGTTGAGAACTTCGGCTCCTTCGGCTCCTCCCAGCCGAGAACTTCAAAAAAATTTCAAACTTAGACAATTTTGAAAATTTTCTCTCTGCTTGATTTCCTTGTCGGATGGGCTCAGCTCAAGTCATCCGACATATTGGATGGACTTCCACCTAAGTTATCCAATGTATCGGATGGACTTCTGCCTAAGTTATCCACCGTATCGGATGGACTTTAGCCTAAGTCATCCGATATTTTCCATACTTAGAATTTTTTCTTGAAATTTTCTCGTCTTTCACATTTTTCCTCTGCTAGGCAGAGGGTAACCTTCCTCTGTCACTATTTATTCATGGCCCATTGAATCCCATGCTGCAACGTGTGCTCTGATACCACACTGTAACATCCCCGACCCTTCGACCGATGAAGAGGACGCTACCATAATACGATCTAACCCAGGAAACTAGCCCCATGAACATACACATAAAAACTGAAATGCTTTGAACTAAAACATGCATACATTATTACCATACAATGAAAGCAAAACCATACATTCAAGAATTTAGCATGTTCATCATTTTCATTAAACAACAAATACAATTTGTAGAGATGAAATAGACAAGAATACTTATCTTATGAGGAAGCTCGTCTCGCAACCAGCTATGTCGCTGCAACATTCCACCCAACCATAGGCCAGCGTGCTCCTTAATCTCTCAGTAACACTGCCACCCCTGAGATGGGCATGATTCCCACAAGGAATAAGGAAACTAAGCAGGCTCACACATAGCCAAGGATACCACAAAATTCAGTCAAGCCAACACAGTTGGGTTTATCAAGTTATCAGGAAATGGAAGCACTATCTGCTAAGATAGTGGGCTCACTAAAGATGTAAGGATGCCTACACCAGAACTAGCTTGAATCCTAAGACATCCACACACACCCAACACAAGGAATCATTCCCTTCTCTGCTGCACAGTCCCTCAGGATATGAATTCCCTTCCAGTACTAATCATGGGGTATAGAGAAGAGAGTCAACCCTCTAGCTCTGTCTATGAGGCTCCTGTAAAAACTAGGTTTGTCAATCAGACTCCTTTCAACTCCTACATAGTCCAAAGACCAATCTACTGTGCACACACAACAAAACAACTAGCACAATAATTCACATCTCTGGGGTTTAAAGAAGACACCAAAGAACAAAACCGGAATGGAAACTTGGGTAATACACAACTCATACTTAGCAATTCAATTCTTGAGTTGTTCTTGGCCCTATCATGGCCAAAACGACTCAACCACAAACTCACAGCAATCCAAAATCGTGGGGAAATCAGTAGCGATTTCTCAGCTTGGCAAACAGTGGAGAAATGTCACAAAACGTTGGGGAAGAAGCCCAATCACAGATCATCACCCAAAGTGAAATTCTTAGCATGAGGAGAGTTAAGAACAGATTTCCATGTGAAGTAAAAATAGACATACAACAAAATCCCCCAAAATGAAATTTACCCATAGCCAAATCGTCAACATAAGGCAGCTCTCCCAGTTCTTTGCATGAAGAACAATCTCAAAACCTGTGCATGAGGAGAGAAACCAGCCACCTCTACATGAGAATGGATAAAATGGAAGAATGGGGTCTCTTCTTCTCTTGCCCACATGAAGAGGAATGGATCCCTGGTGGAGTGCACGTGTGGGCAAGGACTAACAGTCCTGCCACACACCACTTCCCATGCAAAACGTTTTCCCAGGCAATAACTGCCCCAACTAACTCTAGAGAATTTAATTTGGTAGTTGACTAATTGATGGGTTCTCCTATTGACATCTGGATTTTCCCTAATGGCCCCAAAGGTTAAACATTTCCCCCTCCTTATCCTTAGGAAAATCATGTCCTTTTCATTATGGTTGCATTGACATTGCTGGTTGTGGGTATTTTTAATTAAAATGCATGCTTACATGATGCCCAAAATTAATATGTGTCGGATAGCATGATATACCATTGGCAACAATTTTAATTGCCGGAACACAAAACAATTAAATCGATGGTGGGGATTTTTCCTTTAGCTCCACACCATGATTAATTACAATATATACATCATATACATTTTTAATGCAAACAGGGTCAAAACTGGGGTGTTACAAAAAGCATGTTTTTGGCAGTGACAAGTATTGACATTAGGTAATTGTGCAGATGTGGGTCCACAACGACTAGATGGTTTCCATCGACATCAATGGAGGGGATGAGGTGACAGGATGATAGGTGTAGATTCATAACGGACGTTCCATAATATACATGGCAACATCGTTCGACTAACTCACAAGATAGCCATGGTGCAAGTCAAGGACTTACCTGAGGCCATGCAGAGACACATAGTAAGGGTACCCCATTCGTGGGTTAGACTGTTCAGGCGGTTGGTCATTGTAGTTGTATGCTATCATGATCAGCACCTAGGCCCATAGGCATATATGCATATGTAGACATTTTGTATCGGTCGTGTGTATTTTAGAGGCTTAACACCCCATTTTTGTACTTATGACATTTTGTACTGTGACACCATTTTTGGACTCTATTTGGAAAAAAAAACTAATAGCGATCGGTTTGTAATATTTACAAATGTGTTTTAATGTGATTGCGATTCAAATGTTGTATGCTTCTTTATGGATGTGATAAGTGCCAATATAACACTTAATTTGCATATGAATCGACAACATTATTATAAAGTGTAGGTATGTGAATATATGTAATGAAATCAAATTGTAGCTCCAATAATATTACCCTAAAGAATATTCTCAATAACGTAGGATCCCTAACCCAATACAAGCCATTTAACTATGACACCACTAACTAGGAGTTAAGGTGAACTTCAAGATATCGGATACCATTACAGATAACATCACGCAATAATTCAATCATAGTGTTGTACTTAGAAACATTATTAGATGATGATCGGAGACACACACCTCCCGAAGACACCAATTGAACCTCAGGTGCATAGATAACCTAGGCGGCTGACGCTAGGTTCTGGGTGTGGCAGTTGGCACCATCAACAAATCCTAAATATATTGAAGATCCCATCGACATCTGCCACAATAGAGGAAGCATGTCAACAAATCGATAACGATACCAGAAGAAAAAATAAACAATAAAAGTTGTATAGTAACATACAAGATCGACCTCAACTAAACGTTAAGCATGATATTTCTTAATATAGATCCCATTTAGGGGATCCGCTAAGGCATTTCCTTCACAATCCTCTAGCTCATAGGCTCCTTTCTGTAGGACATGCTTCACCATGTAAGGCCCATGCCACATAGGGTCAAACTTACCCATCCTGAGCGGTTCACTGGCTTGATCCTATAAAAGGACCAAGTCACCTTCACTAAACTAACAAAGATGGAAAGACTTATCATACTGGGATTTAAAACGATGCTTATTTACCTCTATATCCACAATGACATCCCATCGCTGCTCATCCAAGTGCTCTAAGTGGACCAAACGTTCTTCTAATTTTGAAGTATCAGGTAGGAACTCTATGGCAAGTTTTAATGAAGGAATCTCACACACAACCAGTAATATCGAATCCACCCCATGTACTAGCTGAAAAGGAGAGAACATGTTGGAAATCTTGATTGTATTTCGATAAGCCCACAAAGTAGGGTAAAGCATGAAATGCTAATTAGTTTTCCTTTGTGCAATGGTTCTTCGTAAAATGGCCTTAACGGACTTATTAACTACTTCAACCTAGCCATTCACTTAAGGGACTTATTAATTGCTTCAACCTAGCCATTCACTTAAGGGTAATAAGAGGACTACTCTTGCTTATACCCTAGTGACGCTAATTTATCCATTATCTTATTCTGAAAGTACCTACCATGGCCAATGACAAGCTCCTTCGAGATACTGAACCAAGTGATAATCTGGTTGAACACGCAGTGAGAGACCGTATCACCTTCGAATTTAATGGTAGGCATGGCCTCTGCCCATTTCGTGAGGTATTCTACGACCACTATAATGTGATTATGCCCATCAAATGACCCTGGGTTGCAATTCATAAAGTCCACCCCTCACTTAGTGGAGGGACCAGCGGTGATAATAGGATATAAGGGGGCGGGATGCGAGTGCATATTTCAGGTGAACACTTATTAAGGGTGGCATTGCTTGACCGCATTAACATAATATTTGAATATTGATAGTCAATAGTAACCCACTCTAAGGATTTTTGATCCATATCCATCCCAAATAAATGAACACTACACGCCCCATCGCGATAATCATTGAACACAATCTCAACCTCATCGTGAGTCAAACAACAAACACAAAATGGAATTCACCCCCTAACGATACAATGTGTCACCGATAATAAGGTAGTTCTGATAATTATGACATAGGAAGCATCATTTGTCCCTCAAGAGGTGAGAGGGAACCTTCAAAGTCTACAGATAGATGATGATATCACCATACCAAGGGTCAACATCGAAATGAGGAAAATATGATCATCCACGAACGAATCCTCATGAACCCTATCTTCCTCCAGACTAGGGATATCAGATATGAGCTCAAAAAATATTAACAACTTCTTCAACTTTGTCGAAATGAACTCGAGGTCGAACTCTTGCAAAATGACAATCCATTTATTATACTTCCCCCTAATTATTCATTTGGTTAAGACAAACTGAAATGGATTTATGTGTGCTATAATAGTAGTCCAATGAAGCAAGATATAGTGTCTCAACCGCTGGACTGCATGAACAGTTGCTAAGGCCAACTTCTCAAGGTGACTATATCTAAGTTCAACATCAATGAGATTCCAGCTAAGATAGTATATTACATGCTCTCGGAGTTAATCATCCGCTTGGACAAGAACCATACCAATCATGTCTTGAGATGCGACCACATATAACAAGAAGCCACGACTATAGTTGGGTGGACTAAGCATGAGGGTCGATTCAAAGTCTCTCTTAAGTGCGTTGAAGGACTCCTGAGTTTGCTCATCCCATATGAACAGATTACTTTTCTTCAATAATCACATAAATCCCTTGGTCAATTTGACATAATTGACAACAAATCAATGTAATAAATTCCCCATCCCTTGGAGACTCTGAGATGTCGAATTGTGTGTGGGGGAGACAACCAAAGTATTTCCTTAACCTTTAGCTGATCAACCCTAATCCCTTCCTTTGATACAATGAATCCCAATAAACAACCTACTTTCACACAAAAGACGCACTTCTGAGGATTTAACCAAATTTTGTACCAGCGACATCTTTCAAAAACCAAGCTCGACTGATCTGGGTGATCCACCCTCAACCGAGACTGAGCAGCTAAGTCATCCAAATAAAATTTAATAATACGTTTTAGGTCATGGAAAGAAAAATTCATCACCCATTGAAAAGTGTCTCCGACATTTTTAAGGTTGAAAAGCATTTTTTGGCATGCAAAATTACCCCAAGGACAAATAAACGCAGCCTTATATGGGTCATCGGGTTTAATATGTATCTGGTTGTACCCTGAAAAAGCCATCCATAAATGAGAAAACTTCTCTCCTTGCACACTCATCAGAAATATGATCAATAAATGGTGTGGGGAAATTATCTTTAGGACAAGCTTGATTCAGGTCTCGAAAATCAGTGCACACTCAGATGGTTCCCTGCTTCTTATCTATCAGAATGAGATTGGATGCCTATTCGGTCAAGGGAATCAGATAGATGAAACCAACTTTGAGAAGCTTCTTTATATTAGCTGTAATGGTGGGCGCTTTGCAAGGATTCATTGCGTGTTGGTGTTTCCAAACAAGTTTAACATTGGGATATGTTTTGATCTCATGTTTGATAGTGCGAGGGTCAATTCCTAGAATTTCTTCATATGACCAAGCAAAGACATCATGAAACTCTTTACAAAGCTCAGTGTATCTCTTGACTTCATCAGGTGAGGAGTTTGCATCGATGTACACTTTCTCCATTTTTCTAGGAATCCAAGAGATGTTGACCTGAATCGTAGGATATAAGTTTAGTATGTTCCTTTCGGCATATATACCATGAGTACCTAATGGGACCACAGGTTGTCCAACACTCTCGCTTAAGGTAGTTTTGAATTCCTCATGTTCGGCCCATTTAAGATATGGTAGAAAGTAAGAGTGATGATGCAACTCCTCCCAAGGTTGTTTTGGACCATTCATGGCTTCGAGAATTGCTTCATATGAAGGAAAAATCTCATCGAGGCAATCATGCAAGCATGAAGACACAACCGCCCAAGCAGGTAGTGTAAGGAGATCCTCCTCCTCCGTTCGCGAAGAGGAAGGACCATGGTCTATAATAGGATCAAGTGCATCTTGATATGCAACCTCTACTGCAGACAATGACATTCTCGTCCTAGTAGGTCTAGCATATTCATCCAACGTGCTTGGAGAAGGAAGAGTCCAGACTCCATGGGTCATCCAAATACACTGTGTGAAATGGGATCGAACTCATAGGTGATGAATTACTACTAGGGTTAGAGCTAATAGCTAGATTTGGTGCCTAAATATTAAAAGAGGCGATTAACAACAGATACATTTCGACACCAACATTCTTAGTTCTCGGTTGAAAATTATCAATAACTAGGATAGTCAATCCCGACGATGCAGAGGAATAAGAATTATCAAAAGATATCTAGTTGACCGTCACAATCCAACCCTCAAAAGGGATGCATACTACGCAAAATATTTTCGATACGATCGCTTCCATAGCATAAATCCAGTTTCAACCCAATAAAAGATTGTAATCGAGGGGCACATCAACCACCTCAACCTCGATCGACACGGTCTTCCCTCCCAACTAGACCTAAAGAGAAGGAGTAATGCCATGCAGCTGAAATGATTGTCCATCAAATGCAGTCAACATGGTCATATATTTTGACAACGTGGGTGATCCAAGGCCTTTCCAACAAGCCAGAGACATCATGAAGGCCGCAACACCTTCATCAATAACTATACATTTAATGGTGTTGTTCAGACACTCCACATTAAATAGAAAGGCCACATGCTAAGGCAACTGAGGTTGTACCTCGTGGGTCTCAAATATGACTATAGTTAAGGCACTAGGATCAACTACACCTAGAGCAGACAATAAGTCTCTCCGCTGTGAAGGACAAGTTTGAAGAGCTTCCATAGCTGACATCACATAGGGAGTCTGGCCCAAATCTTCAACAATAGAGTAATGCTGGGCAGATCGAGAATTAGGATTATGTCCTGAATGCTTAAGGAATCCCTTATTTATGCAAGGTATCACTTCAGGGTTATCAATATGCAATGGAATTTTAGGTGGTGCAGGCTCTTTCCCAAGGTTGGGTTGTGACAAACCATAATATTTTGAGCAAGTCACAACATTAGCGAAAAACATCATGTTGATGCAACCATGGCCACCTTCGGTCGCTGGTGGGTTTTGATACCCACTTGAACTACTTCAAGTGTCCATGGTCCTCGAAGACATGTTTTGATTATGAGGTAAAGGGTCAGTCAACATAGCTGGGCTCTGTGCAATGTACTTCAAGGAATCCTCAATACGAGGGCACAAGTAAGTTAGATGGTCTCCCCCACAAAGATTGCAAGGGAATTTAACCTTTTGTTTAGGATTCCCCCCCCCCCCCACAACATTATCTGTATTCTTGTCATCATTCTAATTCTTCTTCCTATTCCCACCCCATCTATTATTTCTTCCCTTTTCCTTTTTCTTATTTCTTCCAGGATGTTGGTTACCCTTCTGATCCGACGAATGCACTGAGTGTACATTTTCTGACTGGGTGGGAGTGGACAATGCTGCAACCTGTCCAAACACAAACTGATTAATAGACAAATTTTGGCATTTGATGTGTAACCTGATCTACGACCTTGGCACTTACAGAGCCAATAATACCATCAACATGTGGCCCAGGTTTGAATTTAGGATCGAAGTTTGACCGTGGTTCATTAGGGATAATCTCATATAAAATCCCAGACTTAGCATATATCAAAACCAAATGCTGAAAATTTGAGATAGATCTGGATAGGAGAAGGGGAGACTGCGATGGGGTCGAAGGAGCATATGGCCAAATGCCAACAATGAAGACAAAGGTGGCTATTTTTCTTTTTTCCTGTCTACTGCTACTGTTGCCACATGGCATATGGAGAGGACACAAATCTCTAGTATTATATGGCTGACCTGTGGCAGGGTGAGCCCATTTTTGCTGCCTCGATCATCCCAACAACAGTAGACTATGCCACCTCACCTCCACCTTCAACGGTTTCGCTGCCAACTAGAAGATCCTTCGCAGCCATGGATAACAGGGAGGATGATGAACCCCTATTTTTCTCGAGGGTCTCAAACCTTTCGCTCTCACCACCAGCGATCTTCGCTTCAGAAGTGGATCTCGGAAGCCCATCCTTTTTTCCATCACCAACAACAGTTGAGGGGTTTTTTTACCTCAGGAACAATCTTCTCTCCAGCAGCCGCGGCTACTAGTGAAATTTTTTTCCCTTAGACCTCGATTCTACCTTGCTCGAACAAACCTACTTGGATCTAAGGGACCTATGGGAAGAAGGATGGTTTGATCTACTCCCCACACATATTTCCCATCCAGCAATAGAACCGCCGCTCACAGATGGAGATATCAATGTTGAAGGCTTCATCAATTCAATCCTGTAGTCAGCCGAGCTTGTTGAAACCCTACCAGGATCTGGATCAGACACCAGCCTCAACCCTTTGATGGAATATTCCTTGAAAGAGGAGGGTGAAAAAGGAAACCCTAGGCAAAAAAAGATAACAAATGTTTGGCCCCAAGCGGCGGAACCCTAAATTTCATTTGCGGTGTTAATGCTGCTATAGAAGAAGTAGAAGATATGGCAGATTTGGTACTCATGGGAAATATCAGGGGAAGAGACCCTAATCATGACAAAATGAAGGTTTGGGTGCAAACAAACTGGATGGGGCATATCCAGACAGCACCAGAGGTAAATGCCTTGTCAAAGGGCTGGTTTAGCTTCACTTTCAACAATAAGCAAGCAGCGAAGCAAATCATGAGCCAAAATTGGTTCTTTGGCATGGTGCCTATTATGTTTAAAATATAAACACCCTTGTTCAATGTTAATAGTGAGAGATTGGACAAAATCCCTTTTTGGGTACGTTTTCCGTGCCTCCTGCTGGAATTATGGAACCCAACCTCTTTGAAAGACTTTGGCAATTCACTTGGGACCTTCCTGGAATTATATTTATCCATTTTAAAAACCCATAGGAAATCAGTGCTACAAATTATGGTATCTTTGAATATTAGAACAGATCTTAGGGAACACTTAAACCTAATTCAGGGCTCTGTAACTCGTCGAGAAATCTTGAATTATGAGGGTTTGCCTTTCAGATGCCATCGATGCCTTAAGGTAGGAAATTTGGTGAATAAATGTCATCTCGCCCCTCCCTCAGTATTCACTCTAAAGAGGAGGTTCTCCGAGGAAGATTAGCCATAGGTCACAGGGACAACAGTGGCAGTAACTTCAGAATCTGGGCCAGCTCAACCCCTGAACTTTCCAGAAGAACAAGCAGGTATTTTTCTTGAAGGGGGCATAGTATCTTCTCCTCATCTCTGGGGTATGTCTCTTGTTCTTTCTTTAAAAGAGCAGTTAAATGTTTCGAATTGAAATGATTCAACAACTCCACAGTCTTGCATTCTCGTTCTAAAAATTCCCCCTACCCCACAAGAAAAACCCCATCCCTCCCCCTCTCAAGAGCCTTCCCCCCCTCCTCCCTCACAGGAGATTCCTGCTCCTTCCCAACTGACTCCCCCTCACCCAGTTGATTTACCTCAGACTCAGTATGACTTTGCTCTCCCTCTTGTTACCGCCTCCCCGATTAGATTCCACCTTCGATCAAGGGACATCCTTGCACGAGCCATCCATCCACCTCCCTTTCTTGGACAAGGCACAAACCCTATTCTTCCAGCTAGAGGAAAGGGACAAGGAAAACCCTCCTTTATCTCCTTTCCTTAATAAAGAGCTCTTTGGGATCAAGCAAATGGTAAGCAAGAAATTTTTTTGGGGCACTTAGAGCAGTGCAGGCCCCTGAAGGGGTTTCCAAATGAAACTCCTCTCCCTCAATTGTAGGGATCTGGAAATTACCCGAAAAAAACTTGCCCTAAAAAGGATGATACAGGTCCAAAAACCAAATATCATTCTTCTGCAGGAAACCTTAGGTTTCTTCTTGTTTATCTTTTATTTCAAGAAACTTCTCTCTATTGGCCCAGAGTGCAAAAGGACTCTTGGGAGGCCTGGCAATAGGATGGAACCCTTCCACCCTACTTTGTGTAAACTATTGGGGAGCCTCTTCTGGCATGGGTTTGGAATGTTTCTGGGCAGAAGCAAACTTACATCTAAATGTCATAAACATCTATGGGTCGTACACTAACATAGCGGCTTTCTGGAGATTGGTTCATGCCTCCCAGGCCCTAAAAGGAGACAATGTGGTGATTGTTGGTGATTTGAACTTCACCCTTGGAGTCCATGAGATTTGGGGATCGAAATCAAGAATAGAATCTTTCGCCACTTTGTTTAAAAACCTCCTCCAGAATCTTAAGTTGGTGGACTTATAACCACAAAAGACTAGGCCAACTTGGACGAATAGAAGATATGGGGAAGATCGAATTACAAAAAGACTAGACATATTTCTTATGGGAGAAAGTCTAATTGAAAAAGACCTGATGTCTAAACAATGGGTTGACTCAGGAGCCGACTCAGACCATCTGCCCATTTGCTTGGAAATTTTGAGAAACCCTAAAAAACCAACTAGCCCCTTCAAATTCTGTGTAGCCTGACTAAAACATGAGGAAGTCCTCAGGCTCATCCACTCCAACTCGATTCCTTATGTAGCAGATGCTAGATCACATGTTGGTACTCACTTCATGCAAAACCTTGCTCGAATTAAACGTCTCTTGAAGGATTGGGCCAAGAACAAAAATCTTTAGGATGATCAAGCCCTTATTCAGATTGAGGCAGATCTAGCTGAAATCCACAACTCAGAAAGGGGGGGCTTCTCCACACAGGAAGAAAAGGAAAGATCGATCTCTCTAGAATCTACTAGAAGGAATATTCTAGAGGAAAGATAGGAAATTTGGAGACTAAAGAGCAGATCCATTTGGATGACCTGTGGAGATGACAACACAAAATTTTTCAGGCTTTTGCCAAGGGAAGGAAACGATAGAATACAATATGGAAATTAAGAAACTCAAATGATGAAGGAGTCTCCACTTTTGAAGGAATGGCTAAGATTGGAAAAGCTTACTTTGAAAACCTTTTTAAAGCAGATCAACATGCCACTATTGTAGAAGTTATCCAGACCTCACTTTTCTTTCCTAAAAGAATCACAAAAGAATATAATGCAGACTTGATGGAAGAAGTCTTAGAAGAAGAGCTGAAAACCATCTTACATAGCTTCCAGAAGGACAAAATATGAGGCCCAGATGGATGGACTATTGAATTATTCTTGGCAGCTTATGACACAATCGACCTTGACCTTCTCCATCTAGTAGAAGAGTCCCGTGTAAATGGACGTGTACACCCTCCCCTCAACTCAACCTTCTTGGCTCTTGTTCCCAAGAGAGACAACTTGATTAACTTGGAAGACTTCAGACCTATCTCCCTCTACAATATCACTTACAAAGTGATAGAAAAAGTAATTGCTCAATGGCTAAAGAAGGTTCTCTAAAAAATCATCTCTCATGAATAGTTTGGATTCCTGGAAGACAAGAAAATTCATGAAGCAATAGGTGTGGCTCAGGAAGGAATGCATAGTGTAAAGGTAAAAAAATCAAAACGAGCAATTTTCAAAATTGACCTTTCAAAATCTTTTGACAGAGCAAGCTGGATCTACCTACAGATCCTACTCACCCATCTGGGCTTCAACTACTCCATTATAAAATGGATTTTTGCCTGAATCTCTACAACAACTTTTGTAGTTCTCATAAATGATTCAGCCTCATCTTTCTTCCTGTCAGAGAGGGGACTTAGACAAGGCTATCCTCTCTCTCCTCTCTTATTCTTACTGCTAGCATAAGGTCTAAGCAAAGCCATTCTGGATGCAAAGAGAAGAGGTCATCTTGAAGGGATCAAATTAGCCACAAAACTCAATATCACCCACCTCTTGTTTGTAGATGATATCCTACTTTTTTGCAATGGTACAATCTGAGAGGCAGAAAAGCTATCAGCAATTCTGCAGACTTTCTGCATAGCCACAGGGATGATCCTAAGTGAGCAGAAATCGACTCTCACCACTTTCAATTTGGATGAAGACATTGTAAGGAGGATTTTGACCCTCTTCCCTTTCTTAATCACACCTGTAGATGATGGGATGAAGTATCTAGGATTCAGGCTCAAAACAAATTGCTACAAAAAGGAAGACTGGAACTAGTTGGTGGAAAAACTGGAACAAAGGGTAAACAATTGGTGCAATAGATGGCTTTCGAGAGCAGGAAGGCTAGTCCTGGTAAAATCTATCCTTAAAGAAATCCAAGTCTACTGGATGTCTTTAGCTTGGATCCCAAAATCCATTTTGGAAAATTCTAAAAAACTATGCTCAAAATTCCTTTGGACATGAAAGAAGGAACAAATGGTTCTCCCATGGGTAAAATGGGACCAAATTACGAGACCTAAATCACTGGGGGAATGGGGGATAAAGAACACTAACCTATTTGCTAAATCTTTGGTAGAAAAAGTAGGCTGAAGGATTATCACAACAATAAGCCTTTGTACGGAGGTGGTTTACCACAAGTACATAAGCCTAGTACCCCTGTGGGATTGGATCAGAAATTCAGCTTTCACCCCTCTAGGGTCAGGCTCAATCATCTGGAAGGAAATTTGCAATGCTTTTTCTCTAATTCAGAATGGAATTTCATGGAAAGTGGTAAATGGGTCAAATGTAAGAATAGGAGCTGATCCTTTGCCAAACAGTTAACTCAACCATCTTTTACCCCCCTAGCTAGTCAAGTTCCTTCAACAAAATGGCCTCTTCCACCTAAACCAGATTGATGACCCTTCTTCTACCAACCTATGGCAATAGGGATTGCTGGGTTGCAGGGATTTGGAGACCCCCCCGGTGGACTCAATATTGGAACATGTATAACCCTCCGAAACTCCCACATCAGAATCACAGACATAGAAGATGAGTTAGTTTGGGAGCATGCTGCTCATGGAACCTATACCCCAAAAACTGGATATCAGCAGCTTTGCCTCACCACATTCCAAACTGAACCTAAATGGTGGCAACTAGGGTTTTAGAAACTTAGATTCCCTTTGAAATCAAAAGTTTTCATGTGGTGCACTCTGGAGAACAAAACCCTGACCTAGGACAGAATGAAGAAAAGATCCCTAGAGGGACTAGGTTGGTGTACTCTCTGCAAAAACAATGAAGAATTTGCCAATCATATCTTCCTTAATTGCCCTTTTTCCTCCTAGGTCTGACATCATTCACAATCATTGTTAAATTAGATATTCAACTAGACTGGACCATCTCTTGAAGACGCTTGGAAATCCTGGCTCACTTCTCCTCAGTTAGCCCATTTAAAAGTACTTCCACTAATTCACATCTCGGGGGTTTCGATTACTCGAAATTAGGTAATTTTCCAAGACACAGTTTCTTCACCAAAAGTTATAGAAAAACAAGGGCTTGACATTCTATCCTACTTCCCACAAACAAAGGATGCTCCTTCGGTAAGAATCATCACAGAAGAACAATCAGACCACACTATGCCCTAGGAATTCTTTGATGGGGCCTCTCAGAATCAGGCTTGTGGGGGAGGTGACACTCTCCATCTAAACCAAAACCACCACTTCCAAATCCAAATGGGTCTTGGAGCAGGAAAAAACAACTATGTAGAGCTTATGGCACTTAAACTCCTCCTCCACTTTGCCCTAGAAAAATGTTGCAGAAACCTTAAGATCTTTGGAGATTCACTCATCATTATAAATTGGGTGAACAAAGTTCAACATTGTAGAAATATTGCTCTCGCTACTCTTTATGAAGAAGTAAATATACTTTGGACAAATTTTGATCACATTTCATGCCGCCATGTCTACATGGAAAGGAATGCAGTTGCAGACCGCCTCTCAAAGGAAGGGGTGAAGATGGCACATGGAACTTGGAGATTTTTTGAAAACAAGGAAGGGGAAGTGTTAGAGTTCTACCATAGACCTTTTACAAAAGCCCTTCCTGCAAGACCTGACAACTAGACATTTTGATCTCTCCACTCTTTTTGGGAAGTAACAAGACAGTAGTTTCTCTTGCTACATACACAACTCTGTTTTTTTTCAAGCTCACAGGGAACTATTCTCTGGCTGATTCATGACCTAGTTTTGCTCAGTTAAAGTTTTCAGGCCCTTAGGCCTGAAGTTTTTTGGAAACAATTACTAATCTAGTTTTTAGCTATTTAACCAATGTCATGCAAAGCATACAAATCATGTAAAGACCCTTTTTGATCTAAAATAAATATTGGTTTTTTTTCTTTTGGAAAAAAAATCAAATCCAAATGCTAAGCTCTATATATATCCTATTTACCATTACAGAGTTTGGATGTCGAAACATCTTTCGCGATATAAGGAAATAAATATTTGAGGAACCACTCCAATAAAAACTCGGGTGGAATGTTGGCCTTAATCAACCTCTTTCATCGGTGCCACTCTTGAATATGATTAAAAATATGCATGGCTTTATCTTGCCAAAATGTCGACAAGATTTCGGTGCTAGTATCGTAATGTACCGACAATTGAAAGTGGTTCAGAAAGTTCATGTCTAAGTCATTAAACGTCCGATAGGTTCCCTCATGTAGCTCTATATACCATTTCACAGTAGGACCCATGAGGGTGTGTTAAAACATTTAGTGAGTTCAAAGAGCACCATAGGTGGAAAGTAGTGACATGCTCTCTAGGGTACTCACCATTCTTACCTTCAAACTTTAGGATGTCCGAAGGAAGCTTAGCAAGAACAACTGACCACATTAGATCATGAGACACCAGATCTTAGGCCAAGGTCAAAAGGTCGGGTAGGTTTAAAGTAGCCAAAAAGGGGAGCCTAGGTTGTGCCATAGGATTCCATGTCCCCTTAAAAGGTTGGTTCACATAGGGTTGATTGTGATAAAGGCCATATCCTTGACCGTTCAGATAATAACCCCCTCCTATATGTACCATATAAGGTTGCACATGGTTTTGATGGTTAGGTATTCCTTCACAAGGAGGATCCATAAACCATTATTATAAGGCTGATAGTTCAGTTGCCCCCCAGGAACATAAGGAGGTATATGGCCTCCAAACATGACAACATTGGATGATGTAGGGACAATGTAGTTATATGGAGAACTACTTCCCAAGGGACTGTGCGAGACATAAGGAGGATGCAACATGAGAAAGGCATTTGAAGGAACATGTATGGTGGATGATGGGATATAGGATGTAATGTAATAAGTGTCCCCAGCGTTCACACATCCACTATCACCCCCGAGAGAGTGAACCCTAGTGTCAAGAATGGATAAAGGGAGAGAACCCCCCCAGAACTAGAGCAGAGGGTGCAATATTCCCACTCCCAAATCAATGAGAAAGGAAAGGAGAAATAGTGCCCCCAAGTCCAACACCAGGTTGCGCACCTAGACCAATAGTAGATGATGGGATATATGTATTGAAATCTGACATGCCGAACATAAACAGACCTATGCTAGAGGGAGTAAGTTGAGTCTCAACACCTGACCTCTCCTGGGAAAACCTTTTATAAGCAGCTGCAAAATCTGACATCTGGGGCCATGTAGTATGGGAGGTACCAGCTCCCAAAGGGTCGAAGTAAAATAGAGTTTTGGGTATCCATATAGTTCCTCCCCGCATTCCATACGATGGAGACGGTGAAATCCAAGTTCTCAAATGTAGTACCCATAATGAGAACCGTGTGTGAATAAAAGTGTACTAAAGGTTTCCCAAAACGTTTAGTCTTCTTTTTTTGAGGAGGAGAAGGGTTCCAAGGAGATAAACCTACTAATTGTCAAAATTGGAGAGGATTCAAAAATCGATCCACAATGAATCAAAATATCAAAGAGTCAACTAACAATGATCCCTAAATCCTACTAGCACACAAAGATCACACCCCTAAGCATACTAAGTTAGATCCAAACAAGTAAAAAGGGAGTTTAAGTGAGCTCCGGAATGTAGGAGGTATGTCTCACTTAGCATAGGCTTGAAACTACCATACACTACAAGCAGAGGTGTTCAAGACACTCATAGAATAACCTCTACAAGAACCCCTTTCGATACCTAGGCAAGGAAACTAAGGTCACCCCAATATAACAAATGCTCAGGTGGAGAGTTGCATGCGGGATCTACTGTATGGGCAAGGTAACAATGCTCGAAGCTTGAAAGCACCAAAGGTACCTCAAAAGCTCCTATATATGAATAAGATCTTGGAAATATCTCCGGCATTCAATAGAAAGTGTAAAGGGGCTATCCCCACCACAAACATGTGTGCTGCCTCATGCTGAACTCCTATGTAAGAGAAGCCTCTTGAGAACACTAATTATACCAAGGATTTCACTTCTCACCTGGACAAACACCTAGTTGTTTTGTTTCATGGTATTGGAAATATTTACTCACAAATCCCTATTCCAAGAATCTAGAATCCTAAGCTTGTTGGTGCACCTCTATAAAATAAAAAAGTGTAATCAATTTTAATTTAGGAATTAATTGTAAGGTTGTGATTACTCAAGGGTAATGAGCGTGCAACTAGTGAGGTTAGGACTTAGCAATGAAGTAAATGTACACACCTAAAAAACAATTCCAAGTGCAACTTGTTTTTAATCATGAAAAAGGGGGTATGCCACTACATGCAATGAACAAATTTCCTTTCAAATGGCCATGCAATCATTCCTATAGGAAGATCTAATCACTAACTTCATCTAAGAAAACCTAATGTAAGTACCAAATCAATGCAATTCACAATGCAATAAACATGTAGAGACAAAATATTTTTGTAATTTCAATATAGATGCAATGAAAATGCAAAAAAAAGACCCTACAAACTCCCAGACCTCATAGCAAGCAACAAGGAATCCAAACAAGACACTGAGACCGAGAAGGCCAATGCACTAAAAATAAACCAAGGAGACAAAAACAAGAATAAATTTCAAATAAAACCAAATAAAAAAATGTCTTTGGTCACAATAGACGCAATCAATATGCAGCACAAGGACCCAGGAAGACTCATCAATATTCACAACCCACACAAAACGTCCACACATCCAAATCTCAAGCTCAAAGAGAGATGTACGCGTTTGTTTAAGGAATAGTAGCATATGTACGCGACTGTATACACTGCATCCCACGTATATACACGACTGTAAGTTCTATGACCCACGTATACCAAGGAAAAGGTGGTAAAAAATAATCTAATACTTAAATCACTTCAAGGGACTGCCAATAACTCAATCAACCACTGAACATGACACAAAAACATAGAGAAGCAGAGATAAAATCAAGCCAATCATGCACCCAAACCCCAACAAAAATGAAATACCTAGTGGGGTCTCCAATTATGTTACAGAGAAGATCTCTGATGGCTTGGGGTGGACCACAATAGACCACTAAGGGACCAAGGAGGCGTACCTTATTCTGAATGTTTCAAGTATATCCCTGTTGCGCTTTCAATCAAGTTCATACCTACACATTGCCCTCAACAATAACAAATGTACATGCACAATATATGTAAAGTGTTAGAATATAATCTAGCATGATATATTCCAATACATAATCAAAGTAATTACATCCATGGATAGAAAATATTTATAATTACACATGCAATGGACAAGAAATGGATATTTCTATTAATATGAACATAGATAAAGATGACAAACTATGTCAGCACCTCGTTTAAATCGAGAAATTGAGTACCTCCACCTGGGCCTCCACCACTTCAATCCCCCATACAAAGGCAAGCTCACAAAGATGAAGGCAAGATTGGGAAATAACACTAATGGCTACTTCAAGGACAAAGGGATGTAGACTCAAGTACATAAGAATGGGGCACAATTCCACTATAATGTATTTTCTCTCAAAGTTGTCCTCCTCCTAATTCTTCATAGTAGCTTAATATATAGCCCTTCAATATGAGGTGAAGGGTCGAAGAGGAGCATTTCCCGATGTTATGGAGAGAAACTTCCTATGGCTTGGGGTAGACCACAACATACCTAATGACACCAGAAATCAATCCATTCTAATATGCAAGAGAAACAAATGCATAAAACACTAAGGGATATGAAGTGTACCTTATTCCAAACAGTTGATGTAGATCCCCATTGAGCTTTTCTAACACGCTTGTATTCACAATTCACTCTGAACACAATAAACAAGATAAGCATGCTATATATCAAAGTGTTAGGCCTACTCTAGCATATATAAACCATCATATATAAGCAAGCATAACTACATCCATCGAAAAAATATTCATAGTTAAACAAATGAAATGGACGAGAAATGCATATTTCTATTAATAATAAAGAGAGATAGAACAAGGACAAAATATGTCGGCACCTCGTCAAAAGAGAGAAATCGAGTCCTCCAGCTTGGCCTCCACCACTTCAGTCCTCCATCTCAATGTAAATATTACAAATCAATGGAAAGCTTAGGAAGAGAAACAATGTGTGCTCCAAAGGGACAAATAGATGCAGACTCAAGCATAAACAAATGAGGCAACAATGAACTATAGTTTCCTTTCTCTCCAAGATTCTCCTCCTTCAATGCATCCAAGAGGCTCAATATATAGGCCTCCAACAAACAATGGAGGGTCGAGTCTGAGCATTTTCCAGGCATATGGAAGGTGAAGAGTCAAGTTATTCAGGACTTAATGAGAAAAACTCCATTTTTTTTTGTTTTGATGCACATTTCCCGATGTACGCAGGTATTGGCTAAAAAGATACGTGTATACGCGGGTATTGGTTTAAAAGTTGTGTATACAAATTAACAGATGTTTTTTAGGGAGTTTCTTGAATCATCAAAGTATAATTTGAGCAAGAGGGGTCCGAGGAGTCTGGAAAGGGACATGGAAGGCCATAAAGGTGTGATTTACCAAGTGTGATAACATCAACTATAAAAGATGCCCCCTAATGTGTGAGTTCAGAGGGGTAACATGATGGTCGAAATACATCATATCCATCCCAGAAGTGGAGTAATGAAGATCCAGGTGGAAGGACCAACCACTCATAAGTACAATACAATGATAAATATTAGCATGTGACTGCAAATATACATGTAGCAGTCCCGGATACATAAGAGTACAATGGCCATGAATAAGAATGATATACAAATGTCATGTGTGGTCATTGACACATAAAATATATAATGGATATGATCTCCATAGTGGATGAAGATACCTGATTATATACTAGAATCTGGTCATGAGAGTTGACATCTCATGAATACTGGCACGATCAAAGAGGTAGCATATATGAAATGCCACCAGGCTCGAAGGTCGTACACAAACCACTACGATTACATATCCCATCACTCGAATAAAGGTGTCGAGGTTGAACATGATGGTCCATCATCTGATTACCAGTCATTGATGTATACCTTTAACAGACGTGAGATATCCTACCGATAATCATAATGGTAATCAAGGTACATAGTGCAGTCCAACAACGTCGAACACTTGAAATAATCCATCGATCATGGGACATTGATAGATTCCCAAGATTGTCGATGGCGAGAGGACCAACCACTGATGACTACAAGTCTCAAGGCATTCAATGGACTCTAGAATCCTATTCCAGAATAAATGATGAAGTCAATGGAATGGAATCCGTTGGAAGGAGGGCATTGAGGCATCCCCCATCAACCAACACGAGGTACTCATCAACGTTGGATAATTTGGAAGATCTCAAATGAACATGATGTGTACGAACTAGTAACTGTATTGGGAATGAACGACATGCAAAGATAAGATAACTTAGGAATGGCCGACTTAGGATAAAATTCCTTCGAACAAGAGCATAAGGCAAATGGTGATTGAACTAAGAATCATAGACTCAACATGCAAACTAGGACATCTCTGTGACATAGGAGGCATCGACAGAGGCTCCATAGGGACTGTAAGCATAACTAGTCGGTGGATAAAACTCATAATAATGAGTATAGCTCATAAAGTCATACTAATAACCCAACCAATGGATGTGGTATACACTTCTCTGTTTGAAGGAAACATGACTCGACAACTGCCAAAAGTAATATCATTTCCCGTCTGACTTTTTATGTTTTTTTATTTTTGGAAATTTTCATATTAGAAAGCTTGAAAAAGAATAAAAGTGCTTATAGCATACAACTAGGAGGAGACGAGTGTCGTGGAAAATCAAACTAGTTCCAAGAAGTGGAACATACCTATGCTCAATGCAAGGAAGCTTGTGCAGGATAAGGACACTTGGGGGAAGGTCTACTCCTGGTAAGGGATGATCAAGCTACAAAGGATATATAAAAGGATCTTCTTGGATAGGATTGAGATGAGCTCAGGCTACATGGATTATAATTTGAAGCAAGGAGCCGGCATAAAGCTCAGTAAGGCAAGCAAAACGCATGAAATGCAATTACAACTTGATATACAAGGGAGTCCCTATGGGAGATGGCCAACATAAAGTTCAAGAGGGATATGACGCTCTTGCTCAAGGACATGGAAGGACTAGAAGGGACTTCCAAACCTAGTGGATAAATCTCAACATGGGTACCAAACTACAAAGCGAGATCTAACTAGGGCACCCATGAATAGGAAGACTCTACCACTTGTATAATGCCACTTCTAATAGTAATATGAAGGTTCCGTGACATTACGAAGTGGGTTTGTATCTATTGTCAAGGCGACATGGTCATAAGGAAATGCACAATGCAGACATATGTATGGCCCTAACCTATATTCTAGTTCAAAATTATACCTGTAATAGATATGACTAGGTCAAAGTATCGGTAACAATACGCTCAAATATGGTCCTTACACCACAACAGTAGGCCAAAACAGTCCAAAATAGTCAATAATGGTCCAAACTATAGAATAGTGGGTAAACATTTCGAATTTTTTCTATAAACTAGTTAAAAAAAAATTTCACCATAACATTTGAAAAATTTACCCCACATAGTGCATTTGAACCACGAACTTCCCACGTTGATTTCGGGATCTACGGGCCATGAAACCAGGAATCGTCTGAGCCAGGTAACTCCACATGGTTTTTTACAATGAAATGATAATTGAAGAATATGATGGTTTTTTACCATAATGGGGAAGACCTTTTATAGGTCAAAACACACCACTTCGATGAAATGGTGTGACCCTACGTTAGTTTAACTAATTTTACATTTAATATTTAAAATAATGTTTCATAATATTTAGATACATAACATTACCTCCATCTTTTAGAATGCTTTGTCCTCAAAGCACGGGTAAGGACGAGTATTGTTGATGAAACTGTTATGTCTCCCGTGATGCGTCTTCATCTGGAAAATTCTTCCACCTAATGAGATATTCCTTGAGTGTTCGAGAACGAAGCTTTCTTTCTCAAGTTGCAATGATTGCCTCTGGTTCCCAAATGATCCCTCCTTTGTCATCTAGCATAGGAAGTATCATTTGTATTGTTTGATGTTTCCCCAACATTTTTTTGAGACATGATACATGCAATAAATTGTGTATACGACTTTTATCAGGTAACTATAATTTATACGCAACTTGACTAATATTCTGGGTAATCTGGTACAATCCATAGAACTTTGGGGCTAACTTGTTTTTTCCTCCACTTTTAAGGGATACCTGTTTGTAGCTTTGGAGTCTTACGAACACCCAGTCTCCTACTTCAAATTATCTTTCGGTTCCATGTTGATATGCTTGTTGCCTCATGTGGTTTTGTGCCATGATTAAGTTATCCTCGAGTAATTCGATCATTTTTTGAGATTTCTCTAGTTGGTTCCTTACTTCTGGAACATTAGTGTCGTTCAGAACTAACTCCTTCCAATTTGGAGGTTTAAACCCATATAAATCTTGGAAAGGGGTCATTTTGCGGAGGTGTGCTATGTTGAATTGTACCACCATTCTGATAAGTGTAACCATTGAGACCAATGGTTTTGTTTGTTTGTTACGAAACAACGCAGATATGCTTCTAAGCATTTATTTATGAATTCAGTCATTAGAGAGAATTTGAGGTCAAAAATGGGCCTCAAAAGGACCAAAATGTACTATAAAAATCAACCAATTACATTTTAGTAGATGACATCATCCCCCATGGTTGAGGTGGCATTGCATGAGTTAAGAATGCTTATTTGTCACATTTTCTATGGTGGATGAAAACCCATAGTTAACCAATGTAGTGGTACAAGTACTTTTAAGTT
>LPNX011040686.1:38118-105011 GCA_001517045.1 Pseudotsuga menziesii | reverse complement strand
ACCCCATAAAACCCCTAACTCATAATATTTTAATATATCTTATATTTTTGTAGTACATCTCTTAGGAGGCCCATTTTTGACCTCAAATTCTCTCTAATGGACCATCTGTTTGGAGCTGAGGTCATATTGAGTGATGTGCCTACTTGTTTGAAAAATTCCCTCCAAAATTTTCCATTAGTTTTTGCATCTCTGTCGCTGATGATGACTTTTGGGAAGCCATGTAATTTGTAGATATTTTTGCAAAATACATCTGCAATTTGTTTTACCATGTCTGTTTTTTTATTGCCATGAAGTGTGCAAATTTGGTTAATCGATCGACCACTACAAGGATTTTGTCCTTTCCTTCTGACGGAGGTAACCCATCGATGAAATCCATTGATATCTCTTCCCATTTCTGGTTTGGAATGTGTAGGGGTTGGAGTAACTCTGGGGTTAAAACATTTTTGCTTTTGTTCCTCTGGCATTTGTCGTATTCTGCCACATATTGCTGGATATCTTTTTGCATTCCCTTCTAGAAAAAATGGCCTTCTTGCATTATAATAAGATTTGAAGAATCCTACATGTCATGCGGATGGTGAATCATGGGATTCCTTCATTACCTTAACCTTGAACTTAGAGTTTGAGTTTAAATAAATCCTCCCCTTATACCAAAGGATATCGTTTTTCCATTCAAACTTGGGGTCACGGTTGGAATTGTTAAATTTAGTGCTTGTTTCCGAGTCCTTGGCGTATTCACTTCGTATTTCATCTAGCCATTCTGGAATTGCAACTGAGATGGAGTAAGAGGTAATATCCTCATATTTTTTGGAGAGTGCATCTGTGACTACATTTTCCTTCCCCTTTTTATGTATTATTTCCATGTCGAGGGCAACGATTGTTTCTATCCACTTTTGTTGTTCTGTGGACAATGTTTCTGTTGAAGTAGGTATTGAAGACTATTGTGGTCTGTGTGGATCATGAATTTTCTCCCTAGGAGGTATCTTCACCCCTTTACCAATGCCTTCATAATTGCCAGCATTTCTTGATCATATGTAGACTTCAATTGTTCTCCCTTGTTTAATTTCCTTCTCTAAAAAGCTATCGGGTGTTGATCTTGCATTAGTACTGCTCCCAAACCATAACCTGAAGCATCACATTCTATCATGAATGGTTTGGAGAAGTCTGGGGTAGCTAGTACAAGTGTGGAGGACATAATTCCTTTCAATGCTTCAAATTTTTTTTTTCTGCTTCTTCATTCCATTGGAATGCATTATTTTTTAGAAGGTTGGATAAGGGTGCGGTTATGTGTGCATAATTCCTAATGAATCTTCTGTAGTATCCAACTAGCTTGAGGAATCCCCTTAACTTGGATATGCTAGTAGGTTTGGGCTAGTCTGTGATTGATTTTATTTTTTCTGGATCTACCTTGATTCCTTCTATAATATTACATGCCCAATATAGCTCAATTCTTCCTTATCGAACGTGCATTTGGACATCTTGGTGTAGAACTGATTTTATTTTAAAATAGAGAGCACTTGTTCTAGGTGTGTGAGATGGTCCTTCCATGTCTTACTATATATAAGGATTTCATAAAAAAACTTGTACACACTTCCTTAGGAATGGCTGAAATAGGTTATTCATGGTTGCTTGAACTATTGCTGGAGCGTTAGTTAGCTCAAAAAACATTACCTTAAACTCGTAATGTCCTTCATGGGTTTGGAAAGCCGTCTTCTACACATATTCTAGCCTTACTCTATTTTGGTAATATCCTGACCTTGAGTCTAATTTTGAAAAGTACCTTGCACCATGCAGCTTGTCCAACATTTCATTGATAAATGGAATGGGGAATTTGTCTTTAATAGTTATCTTGTTTAGTCCTATGTAATCGATGCATAGCCTAAATGATCCATCCTTCTTCCGTACCAGTACTAATGGTGTAGCATAAGGACTTCGACTTTCTGTAATTACTCCACACTTCAGTAAATCGTGGATTAATCTTTAAATCTCTGTCTTATGATGGTGTGGGTACCTATAGGGTTTAACATTGATAGGGCTTGATCCAGAATTGATTTCGATGACATGCTCAATCTTCCTTTCTGGTGGTAACTCCATGGGGAGATCTTCGAATACTTTTTTGTACTTTTGGATTAGTCCTTGGATCTCTGGTTGACCAAGTTTAACCGCTTCTAAAGTTAATAGTTCCATCTCTTGGCATTATACGACATACGCTGGTGCTCCCTTTCGAATTAGCTTCTCCATTTTGTGGGATGACACAAGTTGTGTGCGAGGGCTTTGGAATCCATATAGTTTGTATTTTTCCCCTTGCCACTTAAATTGTACAAAGTGTTCTTGGTATTTTGCTAAGTAGGTACCTAGGGTTTGCAGGCACTGAATTCCTAATACTGCATGAAATCCTCCTAAGGGTACTGCGTTAAATTCTGATTCAAGGTTATAATCTTGTATTTGCAGCTTAACTTTGTGGCTTTTCCCCACTTTTCGATATTCTTTCCATCTGCAACCATTACCTTCATGTTAGGTACTAGATATATGAAAAGGTTAAGCCTCTTTGCAACACTTACATCAATGAAATTATGGGTACTTCCTGTGTCGAATAGGATGACAACATCGTTATTTTTTACAGTTCCCTTTAAGTTTTAATGTCTGTGGTTGGTGTATTCCTGTTATGGATGAAATTTATATCTTGGGAATTTCTTCATATTTTGAATCTGGCGTAGGATTCTGGATGTCACCTGTTTCTTCTATGTCATATTCCTCACTATTTGACTTGTCATCCTCTTCGGCTTCCCATTGATATAAGTTCTTGGTGGTCTCTTTTTTCAAACATCTGTGTCTTGGGTCCCACTTCTCCCCGCAATATTTACACTTTCTTGATTTCATTCGTTGGACTTCTAAAGTGGGTTTGTTGTCACTTCTTAGATGTGGTGGCTGGTACTTGGTGTTGGTTTTGGTATTTTAAACGGACCTTCGATCTTTATCATGATTCCTATTCCATGATTTTTTTTATCTTTTCCTCAATAATTTTTTCCTTGTGTCTCACTTTCTCCAAGGTTGATACATTTAGTAGCTCTAGTTCATCTTTGATATAGGGTTTTAGTCTGTACACATAAGGTTGTAGGTGTTGACTATCTGTGAGTTCCAGCACACATGTCACCAGGGCTTCCCATTCGTCAGTGTATTCATCGATGTCACCTTTCTGCTGCAGTCTGGTGATTTTTGCGAAGAAGTCTTTTTCTTTTTAATCTTCAAACCTCTTAAAGAAATCATTTTTGAACATTTTCCACTTGCGCTTAGTTGTCTGTGTTGTAACCTTCCACCACATGTACCAGTTGTAAGATCGATCTTCTAGTTGCATCGAGGCATATTTTATCATTTCTTCATTGGTTTTGATATTGTGTATGGAAAAAAATTCTTCTGCCTTGTTGATCCACGCCACGCTCTATTTTGTGTCACCATTGAATTTTTACAATTCCAACTTGGGTTTCATTTGATATGCACTTCTTTTTGGAGGAGAGAGTGGTTGTTCATGATTTGGAGATTGATCATGATCGAACTCTTCTTGTGGAATTTCCCTTCTGGGAGGTATTGTCTTATGATGGATTGAACTTGAGGATGGATGGTCCTCCTTTGACACCTTGCCAACTAATGTGGTAATTGTGTCGTCTAAATGTTGCTTGAGTTTGATTAATCTGTATTTGAACAATATTGATATTTCCCTTTTTACTTCTTCCATCTCCCAAGATACCGCTTCGTTGACTTCTTTTCTGACAGTCTCTAATAATTGATTTTTGCCTTTGTGTAGCTTTGCTTTGATTTGGTTGAGTTTTGAATGTACTCCTTTGATATGTTTAAAACCTTGGACTTAGTTAAGCTCTAGTTTCTCCATTCTTTCTTTAATTTCATTCATCTCTGACATTTTTCTTGTGCAGGGAGGTTTTTTTTTGTTTACTAAGAATGGTGAGATTTTTTTTGAAAATAATTATTAATTATTATATAATACTTTTTATTTTATTTTATTATTTAATATAATAAAACAAATTGAAAATATTATAATTATAATATATTATAAATATAATATATTATAATATATTTCAATATATATTATATTATAATATTTTTTTGTTTTTGCAGGTTGTGGGATGACGACATGGTGAGGATGGACGCGGTGGGTGGTGGTGGAGGGCGATGGTGGAGGACAACGAAAGAAGGATGGGGAGTGTGCAGGTGAGAAGGATGACGAGGGTGGACACGTAGATACTGCTCGACGATGAAGGAAAGAGGGATGGGAAGTGCAACAGGTGAGAAGGACGGCGAGGGTGGATGCACAGAGACTACTGGACGACGAAGGGAGGAAGGATGGGGAGTGCAGAAGAATGGTGGAGAACATGGAGTAGAATGTGTGACATAATGGTGGTGGAGTCGAGTTGTAGAAGGTGCCGAGGAGCCGATGGATCTGATACCACTTGAAGCAGAAAATAAATCTAAAACCACATGATTCGAATTTAAAACTCACAATGAAATGATAATTGAAGAATATGATGGTTTTTCACAATAATGGAGAAGACCTTTTATAGGTCAAAACACACCGCTTCGATGAAATGGTGTGACCCTACATTAGTTTAACTAATTCTACATTTAATATTTAAAATAATGGCTCACAATATTTAGATACATAACAACTTTTTGTACTATATTTTAAATGAAAAAAACTTATGATGATCGATTATTTATATTTACATGTGTGAATGTTATGTGAATGCTTCATTATCTATGTATCAAATGTCAATCTAGTATGTAAATTGCATATGAATAAACAACATGATTGTAGTTCCTAGGAATGTAAGTGTATGTAATATTTTCAAATTGTCGTTCTAACAACCTTACTCGCAAGAATCTTCGTAGTAAAGTCATTTCTCTAATACGATACACACCATTTAACTGTAAGACCACTAACTGCTATTCAAGACGTACCTTAAGAGATCGAATACCATGAGAGATGGCATCACGTAATAACTCAATCATGACACTATATTCAACAATATTGTTCAATGAAGGATGGAGACATACCCCTCCTAAAGACAAAACTTGACCCGTAGGCGTATAGATCACCCAAGCAGTCGAATATGAGTTTTGAGTGTGGCGTCTAGCACCGTCAGTGTATCCTACATATATCTAAGACTCTATTGACATTTTCTACAAAAAACGGAATCAATTCAACAAACCTGATCACCATGAGAAGACCAAAACTAAACTATGCAACTATAAAATAATATACAAAGTATCAGCCTCAACTGAGAATTACGCATAATACTTTTTAAGATAGAGCCCGTTTCTAGGCTCCACCAAGGCTATCCCTTCATAATCTACTAGCTCGTAAGCCCCTTTCTCTAACACTCATTTGATTATGTAAGGCCCATGCCACATAGGGTTGAACTTTCCCGCCCCTAATGGTTCACTAGCTTGGTCATACAAGAGGACCAATTCACCTTCACTAAAATTTCAGGGACAGACAAACTTATTGTACTGAGCCTTAACATGATGCTTGTTTACTTCAAGAGCCACTAAGGCATATCGACACTACTCATCAAGTTGCTCTATGCGGACCAAACGTTCCTCTAACTCATAAGTTTATGGAAAAAGTACTATGGCTAGATTCAAAGAAGGGATTTCACATTCAATTGGTAAAATTGACTCCACCCCATGCACCAACTGATATCGAGAAAATCCGGTAGTAATGTTAACCGTGGTTTGGTAGGCGCACAAAGCAGGATACAACATGATATGCCAATTAGTCTTGCTTTGTGTGATGGTTCTTTGGAGAATGGACTTAAGTGATTTATTCACCGCTTCAACCTACCCATTCGCTTAAGGATAATAAGAATAGGAGTTCTCTTTCTTAAATCACAACTTCAAAGGTAGCTAATCCATCATCTTGTTCTAAAAGTGCCTGTCGTGGTTCGTGACAATCTCTCTCGAGATACCAAATCGGGTGATAATTTGATTGAAAATGAAATGCGTAGTTGTGTCAAAGTTGGATTTTATAGTGGGCATAACCTCTATCCATTTCATGAAGTAATCAACAACCACTACAATGTGATGATTCCCCCCAACCAAATCTAGGTAGCAATCCATAAAATCAATCCCCCACTTGGTGAATGGACCAACAATGATAATTGAATGTAACGGGGCAGGATGTGAGCGCATATTTCATGCAAACATTTGGAAAGGGTGGCGCCGCTTGACAGCATTAACACAATATTTGAAGATCGACGACCAAAAATAACCCGCTCTCAAAATCTTTTGGGCTGTAGCAAGCACAGATAAATGATCACCACACGCCCCTCCATGTAAATCATTCAGCATAGCCTCAGCCTCCTCATGAGTTACACATTGATGCAAAATGGAATCAACCCCATGACGATACAAAATGTCACCAACAATGAGATAGTTCTTAGCTACATGACGTAATCGTTGACACTCATCCCATGAGAGGTAAGGTGGAACCTTCAAAGTATGCAAATAGACGATAAGATCCCCATACCATGGGTCCATAGTTGAAATGAGAAAAATATGCTCATCCATGAAAGAGTCTTCATGAACCTCGACTTCATCCAGACTAGGAAAATCTAATATGAGCTCCGCAAAAATAAATGATTTCTTCAAATTTGTTGAAACAAATTCGATATCAAACTCTTGCAAAATCACAATCCATTTATCATATCCCCCCCTATCATCCATCTAGTGAGGACGAACTGAAATGGATTGATGTGATCCACAACCAAAGTCTGGCGAAGGAGTATGTAATGTCTCAATCGTTGAACTGCATGGATAGTAGCTAAAAATAGCTTCTCGACATGAGTATAATGAAGTTATGCATCAATGAGGTTTCGACTAAGATAATAGATAACGTGCTGTTGGAGCCCCTCAACCTCTTGAACCAAAACCATACTAATCGTCTCTTGAGACGCAGCCACATATAATAAGAAACTGTGGCTATAGTCAGGTGGACTAAGCATGGGGGCCGATGCCAAGGATTTCTTTAAAGCTTCAAAATACTGCTGGGCTCACTCATCCGAGATAAAAGGAGTGTCTTTCTACAAAAGTTGGATGAAACCCTTGGTCAAATTGGAAAAACTGACAACAAACCTCCGTAAGAAGTTAGCCATCCCTTACAAACTATGAATATGTCTAATCGTGCGTAGGGGAGACAATCGAAGTATTGCCTCAACCTTTAAAGGGTCGATGCTAATGCCCTCCTTAGATACTATAAACCCCAATTTGCAACCTACTCTCATGCAAAAGATGCACTTTTGTGGATTTAACTGGATTTGATATCGGCAACATCTTTCAAAAACCAAGCGTAGATGGTCAGGATGATCCACTCTCAAACGAGAGTGACCAGCTAAATCATCGAGATACACTTCAATAATTGTTAGCCAGAAATACGCACCTCCTGTGGATAAGAGCTGGTTCCCTAGATATGAATTGTTCAGGTCTAGAACAAAACACAAACACCAAATGTTAAAGTTACCCTAGATCTGGTTAATCACTTGAATGGAATGCTATGATACTTCTGTCAAAGGTTGTCCTCTCTATCCTCACAGAAGAACCTATAAAAGATGGAAAAAAACAAGAGAAACATGATAGCATACAATATAATCAACTAGATCTATGCTTGTGACCAAGGAATCAAGCAATATAAACACATGAGACAATAAATATGGGAAAGAAAAGACATTTTTTATTAGAAATGACTAGAGAGATTACAACCTTCATGCCTTGGTGTTGAGAGTTCCTTCCAATGGCTCCTTGCCTCTAACTTCACCTTGTCTCCAAAGACTCAAGAATGATTTTGACAGAGTTTGGGTATGCAACACAATTTTTCCTCCCTTTTCCCATGCGGGGTGAGCCAGTAATTAAAGGCATGGGAGGATAGGTATGGTTGAGGATCTCATAAGTGAGATAGATATAGGATCCAAAAAGGGAGGATCTCCAGCTTGAGCTAGTTCCTAAACCATAGGGATGAGGCTCCACGAAGGCAAGCTTCGAGAAACCTCTCGAAGCTTCTCTTTTTGCCTTGAAAACTCGAGCACTGCTCCTCCAATGAATAAAAAAGGTGATGTTAAGGGGGCAACTCTTCTTGCAGTAGGGCTAGAAGTGGTGGCACCGCTCTTTGCTCATGCTACTAGGAGCAGTTCTTCCCTATAACCACTTGGGTAATGCTTTTTGTCAATGGAAGAGGAGCGTTACCAGCTCAAAACAAGGAAAAATTGTAAAGGGATACTTTTTCCTGTCATTTCTCTAGGGAAAACTTTGAGGGATTGGAGCAAACAAGGGAATACCTATCTCATAACATGATGGCGATAAGATTTCGGTGTAACAGAGATTCCCCCCAAAGTATGATGGCTAGAGGGAAACGATAGGCTTAATACTTTGAAAGAGAAAGGTATAGTATCGAGGCAAAGGTGTAAAGGTTGGAACTTCTCAAGGATCACAAACTTTCTGTAGCGCATTTTTATACATGTCCCAAATGACTCACAACAAGGCTGCTGACCAATACAACGCAGATCCATGTGAGATACAAAAAAATCATGGCTACTAAAATACAACGTAGATCCATGTGAGATACAAAAAAATCATGGCTACTAAAATACAACGTAGATCCATGTGAAGAAGACTCAAATTTGGACATAGCTACCAGACATACAATGTAGATCTATGTCATATACATGCAAATATGAGCACAACCACGAACATAGAAATGTGGATCCATTCTAGGACTCATACAAATACTCCATCCCAACCCGGGGAAAGCAATCGGTGCTTAACAAGTACCCATGGTCTTTTCCTTGTCTTCCACAAAGTATGATTCTATCCATGTGATTACAATGCTCTGACGTTGAACATGGTAGAAACCACTTGATTATCAGTTAATGATGAGAACCATTGACAAGCGCGAGGGAGATCACCATTGATTTCAATGATTCCAAAGGTACCCTAGTATAATCTCGTGAGTGTGAATAGATGATCTGATGTCAAACACTCAGTTGAATCTTTCGATCAAAGGTCAATGATGTGAACCTATGTAGAGAGTGAGAGAATCTATCATTAAGGAATACAAACCTCAAGGTATTAAATTTTTGTTTGTAAGACTAATTCCTGGATGATGGTCTGATGTCGACAAGAATAGCCTCGTCGAAGGAGGGCCACGATGAACCCCACATCGACAATACAAAACTCGAAACAAAGTTTTGGAATTTTGAGTATGATGTAACCATAGGACTGAATCAAAAGTATCTAACACAAAAATTTGTTTTGACTGTAGGTGTAAACTCTCATGACAATTTCCCTTTTGAATATAAGGCAACACGACCAAAGAATTGGGAGCATTGAATTGACGAGGCAGAACACAATGCGACAATGGACAATGCATTCTTTTAAAGACTCAAAGGAGTGGCATAACTCATGAAAGTGGATTGAATCAAAGACAAGCTGAATACCCAATTGACTGAATGAAATGTAGACAAGTGCCATGTTCAAAGGTGACTAACAACTACCATTATTGCAAAATGTTTTCCCTTTCCCTTAGTTTCCCCATCATGATTGATGAGTTCCTCTTTGCTTTTTAATGAGCTGGAATAGGGTAACAAATGATCGATATAGCTCATCCTTCAGACAAGTCCAAACTCACATGTTTTACAAAACTGAGAAAGGATGGGTTTGTTCCCAAAAAGGGGTCTTTCAATATTTAATTTAACGAGTCCAATGAAAGAAACTCGGTGTAGTTCATGTTTAGAGAGTCTAAAAAAACTAAAGAAGACTCCGAAGGGTCCTTTTTCTTATGATTTAGTCCCCAAGGCCCGAAAAAGTATAAAATAATAATGTAGAGAACTCTTCCAGTCATGATTGGATGGAGTGTGCCTTTTTCGTAAGTAGTGCCCCCTGGTTCGAAAAAGAGGTAAACTATCACTAGGAAGACGAATCTTCAGGTGCTTTCATGAGTGTGAAGAAGACAAGTTCACTCGGCAATCTTTTCACATTTTAAGAGTATAAAAAGAGCTTAAAGAGGACTCTATTAAGGGATTCTTTTTTCATGATCCAATTTTAACGAGTCTGAAAAATAGTAAAAGTACACTCAATACCTCTTCACTAAGTTTTTAACGAGCACACCGAAGGTATAAAAGGCATGCAGAACCTTTTTCATGTTTGTACCAGAGCACGAAAAAGCAATAAAGTAAGCTCAAACCAGTTTTCATGTTTTAACTAGAGCACGAAAAATGAAAAGTAAGCTCAACACCATCTTACTGTTTTTAACGAGCTCAGAGATCGATTAAAAGAATGCTTAGGGTATCTGCTTCATTTTTTAATGAGCTTGTAATAGAGAAAGAACTATGCTCAAAATGACTCATTTCATTTTTACACAAGCTTGAAACAGAAAATAACTATGCTTGAAACATGGTTTCATTTTTATGCAAGCTTGAAACCAAAAGGTAAACTATGCTTAAGGACATCCATTTCATTTTTTAATGAGGTTGACATAGAATGGGAACTTCACTCAGGAACTTGTTTCATTTTTTAATGAGCTTGACATAGAAAAAGAACTATGCTCATAGACATCTGATTCATTTTTTAATGAGCTTGAAACAGAGAAAATGAACTATGCTCGTAGGCATCTGTTTCATTTTTTAACAAGATTGACATAGAAAGGGAACTATGCTCACAAATCTGTTTCATTTTTTAATGAGCTTGACACAGAAAAAGAACTATGCTTGCAAACATGCTCCTACCCAACATGATGTCTAGAGGTTGGTAGGTTTCCCCCATTACATAAAATCTAGCGGCTTAACTCCACTATGATGTCCAGAGACTAGAGCCATGCCCCCATTTGACCTCTGATGGGAAGAAGCTAACTAGAAGGGGAAGGAACCACAAGAACATGCAGCGCATTCAGGGAAGTCTGATTACTAGGAGTAATGCAATGGTCAGGTGTAACAAAGGAAAGCTGATAAATAGTCACAATATTCACGTCATGGGGAAATGCATAACTCTAAAGAGTGTGAACACTACGACTTTCATAGCATAAACATAATCACGTCCAAGGAGCAGATTGAAATCTAAAGGACCTTGGACCAGCATAACATCAATATAGGCAGTTTTCCCTCCTAATGTAATAGGAAAATGAGGAAGGATCCCTGAAGGTACAGTAGGTCTTCGATTAAAATCCAGTATTTGTTCGGTGGTGGGCACAAGCTAAGGAGAACCTAAAGCTTTCCAAGCAGTTGAGGATAGAATGCTAACATAAGCCCCTTTGTCAACAATAGTACGAAGCATCCGCCTAGAAGTAACATTCACAACTATCTAGAAAGGAACACTTAAATGAAGACGAGACTTTGTTAGGTTACTCCACTCAAAGGAAATAACCTCAGCACTTGGAGAGGGTTCTTTTGAAATAGACAAAATTTCCTTTTGTCGAGAACAATCAGAACGAAGCATAAAATTTTCAGCAGGTTTTAGTTCATTCTGTACTGGAAGAGAAGAACAAGACGAACATTTGGTCAAAGCGACTACTTCAGTCTTAACACTTTATGATGAAAGAGTGGGATCGAGTGGAGATGACATCGATTCGACCACTTTAACATCACTCTTCAAAAGAAGAGTGGGATCAATCACAGATGAATCTAAATTGACCACTTCAACTTCACTCTTCAAAGGAAGAGTGGGATTGACCGAGGTTAGAACTGGATCGACCACTTTATCAACCAATGGGATGTCAAGTGACAAATACGATAACCTGTTGGAAGCTATTGACGAGAAACAATAATATCTTCCAACAACTTAGAGGCTTCATCCATGTGAGAACAAAGGTAAGTAAATCGCATGTCCTTACATACCAAGCAAGGATTTCTGACTTTGCCCTTCTGACTCTTAACCATAGAGTCACTAGTTGAGGGGGGATCATCAGTATGATGACAAGAGGTTGATGACATCTCTTGCCAGGAAACCTTAGACCACTCTTCTAAAACCAGGGCTATACCATGCCAATCTTTCAGAAGGTGATCACCCTTGCAAAGCCTACAAGGGAATTTGGGCTTACGTGGTCTTTGGGTGTGTAGATCAACACTCTCCACACTTGGAGGATTAATTGGTTGAGACTTGGTTTTTTGTTTGTTTTTCTTCTTCTTAATCTTCCTTTTCTTCTTATTCTTATCCACCTAACTACTAGTACTACAACTTTCAATAGGAGAAGAGGGAGAAACGGGAGAAGACACATCTGGTGAAGAAGGAGAGGGATCAACATGAAGTTGATGCTCTTGCAATGAAGGATTAGGATTAGAAGCAGCTGGTGTACATGGGATAACTGGACTAGAGAATAACCAAATATGTAATCCAATAGTGAATCCAAGAAGGCTTAATGTAGCCATGAGAGGAGGACCAACATCCCCATATGGAGGGAACACAAAAGACATGCTTGGTAAAGGAGTCTCTTGGTTTGTAGTCCTGGAAGGTGAAGCCATAACTGCGTAACAAAACTATCTCTCTCTTCTAAAAAATCCTAACTGTACAGATAACAAGTGCTACTCAAACTAAAGAAGCAAACAAAAAATGTGATAGGAGTGGATCAAAGGTCTGGAACCTCACGGGATTATCAAGGCTTCACAACTAGTGTGATGCCAAGACGACCAAAGGGTTAACTCGGATGGTCTCAGGATTCCTAAAAGTGTCTCCCGATATATGCAAGGTACGTGTGAGCGCAAATCGATAGTAGTGCTGTCTAATGCACAATTGTCCACAAGGGCCTTCCGATATACAATCAAGTAAGTGAAGTACCTTTATATATACCACAAGGGTACGTGAAAGGCCATTAGATATATGGACGATATGTGGAAGAACCGTGTGAGTCCCAGGTTACAGTGTAGGCAAATAAATTACTCAAAATTTTAAACCTCCACATACCGTCCTACGTTTTACGATGCCCAAACACGTCACTAACCTATCACACAAATTACTCAAAATTTTAAACCTAAGCTAGCCCTTAATTTTATCTTGAATGGTTAGGTGGATGCATGAGGTGAGGGCATAAAAATTAAAACCATGCAGTATGATGTGCAAAATTTCACTTTCACTTTTAAGGTATGCCCTACTTAAGGAAGGGAGAGAGAGTTTCAATTTATTTGAAACATAGAATAAATCCCATACAAAAATAAACGACACTTGCTTATGTGATCCGTTCCTAATTGAAACAAACACAATCTTCCTTTTTGAACTGAAAAAGAAGTGATATCTCTAATGAAATCAAGAAAATATATTACAACTTTTATACAAAAGTGTTCATGTTTTTCAACTAAAGCGATGATGAACTAATCACAAAATTATACAACAACTTTCATATGGTTTTTTCACAATTTATGAAAAAAGTAAAAATATACAAAAATCATGTATAATAAAAGAAGAAAACTGAAATGAATATTTCCTTGTTCCGTTAAAGAATATAGATCAGAGATCTAACAAAACCAAGTTCCATTCAAGGTAAAGTATGAAGATTTAAAAGACCAACATCAATTAGAATTCTTGAAAATATGTATGAATTCATACACGCTCTTAGGGGTATCTTGGGGGTGCGTCCACCCCCTCGGCCTGAGGGTGTTTGGGGGTTCGGGGGCGTGGGCTCCAGAGAAATTTTTTTTGGCTCGTTTTTTTAAATTTTTTTGGTAAGTTTTCTTCTAAAAAATGAATTGTAGAGTTCAAACAACAACTTTAACTATCTGAAGCATGCATCTCAAATACCAAAACAAGCATTTAAGAATCAAACACCGAACAGGGCTAAGAAGAATACTTGGCACCGCTTCTACAGGTGTTGAACAGGGTGTTACCAACTTGATCACTATTTCTTGTACACAGAAACAGAGCAGTGGCACTGCTTCTATCAGGTCCACACCAAGGCGTTACCATCTCCAGCATTGCTTCGTTTACACAGAAATAGAGTGGTGGCACCACTATATTCGAACAGGAAAAAGGCAGTGACAAATCTAGAACCACACTTATAACATAGCTCAGGAGCGGTGCCCGAGATGGCGATTTGAAAAATATAAAAAACAACAGAAAAGTAAGTTACAACCCAAAGAATGAACCCAAACAATCACTAGAAAACCCAGTGAACCAAAAATATGAAGATCCAAAGGCTGCTAGAGGAAAAACAATCAAATTTAAAGAAGATCTATAGATCTATGAATGGAAAAAGTAGATCTACAAATTGAAAATGAAGGGGGAGGTTTCAAATTACCAATGATCCAGAATTCAAGGTATTCCCCAATGGAGTCGCTAGATTTGTTGCTAGGAATTTTGCACCTTCTGTGGACAAAAGCTGTTCCTCTGGCCTGGATGGTTTAGATCCAAAACAAATGGTTCACAACAAGGTTAGAAGACTTCCCCTAGAAGCTATAAACACCTGGAATGAAATCTTTGATGGAGTGATGTGATTCTTCTCTTATGACAAAAGGTCTCCAAGAAAATACTTGCATAAACACACCAAACAGACAAGAGATCAAAGATACCAAAACATAATCTATATATCTATGCCAGTGACTAAGGAATCTGACAATAACATGCAAGATTACAACATAACAAGTATATGGGAAAGGAACCAACTTTGCATTAATAAAATGAAGAAAGAGTTTACAACCTTTGCATTAGTGTTGATATGCTCTTTCACAAAACCAACATCTTGTCTCCAATAGCTCCAACTTACTCCCTCAAGCTCTCTTGACTGACTTAGGCTAGAATATCAAAGCAACAACATAACCTTACTCTCTCCTCAACCATGGAGATTGAGCTTGCTTTTATAGGCTTGGAATGGATAGGGATGGTTGAGAAATTGATGGGTAAATTGGCTAGGCGATCCTACAAGGATGGATCTCGAGTCCAACTAGCCCTAGTGATCAGGGATAAGGGTGCCACGAAGCCTTATTTCAAGAAGCTTTGTGAGAACCTCTCTTTTTCACTTTTTACCAAGGGCACTACTCCTTGTTCACCATGAAAAAGTGGTTCTAGGAAGAACCACGCATTTCTTAAAGGATAAATGTGGTGCCACCGCTTACTGCCAACATATTATAGGCAGTGCTGAAGAAGGTACAACTTTTTGACTGAAGGGTAGAAGCGGTGCAGTATTTTCATATACAAATTTGATATCTGGACCAATGTTCTTGCTTCACAATTTGGGATTGAGGGAAATACTGAAGTTTAAGATCTTATCACATGCTGATGACGAGATTTAGGTATAACACAATCCCCCCCAAAGCATAAGGCTAGAGGGATACAATAGGTGAGAGCTTTGAAAGAGCAAGTTATCACTTCGAGGCAAGAATCAACTTGATCAGAGATCATCAACCAGGCATCCACAATACATCAATACTTTTGACTCATGAGCAAATGTGTCTTCATCATGGCTGTAAACCAATACAAAGCAGATCCATGAGAGAGATAAACAACCATGACTACTAGAATACATTGTAGATCCATGTGATAGAGGACTCAAACTTGGACATAGATACCAAACATACAATGTAGATCTATGTCATACAGACACAAATTTGAGCATAGCCATGACCATACAAATGTGGATCCATGCTGGTACTTCATACAATATACTCCATCGCAACCTGGGGAGAAATCTATGAGTGCTTTTTAATAGATACCCAGGGTCTTTGTCTCATCTTTCATAAAGTACGATTCTATCCATGTGATTACAATGATTTGAAGTCCAACATGGTAGAAACCACTTGATTATCAACCAATGTTGTGAACCGTTAACAAGTGCGAGAAGGATCACCATTAATGTCAATGATTCCCAAGGTACTCTAGTAATATCTACTAAGTGTGAATAAATGATTTGACAACGAACACCCAGTCGAATCTCTCAATCAAAGGTCAATGATGTGAACCTATGTCGAGAGTGAGAGAATCTGTCATTGAGGCATACAGATCTCAAGGTACTAAACTTGTTTCTAAGACTAATTCCTGGATGATGAGCTAATATCGACAGGAATAGTCTCGTCGAAGGAGGGCCATGATGAATCCGACATCGGTTGGTTCCCTAGATATGAATGGTTCAGGTCTAAAACAAAACACAAACACCAAATGTTAAACTTCCCCTAGATCTAGTTAATCCTTTGAATGGAATGCCATGATACTTCTGTCAAAGGTTGTCCTCTCTATCCTCGTAGAAGAACCTATAAAAGATGGAAAACAACAAGAGAAACATGATAGCATACAATATAATCTACTAGATATATGCTTGTGACCAAGGAATCAAGCAATATAAACACATGAGATAGTAAATATGGGAAAAAAAAGACATTTTTTTATTAGAAATGACTGGAGAGACTACAACCTTCATGCCTTGGTGTTGAGAGTTACTTCCAATGGATCCTTGCCTCTAACTTCACCTTGTATCTAAAGACTCAAGAATGATTTTGACATAGTTTGGGTATGCAACACAATTATTCCTCCCTTTTACCATGGGGGTAAGCCAGTATTTAAAGGCATGGGAGGATAGTGTTACAGCTGATTTTACCACTCCAGGTGAATCACACTTGTATGGCCTTCCCCTGTCCCTTTGCAGACTCCTTAGACCCCTTGGACCATTTTTTGTCCTTAGATGTTTCCTTGACCATCCCTATAAACATGTGAAAATTAATACACACGAATTTTAAATCCCTAATCGTGTATATATGCGGGTTGGACCCCTAAAACCACGTACATCAGGATGTGTGCAAAATCCAAATCCTTTTGTATTTTTCCTTGACATGGATCCGACTCACTTGACTCTTGGCCTTCCATATTCCTTGAGATCGCTCGGATTCGACCTTTCATTACCCCTTTGAAAAACTATATAGGGAACTCTTTGATACATTGAAGGCATATGAGAGAATTGAGAGTAAAGAAACTATAGTCCATTGTTGCCGGAACTTGTGCTCAAGTCTGCATCCCTTTGTCCCTTGGAGCACTTTTGTGTTCTTCCCAAGCTTGCCTTTTGCTTGTGAGCTTGCTATCGAGAGATGGAGGATTGAGGTGGTGGAGGCCCAAGTGGGGGATTCAGTTTCTCCGATTCACAGACATGCCGACAGAGGTTGTATCCATTGTAATCTCTGATTTTATATTAATAGAAATATCTTTTGCTATCCAATGATGTATGTTTGAATGAATATTTTATCCATGGATGATTTCAAATGCTTATACATTGTTGATTATATATGCTAGGATAGATATAACACCAATATATATAGTATGCTTGTCTTGTTTACTTGTTGTTGAGGAAGTGATTTATCAATTCAAGCTGAAGTTGGAAAGCTAACCGAGGATCTACTTCAACTGTCCGGAATAAGGTACGAGGTCTGATCCTTTAGTGTTAGATATTTGATTTCTATTGCATATTGGAAAGGATTGATTTCTGGAGTCAAGCTGTTTGTTGTGGTACCCCAAGCCATAGGAATTTCTCTCCGTAACAGAATTCGCGACTCTGCTGGGGAGTTCCTAGTAGTTGTCCTTTTGGGGTTTTCTATCGGCATTAAATGACTTTGAATTGCTCTTTTTCTCTTGTTTTTGTGTTAGGTCTAGGGGCATGTTTTCCTGGTAGTGTCTGATTGGTGTGAAGTTTGTCTTAGCTTGTCTGTTTGCCTTTATTTTTATGCACCTTTCTTCCTGTACGCGAGTTTTTAACTCACAGTCACGTATATACGCGGGTTTCACTGCTATTTCCACCTATACACGCGGGTTTACTGCGAACAGTCACGTATTCCCTTGGTTTTTCCTTCTAGAGGAAGTTGGATGGTTGCTGGGTGAATTTTGATGATTGCTGAGTCTCGTTTGATACTGCTAGAGTCTGTATACACCTCTATTTCTGACCAGAGACGTTTTTTTTAGGGTAAAATTTCTTTTTTGAAGAATGTTCTTGTCATTGCATTTTCGATTTTTTGTTTTGGGATTAGTGCATTACATTTATTTTACCTTAGTACTTTGCTTAAGTGCTGCTTAAGTGTGATTTCAAAGTCTGGGGGTTGTAGAGCCATTCTTTAAGTTTAATATCTCATTGTTATTTCAAAAAATCCAAAAATATTTGCTTATCATCATGCATTGCATCTTGCATTTTGCATAGTACTTGCACTGGATTTGCTTTGGAGTATTAGTCAGGATTTCATATAGGAAAGCTTGCATTTATCATTTGAAGAAAATTGTGCATTTCACGTAGTAGCATACCCTGTTTTTCATGGACACAATGCATTTGCATTGATTGTTAGGTGTGCATTTTGCTTCATGTTGTGTCATAACGCCATTATTTGCACAATCATTACCTCTTTTGAGTAATAAAGCCAATTAAAATCAACGCTTAATTAAAATGAACTACACTATTTTATTTGATAGGGTTCACCAACAAGATTAGGTTTTAGGGTCTTGGAATAGTTCATTGTGAGTAAATTCTCCAAGACCACTAAACAACAACATGTATGTGTCTGTCCAGGTGAGTGTGTGAAATTCCTTGGTATAACTAGTGTTTCTCAGGATCCTCCTCTCAAAAGGGAGTTTAGCACGAGGCAATGTGAGCGGTTATTGATTGGGATGACCCCTAGTCATAACTGAGTAGCACCGGAGATATTTCTAGGATTGTATTTGTATCTGGGGGCTCTTTCGAGAGTTTCGATCTTTGCTACCTTGCCCATACGGTCAATCCCACCTGTGACTGTCTACCTGAGCATTGATTATATTGAGGTGACCTTAGTGGCCTTACCTAGGATATCGAGGGGGTACTTTGTAGGGGTTATTCTGTGGGTGTCTCGGCCAGGTTGGGGTCGGACAGCACAATGCTTTACGCGTTGAAGCTGAGGGCCACAATAATTGGTTACATACCTTCCCTTGTTGTGTATGGGAGTCTCAAGCCTCTCCTAGGTGAGACATACCTGCTTCATTCGGGAGCTCACTTATCCTACCCTTTATTGCTTGTGTTTGGATTTATATTTTCTTGGTGATTTCTCTGTGCACGTTAGCTTGCCTAGGGTTTGCGTAGATAGATAGTCTTTTATATTTTTTGAGTCATTGTGGATTCAGGTGCGAATCCTCGCCATTTTCTTCGTTTAGAGGGACTTTCACCTTCTACGTCTCCTCCTCCTTTGGGAGAGAGAAATAGACAGTCCAGGCAGACTACTTCGCACATTGATTCACACACGATGGGAGACCATGTAGAAGGTATTACTGAACCACCTTCTCCCATTCAAGTGGAAGATGGGGAGTTTAATCCTAACTATGATCCTTCACCTGATTTGACTGAGTTAGGTCCTGTAATTTATGAGATAGGTACTTTTCATGATAGACCTACTGAATGTAGTGTTGATCCCCCATTGACGCATCGCCGGTATGGAATGCCGGAGGATGATGAGATTCATTTTGAACCTACAAGCACTAGTTATGGTAGTTATGGTATGTTTGGTTTTCCCACACATGATTTGACATTCCATATCGAGTCTGAGTTTGAGCCTAACACTATGCCTGGGGGCACTCTCATTCCTTATCATGCGGAGAGGTTTGGGAGCACAAGTCATATTGCACCTTCCATACTGGCAGTGGAAGCTACATCACATATTCCTCCTAGGTCTAGGGTTAGTGATCCTATTAGGATACCAGATCCGAGACGAGTGACTATAGGGAATAACACGTACATAATTACACAGGTCCCTTCATCCTATGTCCCTAGTTCTTCAAATGTTCACCCTCCACCTCATTCACATGGTCCTTTAGGCTGGAACGTTGCTATGAGTCATGTCCATACTGTAGTTACTCGACCAGTTGTGTCCCAGGTTCATGCACCGCCCGTTGTTTTAGGAGGTCATGTTCATACTTCTAGAGGTCATATTACTACTTCTAGAGCGTGTATTCCTACTTCCAAAATGTATATTCCTACTTCTGGAGCGTATATTCCTACTTACGGAGTGTCTCATGGGACATCTCATGCCATGACTTATGGACCCTATTATGGGATGCAGTATGGATAGGGTTCTTCACCTTATGGGCGTGGGTATCAACAACCCGCTTACTCTCCAAATTACAGCTTTGTAGCTCCGAATAGTCAAGGTACACAACACTATGGTGCTTCCATGCCACCCTATATAGGTCAAACGAGAGGAGGGCACTATGGTCAAGGCCATGGTGGTTATGGTAATCAGACCTATGTGAATCAGAACTATCAGGGAGCAGTCCATCGACCTAATCATCCTAGGCTCCCTTTCCTTGCAACACTGAATCTTCCTAACTTGTCGAGATTGACGAATGATCCTGTAGCTCATGACCCAGCTTGGCCAGCTGTCCCTACTAAGCTTCCCTCGGACATACCCAAGTTTAAGGGAAAACCGGGAGAGGATCCAAGCGAACATGTTACTACCTTTCACCTATGGTGCTCTTAGAATTCCTTACATTAGGACTCAATCCATTTAAGGCTGTTTCAATGCACCATTATAGGGCCTGCCGCGAAATGGTATATAGAGCTACCTAGGGGGGCATTTGCTTTGTTTGATGACCTAGCGATGACTTTTCTTAACCACTTCCAGCTACCAGTGAGTTATAACGTTGGTACTGAACTCTTGTCAACATTTTGGCAGGATAAAGCCACACATATCTCGGATCATATCCAAGAGTGGCATAGATAGAAGAGGTTAATTAAAGCCTTTCTATCGCTAGAATTCCTCCTCGAATGGTTCCTTAAGTCGTTATTGCCGTATATAGCGAAGGATGTTTCTACATTCGTAGTGCAAAATGAGGAACAAGCCATTTTTAGGGCGTAGGATCTGGATTTGATTTATGCTCAATCTGGTTTGTTATATGAGATCATTCCCAATGCTCCGCATTCTAGTTTCGACCCCAAAGTTAAACCTAGACCACATGTCGATGGAATTGTTGGTTGTGCAAGTGCTAAACCTACGGATTTGGTTGCAAAACAAATCAGTCAATTATCAATCAACCAATTTGCTTCAGGACAAGCCACAACTTCATCTCAACCCGCCCAAATGGCGAGTTTTCTTTCGGTACAATTGTCAGACCAGAAGGGTAACCAACGACCCAGACGGAATAAAAAGAAGGGTAAGAATAATTGTAAGGGTGGGAATAGGAATGAAAATGCTAATAATAATGACAAGAACACCCGTAATGTTGGGGGGGACAAGCAAGCTAAATGTAAGGTTAAATTTCCTTGCAAGTTGTGTAAGGAAGATTACCTCACTTACCTATGCCCTCGTATCGATGAAGCCTCGAGATTCTTGGCACAGGGCCCAACTGTGCTGAGTAACCCTTTACCTCACAATCAAAATATGAACTCGAGGACCCATGATCAGTCTGGTGGTGATCAAGACCTGTCGGAGGGTAGTGGTCGTGGTTGCATTAACATGGTACGTGCTGCGAAAGTTGTGACCCGTGCGAAAGACTATGGCTCGTCACAACCCAACCAGGAAAGGAACATGATCCACCATGGACTCCTTTGCGTATTGAAAAACCTATGGATAAACCTGAAGCTGCACCTCACATTCCTAAGGGAGTCCTTAAGCGTTAAGGGCACAATCCTAATGCCCGAGCCACCCAGAAATATTCTGTTACCTAGGATTTGGGCCACACTCCTTGTGCGATGTCTGCACTAGAAGTGCTTCAGAGATGTCCTTCGCAAAGAAAGGCTTTACTTTCTGCCCTTGGTGTGAATGATAATAATTCTTCCTCCGTGATTAAATTTAAAACCGCAGGACTTCAACCTCGCTTGCCTTACTATGTGTCTCTTTTGATTCACGTAGAATGTCTTAACATGACCATCATGCGCACTGTGATTGACGAAGGCGCTGCTGCTTCTGTGATGTATTTATCATGTTGGAAGGGTTTAGGTTCACCTGAGTTGTCTAAATCCACGACCATGTTAACTGTTTTGATGGGAGATTGTTTAGGCCGCATGTGATCCTTCCTTCCCTTAAGGTCCATTTGAGAGGGAAGATTGTTACTTTAGAGGTTGAGGTGGTTGATGCACCCCTTGACTACAATCTCCTGCTAGGTAGGAATTGGATGTATGGTATGCAAGATGTAGCTTCTTCCTTATTTCATGTTGTATGATTTCCATTTAACAGGAGATAGTTACGATTGATCAAACATCATTTAAGAATCCATTTGTTACCGCATCTTCGGGAGCTTCAACCTCGATTGTATAGCACTCTCAGCCGACAACTGGGAGTGTGGGTGTGGGCATGTATCCATCCCTCATGGGAATTTTTAGTTGTCTTGCACCTATCCTTATGATAGGGTCTAGTTCTGGTGAGGCTTCGACATCTATAAGATCGGTGTCTTTTTGCATGAGTCATATGGAAGATCCTTGGATTATTCCTACACCGAATACTTTGAGTGAGCCCATCATGATGAACATGCCGTTGCCTGCAACTATGGTAGCTTATAAAGCTAATCTTGAGTGTGTTGCAGAGCCTAGTCCTTCCTCTTCACGGACAGAGGAGGAGGACCCTTATGTGCTACCTACATGGGCATTACAGTCCTCTCACATGCACGACTGTGTTGATAGTGTTTTCCCTTCAGACGAAGCGATTATTGAGGCCATGTCGGGAGTTGAGCTTCCATAGGAAGAGCTCCATCATAGATCTTACTTTCTTCCCGAGCTTGACCGCTTGGAGCGTGAGGACTTTAGGGAGGTTATTAGTGAGAGAGTTGGTAGTCCCATGGTTCCATTAAGCTCTCATGGTCTGATGGCTGATGGAAACATGGAAAATATATCTCCAACGATTCCTATCAATATCTCTCGCGATCCTAGTAGGATAGAGAATGTTTATATTGGGGCAGAATGTTCCCATGCTGAGATTCAAGAATACACCGAGCTGTTTAAATAATTTTGTGATATCTTTGCTTGGTCTTATGATGAAATCCCAGGTATCGACCCTCGCATTGTTGAACAAGAGATTAAGACTTATCCCAATACTAAGCCTGTTCGATAACGCTTGCGTGTAGTGAATCCTAGGAAAGCACCCACGATTAAGGCAGAGATAGAGAAACTGTTGAAAGCCAGTTTTATCTATCTGATTCCCTTGACAAAGTGGGTTTCAAACCCTATTTCGGTGGACAAGAAGCAGGGAGTGATCCACATATGTACTGATTTCTGTGATTTGAATCGTGCTTGTCCTAAGGACAATTTCCCCACACCATTTATTGATTAGATTTTGGATGAGTGTGCGGGTAGCGAGGTTTTTTCCTTTATGGATGGCTTTTCCAGATACAATAAGATACAAATTAAACCTGAGGACCAACATAAGACTGGATTTATTTGTCCTTGGGGAACTTTGGCATATCGAAAAATGCCTTTTGGCCTTAAGAACGCCGAAGCTACTTTTCAGTGGGCCATGACCTTGATCTTCCACGATCTCAAATTTATTATCTAAGTGTTTTTGGATGACCTTGCTACTCATTTTCTTATGACAATGCGTCATTCCTATTATTTGAGATTGGTATTCGAAAGGTGCAGCCATTATTTGGTCAGGTTAAATCCTCACAAGTGCATCTTTTGTGTGAAGTTTGGTCGCTTATTAGGATTCATCGTTTCTAAAGAGGGTATAAGAGTCGACCCTTTGAAGGTTGAGGAAATAATTCAGTTGTCTCCCCTGAAAAATATTCGTCATCTTCAATGTTTGCAAGGCATGGAAAACTTCTTACGGAGATTCGTTGTCAATTTTGGCAATTTGACTAGAGGCTTCATGCGTCTTTTGAAGAAGGACACCACCTTTTGTTGGGATAAGCGAGCCCAAGAGTCCTTTGATGCGCTCAAGCAAGCCTTAGCATCGGCCCCGGTGATTATCCTCCAGACTATAGCCGTGATTTTCTACTTTATGTGGCCGCATCCATGGAGACAATTGGTATGGTTTTGGTTCAAGAGGATGAGGAGCTCTAAGAGCATGTCATATACTATCTGAGCCAGAATCTTATTGACGCAGAGATCCATTATTATCATGTTGAGAAGCTTGCCTTAGCTACTGTACATGCGGTTCAATGGTTGAGACATTAAATTCTCCTTCGCCAGACCTTAGTTGTAGCCCATGTCAATCCATTTCAATTTGTCCTCACTCAAAGGATGATTGGGGAAAATATAATAAATGGATTCTCATCCTACATGAATTCGATCTTGAGTTTGTTTCAGCAAAGTCGAAGAAATCATTAATTTTTGCAGAGCTTATATCGGATTTCCCAAGTAAGGCCGAGGAGTTGGTTTGTGAAGATACATTTATCGATGAGCACATCTTCGTAATCTCAACTTTAGAGCCATGGTACGAGGATATAATTATATATTTACAAACATTGAAGGTCCCTACTCACCTCTCACGGGATGAACGATGAATGTTGCGTCATGTGTCTAAGAATGACCTCATAGTGGATAACACTTTGTACCACCGTGGGGTAGATTCCATTTTACGACGTTGTTTAACTCATGAAGAGGCTGAGGTAGTGCTGAATGACTGCCACAGAGGGGCGTGTGGTGGTCATCTATTTGGGCTTTCTATAGCCCAACAAATCTTAAGAGCGGGTTATTTTTGGCTGTCGATATTTAAGGATTGTGTAGATGCGGTCAAGAGGTGCCACCCTGTTGCAGCTGCAACAATTTCCCAAAATTCCAAAAATATTTAGGACCCTCATTTTGCTTGGATTAGTCATATTTTCTTCTTTGAGTTGGTTCAGTAATGATTTCTCTAAATGATTGAATTGATTTACCACTTGTTTGGTTTCTCCCTCTAGCACTTGAAGTAATCCATTGTATGATCAAGCTTTATCGCTGCCTTTGAATGCATTTGAAGCATGCCTGAATCGGAAGTTATTTGGTTTGGTTTTTGCCGTTGCGGATGAATCTTTGGTTTGGTCTTCTGCCGTTGTAGATGGATAATTGGTTTTGTCTTTGATTTTCTTTTTGATCCGTTGGTTTTCTCATCGGTCGATCTTTTGATTTACGTCGGAAGGATTTGTCCTTTCTTTATTCGCCGTTGCGGACGGCAAACCACTTTCGCTCCCGATCATTACTTAAATGTTTTGTTTCCCGCTCGGATGAATTTTGGGTTTTGCGTCGAAGCTTTTTATATTCTCTTTCTTCGCTGTTGCGGAAGGTGTTTGCGTTTAGCTTCCGACGTTGCAGATAAATATGTGGTTTGGTCTTCGAATTTCTTTCCGATTTATTTGTTTTTCACGTCGGATGCCTTTTGGTTTTGCATCAGAAGTTTTTGTGATTATTTCCTCCGCTGTTGCGGATGACAAACCGTTGAATCTTCCGATTGCTGTTTGGTTTCGATGCCCACTTATGTATCCTTGTCGACCCCGTAAGTCTCGGGCTTCCGCCATTGCGGCTGCGAAAGCTGTTTCGTTTCAACCGTTGCAGTTGCCGAGGTCATTTTTTAGCCATTTGTTTTTCGACTTAAGTCCTGACGTTGCGGATGGCTTGGCAAATGGCCGTTCGCCGTTGCGGAAGGGAGTAGCTTTTCGACTTCCGATCTAAATGGATTCGATGCCCGATCTTTAGTTTTTCCCTGCCATGCATGTTTCACGGATGGATTGGTGCTTTGGCCGTCCACCGTTGCAGAAGGAAGTTTGTTTTCAACTACCGACCCAAAAGCAGTCCGCTTTCCGATATGTTACCCACCGCGTGAGTTCAACCGTATATATATGAGGTCGAGGGCACGATTGGATTATTCTATTGTATTGCTCTATTGCTATCGATTGCTGTCACTCGCTCGCCCGGTCCCCCGTGTTCGGTACACGTAGTCCAGGTGTCTTCACCATAAAGCTCGACAGGCTTCTCCACGCCGGTTACGCTACAGTGCTAGGTAGGCTCGTACTGACATTTTCCCATTCCGTTTGAGTTTTTGATGGGGTTTTTCCACAGTTAGGTTTGGTTGTGGTCATTTTCTTCACCTCGTCAGATACCCGCATATATAGATAGAAGGGGGGTCGCATTATGACTGCTAGAGCGGGCGTTTTGACTCACAGAGTAGTATTTTCCCGAGGCCGTCTGTTTGCAACCTTGAGCGTAGTAGGAAGGGGTTGGGTGCAGACGGCCATTACGCCGTCTGCACCAAGCTTCCCTGTGTGATGATGGTTTTGCAGGGGATGGTTTGTGGTTTTCATGTGGCATCCGATGGTCTTCCCCCTTTTGTGTTGCGGTTCTCATATTACATGCACCCTCGAATAACAAGCGTTTCGCTGTGCCGTTCCACGCATAGTTGTTTTTTGGGCCCAAGCCGGTGCGAGGGATATGTCATTTCATTAGTTGGCTAACCGTGAATCGTGTGGGCATGGTCTGTTAAAATACCATTGAAATCTTTTGTAATTTCCTCCGTTTTCCCGCATAGCACAATGATAGTGGCGCCCGCAGAGAGCAGAAGTTTTAGTTGTATTTGTTTTTCTGCGAACAGCATGAATCTTCTTCAATTTTATGTAGATTTCTTTCCTGCTGGATTATATTGTTAAGAATTGTGGGCATCGGGAAGTAGTGGTAGATTGCATATTTTTTCTACATATAGCTAATTTCCATCATGCTAGAAATAGACTGAACACTGCACATTGGGTTTCAATAGTTTTATTAGTTAGGCCATTCCAGTTTATACATGCATATATTTGATTCATTGACTGATTGCCATCATGTTAAACATAGAAGAAATGAAACACTGCCCATTGATGTCTACAAGTTTGTCACCCAGCCAAAATGGCTTAATGTTACAATTTTATGGTAGGAAGAGCTCACCATGTCAAAGAGACAAAAGAAGAAGGCCCCTGTGGTCGAGGAAGAGCCAGAAGTAGAAGTTGTAACTAAGACAGAATACATATATGAGGACACGAAGTGCATTTCTGGCGTTGAACCTGAATACCAGTGGGGGGAAATCTATAGACTGATCACTTGGAGAGAGGTCCCTGACATGGGCTTAGAAGAAGAGTCCATATATGCTAACATAGAGAAGTCTTCCCTTATGAAAATCGCCACCAGACCAGAGCTGTTCCCATGCTCTGAAGTAATTGGGTGGATTCTGCCTCAGGCAGATGTCACAACAATGATTCTGGAAGATGTTAACAAACAGGGCTATGCTGCATACAACCCTGGATATGTAGCTCTGGCTTACCACTTGCCAGAAGCCCAAGTGTTCTTATCTGATGATTGGTTAAACAATATTCGAATGGACTTGGTAGAAACCATGAAAAGGATGTTGTTGCAGGGAAAACATTACAGATATAGACCGATGGGTGATTACGATACAGCAAGCCTAAGGGCTCCCTATAGGTTCATAGCTTTAATGCTAAACCGAATTTTTGGAAGAGCACATGGTAGGTTCTTCAAGTTAGAATGGACCCCAATCATTTTTTATGTTGCCACCCAGGGGACAATTTTCAACTGGGCCAGCATTGTATCCAACAGTCTCTCTGCTTGCTTGGCCTCAGCTTTGGGAGAAGTACACCAGAAGAGATCGAAATTCTATATGAGTTCCATACTGATAGACTGTATATTATGCAACCAGCCTTTCCCTGGTCTCTGGTGCATCTGGGACAGGGAAAGAATGCCTGTCTATGCTGCTTATAAACCATTATGGGCACATAAATATCACAGCCATTACAGAGAAGTCTGTGAACATTTCCTTATGCCTCTATACACACTCATTTTCCTGAAGGAGTGTGACTACATATCAGAAGAGGCCTTGCAGGTTATCGAAGAATATGCAGATTACTATTTGACTGAAAATGGCATGTACTTCAGGATGTTTGGAGGTTCGAGAGCACCCTCCCTGCTACCCAAATACGTGACTGATTACATTATTCACAAGGAGGCAGTCAGACAAGTATTCCTGGATGGAATAGGCAGCTTTCTGTTCGAGCACAAGAAGACTGCTTACCCTCCTTTGCCATTCAAGATAGGAAGCTACAGATTCACCAGAGTGAAGCAAGCTGATGAATTCGTAGAAGAGCTGTAGAGGTTCCATTTTGGCGAGATGCCCTACCACAGAAATGACTCCCAAGGTAAAGTTGCTAAACATTGTAAAGAAAACAAGGTTCATTTTGAGTATACCCACCATTTTGACAGGGAAGAATCTATCTTCCGCAATGCTCAGAATATGACAGCCTTGAGGAGGAGGTTTAAAAAGAAGATAATCACAAAAGGTGGGAAAAGGGATGAGCAAGCAAATGATGAAGAAGAAGCAAAGAGAAGGAGTGAAGAGGCTCAAATATTGGCACAGGAAGCTGCAAGGTGGATGCACAGCGAAGAAGAAGAGAAAATAAAAGCTACCCAGGAAGCAGCTGAGAAAGCCCAGGAAGCAGCTAAAGAAGCAGAAGAAGCAGCTAGAAAAGAAGTAGAAGAGGTGAAGAGAAAGCTCGATGAGGAGCTGCAAAAGCAGGAAGCAGAAAGGCTGAAACTGACACAAACAGAAACAGAATAGTCATCTACTGATAAAGCTGCAGGGCAGACCCAGGAGATGGAAAACCCAGAATTCCAGGACCCACAAGTGCCTGCTACCAGCACACCTGTGGTCCCCACACTGAAGCTAGCTCCTTTTGTTTAGAAAAAGGGAGAGGAAATCCCTGACTTCAACATGGTTTTCTATGATAGAGCAACAAAAAGGATAGTAAAGAGAACATAAAGGAAAGTTGAGGCGGAAGGTCTGCCTGGTAAAATGATAACGGATACGACTGTTATGTTAGAAACAGACCAAGATCCTAGATTCACCCTGAGAGACAGGGCTGCACTAATCAACGCCTCAGAAGATAACATGGATAAGGTAATGACGGACTTGGAGCAGTCCAAGAAGTCCTCAGCTCAATTGAAAGATACGTTGAGGAAAGAGAGGGAGGAAAGCAATAGGCTGAAGCGAAAGTATGAAGACATGCAGAGGGAGATGAAGGATTCTGAAGCTAAACTACAGGCCCTCCAAGTAGAGAGATAGGCTAGGGAAACTACACAAGAATGCCTGGAGAAAATACAGAAAGAATATCAAGAGCTGAAGAAGGAGAAGGAGCAGCTACTTCAAAAGGTTGAAGAGACAGAAGAGCAACAAAAGATTATCTTGCAGGACAACGAGCTGCACTCCCAAGAGCAGGAAAAGAAACATCAAGAGCAGATTGCCTCTCTAACAACTGCTCTGGAGGAAGCAAGGGAACAACAGGTCAACCTCCAGCCATTCAAAGAGCATGTCTTGGCACAAAAGGCTAGGATGCTGCAGCTGCAGACTGCTATAGAGGAGGAGAGGTGCAAAGTTCTACAGATAGATGGCTGCTTAGAAGAAATCATGGAAAGCTCCTCCTACTTCGTGGATAGATCTCAGGATGTGCTTGAAGTCTTGATTGCCAGAATGGTGAGGCTGGAAAACAGTGAAGAAACTCTAGCAGAACTACCATCAAAGGACTAACAGGCCCTCAAGAGGGATTATGACCTAGTGGAGTTCACCATCAACACCGCTGAAGATTTCAAGAAGGCAGTTACAAAGACAAAAGGATTATGCACCGAGTTTTTCAGAAGACTTCTCATTACCTACAACCGGTGCCAGATAGAGGCTGAGCAGAGGCTTGATGCTTTCCCGGATCACAACGCCTTTGTGGAGCTGTTACAGAAGAAATACTAGGAGGAGGGAGCTAAGGTGCAGCATCTTAAAGCCCTGGATGAGCAGATCATGAGGAACGAAGTAGATCACTCAGCTATCAGTGTGTAGCTTTTAGATGACCAACTTCGGTTGAGTGCAGCCAGGATCGAGGCTATAAGGAACCAGGCTGAGAAGTTTGAGATCAATATTCAGTTTTTAGAGCCTTGTGCCTTTGAAGGCATTGCTGCTGAAGCTTCGGCATGGAAGAAGTTCATAGACTCCTAAGTGGGACCCTCCTCGTGAAGGTTTGGGCACCTTTTTTGTAATTTGTAACATTTTGTAAAAAACTTTTGAGAAAAGTAAAACGTTGGGAAGCCCAAAGGTTACTTTGGGCAGCCCAACCATCTCACCTTTTGTATAAATATAGAAAGCTTAGAAGAAGGGAGGGACTTTTTCCCAGTTAGACTGGAAATCAATATTGTAAGAAGAACTATTTCTCTTTGTAATAAATAATTGTGGTTTGCCTGTTGGAGAAAGATGGGTGAAATTTCCAAATGCTATACAATGGATGGAAGAAAGATGAACTATTTGTTTTTCAGCTTTTGTCCATTAGCCGTGAGATTGTTCTAACTCTTAGAACCTATGTTCTCGTTTAAATGATTTCTGGTTTATTTTTATGGAATTATCACCATGAGTAATGTAGGCTGTTCATAAAACAATTGGCTATCTGGTTGTTGAAATATTTTTTAGTTGTTCATGCGTTGTAGAAAGAAATATCAACTATCTGTAAATTGCTTTTTATTATGCATGCACATCCACATTACTCATAAATAGATCACAACTCAGCTCCCCGGGGATAGATAGATAGATAGATAGATAAATAGATAGATAGATAGTTAGTTTATTTCATTGCTGCATATGTGATTTAGATGCTGGTGAATGCGAAGAGGAGAGGTAAGAACCTGCGCATCACATTGTGAATGCTCCCTGCATCTGGATCATCTTGCATGGTTAATTAGATACTTGCATCTCATACTTAAGTCAAAAAATACAAAATTCTGGTGGACCGGGCCGCAACCGATAAAACCTTTGTTTTGTTACTTGAACTACGGTAGCCGGACCGCAAACCGGACGGATTCCCTATACCAAACAATCAACGGGCTAGTTGGGAACGTTGATTGGGGAGAATCCCTTGCTATTGTTGCCTACGAATTTCCAGGCCTCAACACACCCTTGCTAGGTGTTTGCACGTAATATGCGCTCGAAACCTACCCCATTACATCCCATCATCACCGTCGGTGCCTTCACTAAGTGGGGCCTTGATTTTATGGATTGCAACCCAGCTTTAGCTAGGGGGCATCATCATATCATAGTGGCTATTGATTACTTCATGAAATTGGATGAGGTTATGCCTATAGTTAAATCCAACGGTGAGACAGCTGCGCACTTCGTATTCGACCAGATTATTACTCGGTTCGGGATTTCGAAAGATCTTGTCACTGACCATGGCTCGTACTTTTAGAATCGTATGATGGAAGAGTTGGCATCAAAGTTAGGGTAAAAACAAGAGCATTCCTCCTCTTACTACCCTCAAGTGAATGGATAGGTAGAAGCAGTGAACAAATCACTCAAATCCATTCTCCAATGAACCATCACACAAAGCAAGAATAATTGGCACATTATGTTATATCCTGCTTTGTGGGCATATAGAACCGCTGTTAAGATTGCCATGGGTTTTTCTCCATATCAGCTTGTACATGGAGTGGAGTCGGTATTGCCAGTTGAGTGCGAGATTCCTTCTTTGAAGCTAGCCGTAGAGCTCTTACCAGACACTTCACCATTGAAGGACCATTTGGTCCACCTTGAGCAACTTGATGAGTAGCGTTGGGATGCCTTGGTGGCTCTAGAAGTAAATAAGTGTCACATAAAGGTCTAGTACGACAAGTCTGTCCGTCCAAGGAGGTTTAGTGAGGGAGACTTGGTCCTTTTGTGTGATCAACCGAAAGAACCCTTGGGGGCAGGAAAGTTTAACTCCATGTGGCATGGTCCTTATGTCGTTAAACGTGTGTTAGAGAAGGGTGCTTATGAGTTAGTGGATTATGAGGGGACAGCCTTGGCTGAGCCTAGAAATGGGCTCTACCTCAAAAAATACTATGCATGATTTTCAGCCAAGGCTGGTTATTGTATATTATTGTACAATTTTGCATAGGTAGGTCTTTTTCTTATAGTGATCGGGTTTGTGATTAGTTTCTGTTTCTTTTGGCAGATGTCAATGGAATCTTCCACCTTCATAGGATTCGTGAATGGTGCGAGCCGTAACACTCAACACTCAACCTCAGTTGCTTGGGTGATTTATACTCCTATGGGTTAGGTATTGTCTTCAGGAGGCATATGTTTACGGCCATCTTCAAACAATGTTGCTGAATATAGTGACGTTATTGAGCTTCTACGGGATGCCATTTTACATGGTGTTCTCTCTCTTAAGGTACATCTTGATTCGGAGTTAGTAGTGTCACAGCTTAGTGGTTTGTACCATGTTAGAGATCCGACATTATTAAGAAGATTCTTACATGTGAGGTTATTAGAATGAAAATTTGACAATATAACATACATACATATTCCAATAATTAATAATCAAGTTGCTGACTCATATGCTAACTATGTGTTAGATTGGTATTTGTTTCATACACAATAAACTCATCACAAACAATTTTTTTTACACATGTAAATAAATAAACAAATAAACCAATCATCATAATTTTTTTTATAAACATCCAAAATGTGGTAATACATAGTGTCATGATACAAAAATGGGGCTCTCAAGCCACCAAAATATAATACATGGCAATACAAAATGTATCGCTCCCAGGTATCTAAGCCCGTGGAGGAGGAGGGGGGTTGTGATCGTGGAATGTCACTACGGCTCTAGCTAGCCGTCGGAATAACTGCACCCATTCTCGTGGTACACCCACCACCTGGCGCTACATGGCCTCAGGAAAGTCCTTGACTTGCACCATGGGAACTCTGTGTGTCAGCCTCACAAAGTTGGTATGAATGCTTTGGAGCGTCTGCTCCGCATCCACACCCATGATATCATCTCCTCTTCCCCTCCATCTATGACGAGGGAAGCCTTCAGGATGCTGTGGTCCCACATCTGCATGCATATGGTAGATGTCACTATGTATTGTCAACCAAAAATATGTCTTTTGATTCCATTTAATCAGAAAACACAAAAAAATTAAATAAATCAAAAATTTTAAAGAGAGGGTCGAGATTCGTGACCTATGTCACCGTATGTTGATCCTGGTGGTAGCGGCATGTCTGGGTCCCCCCATAAATCTATCCCCGCATAGGGGTAGTCATTGATGGAAACTATCTGTCGTTGCCACCATGGAAAGAAATCAGCTAGATAGGGGTTGGACACCCTACCTCCACCCAGTCTGCGCATCGCATCCGCCCAACACCGTTGGGTCAGATCTCGAACCCTGTGTAGAGGAACGTGAACTTGAGGTCTCAATCCAAGAACACGCTCGAAGAAAAACATGCTCAGTATGCTGCTCAAACCGAAGTTTTGCACTCTGCCCATCTTACACTCACTGAGCTGATGTTTCATGTTGCCCAGTAGTGCAGTGCTCCAATCATATACTATGGGTCTCATGCGCTCCACTGCGTAGAACATCAGAGGACACGAGGCCTGGTGGAGTGAAGTCAAGCCTGCTATCCTGCCTAGTGTCAGTAGGATGGCCTTTAGGCCCAACACCTATATGGAGTTAGTTGGGATCTGACTCCCCACCTTCTCTGTGTCCGGATAGTAGTACACCGCAATGTACTCATCTATAGTCAGGCCACCTCCAGGCTCGTGAGAACGTAGGTTCACTACTTCTCCCTGTCAGGAAAGTCCAGTAATAAAGTATATGTTCTCCACCTCTATGTTGAGGGACATCCCGTCTATCTGGAACGACGCTAAGTTTGGGTCCCAGTAGTCCACCAACATCTGCAATAGTCCTGGTTTGGCCCTTAAGCCACCAAGACACCAAAATTTGTAGAGCCCACATGCACTTAACGCTTGCTGAGCCATTAGATCGGCCCTTACTGCCTCTTCTACATTGCCATGTTCACATTCTCTCCATTCTAGGACCATCCTGCACAAAAAAATTGAATTTTTCCCATTAGAACACTTGAAAAACCTTAAGCGCGGCCCCATACGTGACTGTTTTCCAAATAGCCACATATGTACGCTACTGTAAGGGAATTTTCTACGTATATCCAGCCCTATATGCAGAAAAACCCTCGATTTCTGTGTGGGTTGCAGTGCCTATTTTGGAATGGCCTAGAAAATCAAATACACCATGGAATTTGACAAAAAATGCATCAAAATGAAAGAGTGGAGCATGAGTAAGTACCTGGAAGAAACGGTAGTGGATTCTGCCGTCTTGATCTCCTGGAATTCGCTGTTGAAGTTCTGAGCTCAAATGGGTAAAAATTTCGAATGTTTTATAATGTTTTGAATTTTTTACTATGTATAGATTTTTTTCAAAATTTTGAAATTTTTTACCCCCTTTCCTATAGTTTGGACCGTTTCTAATCCTTTTGGACTGTTTTTGGACTAATTTATGATGTAGGAGACCTTTTTGAGTGCCGTTTTAGCCATTGGATTGACCCGCTTGTGCCGATTTCAGGTATCATGTCTAAACTGGCATATAGGTTAGGTTTCATCACCGTTTTCATTTTGCATGACCTTGTGACCGTTTCATTATAGCCTTAGGTACGAACCCACCCTATTATGTCAGGGAACTATCTTGCTGTTTTAGAAGTGGCATGATATGAGTGGTAGAGCTTGACCTTACATGGGTACCCTAGTTAGCGACTTATTTGCATTTGGTGCCCATGCTAACGTTTTATCCCTTAGGGTGTGGGAGTCCGTTGTATAGTATTGCCATGACATTTCGCAAGAGCCTCATACTCCTCTTGATCTTTTGTTGGCCTATTTCCCTCAGGAATCCCTTATGTCAAGTTGTAATTGCATTATCATGAGCTTTTCCTGCCTTATTGAGCCTTACACCGGCTTCCCTAACATTGAGTTTCAGCCATATATCCCGAGCTTGTCTCATGTCTAGTCATGCAGAGCCATTTTATATATCCTTTGCAGCTTGATTCCCTATTTCTACAGGGAGGGGATTTCCCCCCTTCATTTAGTCACCATTCGCCGTTATGCTCTTGTTAGAAGGAAGTTGAAACCTGAGCCATCCATTCCTCAATTATATTGACTTTGCATGTCGGCCATTCCTGGTACAGTTACTGGTTCATGCACCTTATGATCGAGTCCTTCCACATTATACAAATTTGCTGAGTACCTCATGTTGGATGATGGGGGATGCCTTAATGCCTTCCTTCTAATGGATTTCGTCCCATTGACTTCAGATCATTTATTCTGGGATTGGAATCTAGTGTCATTTTTGAATGCCTTGAGACTTGCAGTCATCAGTGGCAGGTTCTCTCGCCATCGACAGTTTTTGGGAATACGTCAATGTCCCATGATTGATGGATCCTCTCAAGTGTTCGACCTCAACACATTTATTCACACTTGTTAGTTTTCACTCTAGTACCTTGATTCCCATTTTCATTATCGGTGGGTGATCTTGCATCTGTTAACGGTATACATCAATGACTGGCAATCAGACGATGGAATACTATGTTCGACCTCGACACCTCTATTCACATAGTAGGACATGTACTCATAGTGGTTTGTGTAGAATACTTTCCAGATTGGTGGCATCTCTTATATGCTACCTCCTTGATCGTGCCAGTGTTCATGAGATTTCAGCTCTCGTGACTTGATTCCAGTATATGTCATACATTTCCAGCTATTAAGGAGATCTTCATCCATTATATATCTTCAGCCATTATGGAGATCATGGTCCTTTGTATATCTTCATCATGGAGATTCTCATCTATGTATATTGTACGTGGCGATGACCACTTATGTGATATTGTGTATCATGCCTATTCATGGCCATTGTACTCTTATGTATCCGGGACTGCTATATGTATTTGCAGTTATGTGCATAGTTGTATCATTGTACTATGATGATTAGGTGGTTGGTCTTCCATTTGGGATCCTTCATCACTCCACTTCTGGGATGGACGTATAATGTATTTCGACCATCGTATGACCCCTCTGACCTCACACATTAGGCGGCATCTATTATAGCTGTTTTTACCACTCCAGGTGAATCACACTTGTATGGCCTTCCCCTGTCCCTTTGCAGACTCCTTAGACCCCTTGGACCATTTTTTGTCCTTTGATGTTTCCTTGACCATCCCTATAAACATGTGAAAAATAATACAGGTGACTTTTAAATCCTTAATCACGTATATACATGGGTTTGACCCCTAAAACCATGTACATCGGGATGTGTGCAAAATCCAAATCCTTTTGTAGTTTTCCTTGACATGGATCTGACTCACTTGACTCCTGGCCTTCCATATGCCTTGAGATCGCTCGGATTTGACCTTTCATTACCCCTTTGAAAAGCTATATAAGGAACTCTTTGATACATTGAAGGCATATGAGAGAATTGAGAGCAAAGAAACTATAGTCCATTGTTTCCAGAACTTGTGCTCGAGTCTGCATCCCTTTGTCCCTTGGAGCACTTTTGTGTTCTTCCCAAGCTTTCCTTTAGCTTGTGAGCTTGCTATCGAGAGATGGAGGATTGAGGTGGTGGAGGCCCAAGTGGGGGATTCAGTTTCTCCGATTCGCAGATGTGCCGACAGAGGTTGTATCCATTGTAATCTCTAATTTTATATTAATAGAAATATCTTTTCCTATCCAATGATGTATGTTTGAATGAATATTTTATCCATGGATGATTTCAAATGCTTATACATTGTTGATTATATATGCTAGGATAGATCTAACACCAATATATATAGTATGCTTGTCTTGTTTACTTGTTGTTGAGGAAGTGATTTATCAATTCAAGTTGAAGTTGGAAAGCTCAACGAGGATCTACTTCAACCGTCCTGAATAAGGTACGAGGTCTGATCCTTTAGTGTTAGATATTTGATTTCTATTGCATATTGGAAAGGATTGATTTCTGGAGTCAAGCTGTCTATTGTGGTACCCCAAGCCATAGGAATTTCTTTTCATAACAGATAGGTATGGTTGAGGATCTAATAGGTGAGGTGGATATAGGATCCAAAAAAGGGAGGATCTCGAGCTCTAGTTGGTTCCTAAACCATAGGGATGAGACTCCACGAAGGAAAGCTTCGAGAATCCTCTTGAAGCTTCTCTTTTTGCCTTGAAAACTCAAGCACCACTCCTCGAATGAAGAAAATAGGCAGTGTTAAGGGGGTAACTCTTCTTTCAGTAGGGCTAGAAGTGGTGGCAACACTCTTTGCTCATGTATTAGGAGCTGTTCTGCCCTAGCACCACTTGGGTAACACTTTTTGTCAATGGAAGAGGAGCGTTACCAGCTCAAAACAAGGCAAAAATGTAAAGGGATATTTTTTCTTTTCATTTCTCTAGGGGAAACTTTGAGGGATTGGAGCAAACAAGGGAATACCTATCTCATAACATGATGGTGATGAGATCTCGGTGTAACAATAATATTCTTAAGGTCGTGAAAAGCAAAGGTCATTGCCCGTTGAAAAGTAGCTCTAGCGTTTTTAAGACCAAAAGGAATTTTTCGGTATGCAAACGTACCCCAAGGACAAATGAAAGCTGTTTTATGTTGGTCCTCGAGTTTGATCTGAATTTGATGATACCCTGAAAAGCCATCCATGAATGAGAACACCTTGCTTCCCGCACACCCATCCAAAATATGATATATGAATGGTGTGTGAAAGTTATCCTTAGGAGAAGCTTTATTCAGGTATCGGAAAACAGTGCACACATGGATAGTCCCCCATTTCTTGTCAACCAGAACAGGATTGGATACCCATTCAGTCAAGGGAACCAGATAGATAAAGCCAGCTTTAAGCAACTTCTCTATCTCTGCATTAATAACAGGTGCATTACGGGGATTCATCGCACGTAATAATTATCAAACAGGTCTAGCATCCGGATAGGTATTACTCTCATGTTCACCAATGCGAGGGTCTATTCCTGACATTTCATCATACGACCAAGCAAAAAAATCTCAAAATTCTTTAAATAACTTAGTGTATGCTTCAATCTCATCGAGGGAACAATCTGCCCCAATGTAAACATTTTCAATTTTTCCAGGAGTGAGAGAAATGTTGATAGGGATAGTTAGAGAAAAATTAGCCGTGTTCCCTTTGGCATACTTACCAGGAGTGCATAGTGGGATCACGGGACTACCAACTTTCTCGCTAAGGATCACCATATAGTCATCACACTCCATACGTTCAAGCTCTAGGAGAAAGTAAGAGCAATGATGTAACTCCTCCCAAGGCCTATACAAACTACTCATGGCTTTGAGAATAGATTCGTTTGAAGGAAAAATGTCATCAAAGCAATCATGAGAGTGTGACGATGCAACTACCTAAGAAGGTAGTGGAAATGGGTCCTCCTCCTCTGTCCGCGAAGAGGAAGGACTAGGGTCTACAATGGGATCGAGACTAGCCTGATATGCAATTGCTGCTGTAGATAACGACATGTCCATCTTAGTAGGTCTAAGGTATTCATCCGAAGTGCTTGGAGAAGGGAGAGTCCAAGGATATTCCAAATGCGAAATGGATTCCAACTCAACAATGACAGTTCACTACTAAGGATGGAACCTATTGTAAGAATTGGTGCAGAAATATTGAAAGTTCCATCAATGACAGATACATTCCCACCCCAGCATTCTCGATTTTCGGCTGAGGATTGTCAATGACCAAGATAATAGCTTCGGACACTAATACATTTGGTCGGATTTTTTCACGAAATATTTCCACGTTTTGAACATTCGTGGATTAATACTTAATTTGTTTTTATCATGGCCAAAAAACTGTGGCAATATCGGCATTTTTAATTTAAGGAACTTTCGTCTCTATATCGACGATATATGGCTATCTTTGCACACCCGCCAAATTACTAATGCCAGCTTTAAATGAGTGGGTCAACTCATGCATTTTCGGCACATTTGCTATAGTTGCGTCAAGGTTATTGGTGATTGATTGAGTGCGGATTGAGGCCGGATTTCTTTTTCAACCATATCCAAAACTAGAGAGATTAGTCATACTCTACTTCTTCAACGGGTGACTCAATCGAAAAAAGAAGATCGACCAACCTTTAGAGGAAAATATGGAACCTGTGGGAAACAACATGCCTTCACTCTCCCTTTAAGAAGATGTTGCTGTCACAACTTTGGTTGGAATGCATGGAAATGAAAATGCAGATCAATGGGAGGAATTTGTGAACAATGATATGGACCGTTCACCAACGAGTGATGAATACCTAATTCATGCCAAATATTCTTTTGATGGCAGATTTGTTTTTTGTTTATTTGATAAACTGAAAAAAAATTGGCCATAAGGATCAACTTATTAAGGATCAATGTTCTAAATTTACCGTTGTTCTAGCAGAATCGATTTCTGACCTTGACATACTGAAAGACATGTATCATACTCAAAAGAAAAAAGATGAGGAAACTATAGGGAGACTTGAAAATGAGATGAAAAATAGGCCCGAATTTTTGAACATGCCACCACTGAAAATTGTTTTTGGTAAGAAAGTAGAAATTCAACAAGAATTGAAGTGGGAAGAAACATTTATTGCAGGTTTGAAGGTTGAGTTTCAAAGGGCATAGAGAGAAATGATCATTAAACAACAAAATGAGACTGCAGAATATGAAGCAAGATTGGAAAAATTGAATAAAAGACTTAAAAACAAAAAATGAGTGTCTACAAAAAAAGAGAATTGAAAGGATTTCAGCAACTCTAGAGGCTAAAAGTGTTGGAAGAGGGAAAAAATTAACAGTCTGTAGAAATTCTGTGTTTTACTGTTTGCTGGTTTATGTCAACATTTCGTGTTTTTCACATACAGCCGGTTTTTCATTGGCTGTAGGTTACTTATGAAATTTTACTGAACAATTAAACACACAGTAAAATACACTAACAGGCTGAAAAACACATTTAACAATCACACCATAAAAAGATAGACTCAGATATTTTTGGCCAATGGCCCTGGAAAAACCCTCAAGGGGAAAACTAGTCAGAGAGAGAGAGATTTTATTATGCTTCAAAAAAAAAACCAGACATTAATTTTTTTCAGTAAAAAATCCAACTTATCTCAACCTAGAAATTTGACCAGCAGACTGTCTCGGTTTTTGTGCTATTGCTACCTCGATTTCTGTGCAATTCCTTCTCGATAAACATGCCAAAAATATCAGCAAATTCCATCCCTCGAACACTGTGCCAAACTACTCAGAATTCGTACTGCACGGACAACATTTAATGCTGCTGTACGGCCTCAAAATCTGTGCCTAAAAAATATAGCCAACAACCTCAAAAAATGTGCCTGACTTTGCCTCGATTTTTGTGCCCAAACTATCCTCGAAAATCATGCAAAAACGTACTGTACGGTCTGCAATAAATGCATCATACAGATCCTCAAAAAACGTGCCTGCAATAAATGCTGGCCGTTCCCTTCTCGATCTCTGTGCACAATAAATGCTGGCCATACTTCACTATCTTGAAATGTGTGCCAGCAATAAATGTGCTGTACCTTCACCTCGAAACTCGTGCCAACAATTTGTCTCCTCGATTTTTGTGCCCACTGAAAATCTCTTCCAGTTCTATTTTGGAATTCGTGCCCTTCTCTCTTCTTCAGCTCTCAAAGATGAAAGTGAAGTGTTTTGCCTCCCTCAACCCTTTTTGTCTAAACCCTAAGTGGGAATTTAATCCAATGGTGGAGAAAGATCCAATCCAATGGCTAAGATTCAATGAGAGTAAAAATCACATTTATTTAAATCACTTAAATAAAATTACTCACCCACTTAAATTTATCAAAAAGTGACTTTAACTTTATAAAGTCTCTTTAAGTAGCTTTTAATGTGAGGGTCACCTTTTTCCCTCTCTAAGTGACTTAGGCAAAAAGTCACTTAGGGAACAAATTCGTAGGTACAAAACTAACACTCCCTCTTACCGAGGAAGGTGTTCTACACCACTCCCAACTTATCTCTGAAGAAGAAAAAATTCCCCCTCCCCAAAGACTTCGTCAGAATGTCTGCTACCTGCTCATCAGTGGATATATACTGTAGCTCAATTGCCCCTCTCTGAACATAGTCACGGATGAAATGGTACCTGATCTGAATGTGCTTCGACCTGTCATGAAACACTAGATTCTCAGAGAGTTGAATGCAACTCTGATTGTCATAATAGATCACCGTAGGCCTAAGCTGCTGATCAAATAAATCTACCAATAACTTGCGAAGCCACAGTGCTTCACAAGTAGCCTGACTGGCTGCCATATACTCAGCCTCAGCAGAACTCAGTGCAATGGACTTCCGTTTCCGACTGAACCACGAAACTGCTGCCGAGCCCAAACTGAAACAACAACCGGAAGTGCTCTTCCGATCCCTCACACAACCTGCCCAGTCTGAATCTGTGAACCCAACCAAGCTGACTCCACCCGAACCCCTGTAGTCCAGACCATAATCCACCGTACCTGCAAGATATCTCATTATGTGGTTTTCGGCAATCCAGTGCACACTCCTAGGCTCAACCATGAACTGACTAAGAGTGTTAACCGCAAAACACAAGTCTGGCCTGGTATTGACCAGATACATCAATGACCCAATGAGCTGACGATATAAAATGGGATCCACCAACTTACCCTCGGAAGCATGAAGTTGCTTCCAGTTGGTGATCATAGGCGTACACATCGGCCTGCAGTCCTCCATCCAAAATCTCTTCAGAATATCAACTGCATACTTCCCCTGTCCAAGGAAAATATGTCCAGGCTCCTGCCAAACCTCCATCCCCAGATAGTAATGCATTAGTCCAATGTCTGTCATCTCGTACTCCGATGCTAGATCTATCTTGCAATGTGCAATGAGACGCTCATCACCTGTGATAAATAGATCATCAACATATAGCAGAAGAATGAGCGGATCTCCTCCAACCACAATGAAGTATAGGTTGGGATCAGCCTCACTCTTCTAGAATCCCATCGATGTCAAGTAAGTATCAATCCTGGAGTACCAAGCTCTAGGAGCTTGCTTCAGTCCGTACAAGGCTTTCCTCAGCCTGCACACATGAGAATCTCTCCCATGGATCTCAAATCCCTGTGGCTGCTCTAAATATACCTCCTCCTGCAGAAGACCATTGAGAAATGCAGTCTTCACATCCATCTGGTGGATCTTCCAACCCATCTTTGCTGCTATAGATATAACTGCCCTGATAGAAGAATACTGAACAACTGGAGCAAATGTCTCATCATAGTCAACTCCCTCAACCTGTGAGAACCCCCGTGCCACAAACCGAGCCTTGTACTTCTCCACACTGCCATCCGCAGCATGCTTTATCTTGTAAAGCCACTTGGAAGTCACAACTGACTTCCCCTCAGGTCTCGGCACTATCTCCCAAGCATCATTCTTCATGATGGAATGGTACTCTTCCATCATGGCATCTCTCCATACTTGATGCTGGGAAGCCTCCTCAAATGTGGATGGCTCAAAGTCATGAAGACTCGCAACAAGGGCCATACCATCCCTGTCTGGTACCACACCATACCTGTCTGGCTCCACCATTGTCCTGATCTGCTCCTGGGGCCTACCGAATGCCTCTGCATCCTTCAAGGTCTCCTGAAGCCACTTAGGCTTCCTCTTCCTTGAATACTGCTCCTCCCAAACTGGTCTTGGGCTCTCCTCATCTGAGGAAGTCCCAGTACCTGAAGGTCCAACACCCCGAGGACCAGTACCTGTTGAACCTGTGCCTAACGAACCTGTGATCTGAGGACTCAACCCTGAACCTGTCCCTGAAACTGTCCCTGAAGTGCTAGCCACCTGAATCACTGAACCTGTAGAAGCTATGCTTGTACCCTGTGATCCAGTCACTCCAGAAACCTGAGGACCTGATAGCTGCATCGAAGAAGCCTGTACCAACTGACATTAGAGGAAATTTGGGGTCTAAAATGGGCCTTATAAGAAATCATGCCAAAATAATTTTTTGTGAGTTGGAATTCAAGAACCAATAGAATTTCAATAAAATAAGTCAACCATAATGGTTGAATTGACATATTTGTCATTTAAAAAAACTATTTTTTTTGTTCGTATTTTCGACATATCTCATTGTGTTTTTACTCAAATTTCGATCGGGAGAGCTCGTTGGATGCGAAATTTGATTCTGCATCCAACGAGTACCCACACTACATACTTTTGACAGACCTCGCTACCCCAAAAACAAGAAATACCTGAAAAAAATGTGATGATGATGTCATCATCATGTTTTTCAGGTATTTCTTGTTTTTGGGGTAGCGGGGTCTATCAAAAGTATGTAGTATGGGTACTCGTTGGATGCAGAATCAAATTCCGCATCCAATGAGCTCTCCTGATCGAAATTTGAGTAAAAACACAGGGAGATATGTCGAAAATACGAACACAAAAAGTAGTTTTTTTCTTTCTTCCTCCAAAATTAATCAATATTATTTTATTATTTTAACTATTATTTTATTATTTTAACTATTATTTTATTATTTTCCTTAGGAGGCCCTTTTTAGACCCCAAAATTCCTCTAATGGGTGTGGGAGCTGGTGTCTCCCCCTGCTCTAACTACCTAGACTTCCTGAAGGCTCTCTCCTCATCAAACTTCACTTCTCGCCGGACAACAACTTTCCTCAGGCTAGGTAAGTAAAGCCGATAGGCCTTTGAAGTCTCGTCATATCCCACAAATATGCCTCTCTCTGCGGTGGGATCAAACTTCGTCCTATTCTCAGAAGGGACGTGAGAGTAAGTCCACGAGCCAAATATGCGAAAGTGGCCCACCTCAGGATTCTTTCCTGAATACATCTCCTCAGGAGTCTTACTCCCCACTGCCTTGTGAGGACTCCTGTTCTGCAGATAAACTGCAGTGTTACATGCCTCTGCCCATAGAAAGAAAGGTAACCCTTGATCATGAAGTATCGCTTTGGCTGCCCCCACAATTGACCTGTTCTTACTCTCTGCTACTCCATTCTGCTCAGGAGTGTAGGGAACTGTCAACTGTCTCTTAATGCCCTCTTGTCTGCAGAATGTATCAAACTCCTTGGAGGTATACTCACCCCCATTGTTCGATCTCAACATCTGGATCTTCCTCCCCGTCTGCTTCTCCACAAGGGATTTGAACCCTTGTAAGACTCTCAACACAAGTGGGGACTTCTTTCTCCTCAAGAAGTAGATCCAGGTCTTCCTCGAGTAGTAATCAATGAAGCTAATGTAGTACTCAAAACCTGTCAAAGACACTGATGACATAGGACCGCATATGCCATAATGGATAAGATCTAGCACCCCAGCAGCTCTCGTGTCACTGCTTGAAAAAGCAGTCTTGGTGTACTTTCCCAAAGCACACCCCCTGCACACATCACTCTGCTCAATGCTGAACTCCGGTAATCCTGTAACCATGCTCCTCAACAATCTGAGAGCTGGGTGATGTAGGTGGGCCATCCTCCGATGCCATAGCTCGCATAGCTCACTGCTGCTACTGTGTGCTAGAGCGCATTGTGGCTGAAACAAGAGCTTGTACAGCTTTCCACATCTGACTCCAATGTCCATGGCACTAGACATACCTGTAGCCCTGGGATACACCTTCACTCTCCCATTTGAAAAGCACACCCCAAGACCCCTGTCCTTAATGGTGGAAACTGACACAAGGTTCTTCTTCAGCCCAGGGACATACAACACATCCCTCCGAGTCATGAGACTCATCGACTCCCTTTGAAATGTAATGGTCCCCCGACCAACACCTCTAACAACGGTGTTGTCTCCAAGGACAACCTCCACATCTCTACCTGTCTGAGATAGCTCCGAGAACATCTCTCGAGCTCCAGTCATGTGGATCGAGCCTCCGCTGTCAATATACCAAGTAGTAGAGGTGGATGGACTCCCCTGATGACCTGCCAACAATGAATGCTCACTATCCATATCCATGTCTGTGCTGGTGGCTAAAGAGACTCTCTCTCTTTCCATCTGTCCAACATATAGGGAAAAATCCCTCTGAAATGCATCACCAAACTCATCAACCTTTGCTGAGGCTACTGTCTACTGTCCCTGTCCCTTCTTCTTCTTCTTGCTTGGACACTGTGAAGCATAGTGCCCAAATGCCTGACATGCATAACACTTGATTTTACTCAAGTCTTTCTTCTGCCCACTCTGCTGCTGGTGCTGCTTGGCCCCACCCTTCTCGGGACCCTTCTTCTTCTTGCCCTTAGCTGCCAAAGCCACATTCTCGTCATCAACCCCACTGTGAGATGTACTGCCCTGTACAAGACCTCTCCTAGTCTCCTCCTGTACAAAGTCATCCCAAAGTCTATCCCAGGTAGGTAGGTTGTCTCTGCCCACTATGGCTTGCACAAATGCACCCCAGGGCTTTGAAGCCCCATTCACTGCTATGCATACTAGCTCTGTAGGGGCTACCACCTCCCCAACCGCTACAAGTTCATCCCGAACTGCAGAAATCCTGGTAAGATATGCTGTGACTCCCTCATCCCCATTCATCTTTATACTTTTGAGTTTCTCTTTGAGAACCATCTTCCTGTTCTCATTGGAACTCTCATACAAATTGATCAAGGCTGACCACATCAAGTGTGCCCTAGCCTTGCCTAAAATGTGAGGGATTATGTGGTCTTTAACTGCATCTAGAATGATCCTCCTAGCTTTACAGTCCTTCTTATTGAATTCTGATAGAGCTGTTGCATCTGCTAATGCGGGAATGACAATCGGGTTAGCTGTAGTGTTCCTAACTATATCCGGCCATAACTCATTCTCCTCCAATATCAGTAAAATTATGGCCTTCCACGGCACAAAATTTCTTGTCCCATCTAGCCTATCCTCCAATCTAAGACCTGTAGCCATCTCTACACCAACCCAACAAAGTGCTGCCCACTGACAGAAGGTAAAATACTAAAAATTTCTGAGTTCTGAAAATTTCTGTGTGTCTGCAAACTATCACTGTTTTCTGCCCCCAAGCTCTGATACCATGTAGAAATTCTGCGTTTTACTGTTTGCTAGTTTATGTCAACATTTCGTGTTTTTCACATACAGCTGGTTTTGCATTGGCTGTAGGTTACTTATGAAATTTTACTGAACAATTAAACACACAGTAAAATACACTAACAAGCTGAAAAACACATTTAACAATCACACCATAAAATGATAGACTCAGAGATTTTTGGCCAATGGCCCTAGAAAAACCCTCAACGGGAAAACCAGTCAGAGAGAGAGAGAGATTTTATTATGCTTCAAAAAAAAAACCAGACATTAATTTTTTTCAGTAAAAAATCCAACTTATCTCAACCTAGAAATTTGACTGGCAGACTGTCTCGATTTTTGTGCTATTGCTGCCTCGATTTTTGTGCAAATCCTTCTCGGTAAACGTGCCAAAAATATCAGCAAATTCCAGCCCTCGAAAACTATGCCAAACTACTCAGAATCCGTACTATACGGACAACATTTAATGCTGCTGTACGGCCTCAAAATTTGTGCCTGAAAAATACAGTCAGCAACCTCGAAAAATGAGCCTGACTCTGCCTCAAATTTTGTGCCCAAACTGTCTTTGAAAATCGTGCAGAAACCGTACTGTACAGTCTGCAATAAATGCACCGTACAACTCCTCGAAAAATGTGCCTGCAATAAATGCTGGCCGTACCCTTCTTGATTTCTGTGCACAATAAATGTTGGTCATACTTCACTGTCTCGAAATGTGTGCCAGCAATAAATGTGCCGTACCTTCACCTCGAAACTCGTGCCAACAATTTGTCTCCTCGATTTTCGTGCCCACTAAAAATCTCTTCCAGTTCTGTTTTGGAATTCGTGCCCTTCTCTCTTCTTCAGCTCTCTCTTCTTCTTCAGCTCTCAAAGATGAAAGTGAAGTGTTTTGCCTCCCTCAACCCTTTTTGTCTAAACCCTAAGTGGGAATCTAATCCAACGGTGGAGAAAGATCCGATCCAATGGCTAAGATTCAATGAGAGTAAAAATCACATTTATTTAAATCACTTAAATAAAATTACTCACCCACTTAAATTTATCAGAAAGTGACTTTAACTTTATAAACTCTCATTAAGTAGCTTTTAATGTGAGGGTCACCTTTTTCCCTCTTCTAAGTGACTTAGGCAAAAAGTCACTTAGGGAACAATTTCCTAGGTACAAAACTAACACAGTCGAGGGTAAACAAGTTTGCACACCAGAAGAATCAACAGTCAAGGGTAAACAAGTCTTCACACCAAAAGAATCAACAGTCAAGGGTAAACATGTATGCACACCAAAAAAATCAACAGTTAAGGGTAAACAAGTCTGCACACCCGAAGAATCAATAGTCAAGGGTAAACAGGTCTGCACATTAGAAGAATAAATAGTCAAGGGTAAAAAGGTCTGCACAACAAAAGAATCCAAAGTGGAGGTTAAAAAGGCCATCACACCAAAACTTTTTGGCAATACAAAACTAGGTGATGTAACTATGGAGAGATTACTCCAGTTTCATAAGTCCTTGCAACAACGAGAGAAGACCTTGAATGAAGATGCTTCAACAATTAATGCTATAGAGTTTACATTTGGCTCATCAGACCCAACATTGAAGAAGAAGATAGAGGAGAAGGAGGCCGAAATTAGAGACCTTCACCAAAAACTATTGGAGAAGGGAAAACCACTACATTTGGGATGTGATAGTGAGACACAAGATTTGAAATCCCAAATTAAAGCTTTGTAGAATAAACCCGTGGCAGAAGCAATTTTGTATACTCCATCTGATAGCGATTTGAGGGAACAAGAGCTCGAGAAGGAGGCACAATAGGTCAAGAGAAAATTAAGTGCAGTTCAATCTGACCTGAAGTGGACAGATGATGATTTTAAAATAAAGGAAGATGATCACTCAAATCAGAAAAATAATAATGTAGAGATGTTGAAGAAATTTCTAGAAGAAAAAGATAGATTGCATACAAAAGTGATAAATCTTGCAAACAAAGTGAAAGAGCAAGAAAAACAATTAAAACATATGGCCGATGAAGCTTTTGTAGAACTGGAGGGTTCTAGAAAAGGCAAGAGAATCTATAGCGAATTTTCTTATTCGAAAAAGGAGGAATTGCAAAAACCTCCTAAACGTTCAAAATTGAACCCTTCACAGCCCTTCCAAAGGGTTCTGGCCCTTCCTAGAAGTGTAAAGTTAAAATTGTCCTTCAAAAAAAATTTAAAATTTGAATTTTACCCTTCCAATAAAGAAGGGCATAATTTATATCAACATTTCAAAATAAGTGCAAATTTTGAAATTATCCATCCATTAAAAATTCTCTTCTCTTTACATCCTCTTCTCTTTAAATCCTCATCTCATAGTCATAACTAAGGATTATTATGACTGCACATCCTCACCTTATAATACGAATTGGGTCAAGGCCCAAAGACAACCATAAAATATTAAATGTGTCAAGATGCAAAGAGTAAGATACAACTATAAGTCTTATATTAAATTTATCTTATAAGTCTTTAATTAACAGTATCAACTGAGATTTGACACGTTTTATGGTTCTGATCTTCTTATCACGAGTCCTTACCAATGTGATTGCAAGGCATTCTTTGAAGGTGAAGTCCATAATTTTAGGTCTTCTTCCTCATTATCATGCCTTTTGGTAAGACAATAAAGAGGGTAGCGGCCTGCATCAACATGGAAAATGTTTAAGGAATAGAGATTATACACAATAATTGTTTTCATTAAATAATTTAAATTCCTACTGATGACTATTGATTCAGTAAACCATGGACTGGTACAAAACACAACAAATTTTAGAGCCCCAAGCACTTAATTACACACACCTATCACTTTCTCAAATCTAGCCATTAATAAACTTATTTTGGTATTCTGGTTCAATTTAAAAGAGTGTTGAGACTTAGAAATATAGTGAGTTGCAAGGATTCAGTTGACTTAGGCCCCTCCATCACATACATGTATGCTTTCACAACAAGCGCTAAAAAACAATATTTGTTTTTTGCATTTTTTTGGGTGAAATTTTTTGTCTAATTTATACTTGTCAATTAAAGGATGATTATTTATATTTCCCTTCATATTTGAAGGGCTGAGAGAATAATTTCCCTTCCAATTGAAATTAAGACCCACCCTTAAAATTTGATCACTGGTAGCATAATATGGTATACATTTGATGTCTATGTACATACTAATATTGTTGTAATATAAATTGTCAATATTTCTTGGCAATGCATATATTTTGATATATTTAATGTGTTTCTAATGTGTAATCCATATGTGCATTTTTCCTATATCTAAGAGAGTTTAATGTGCAACCCATACTAAGAAGTGTGTATGAAAGTACAAATGATGAAATATATTTTACAAATGAATTGACATATGAAATATTCTTGAAATATATTCTACAAATGAATTGACAAATCATCATTTCATGCTATATTGAATAAACTGCACTATAACATAGACATACCAACCTTTTCTACAAACTCTTGTACTCATTTCTGTAAATTGCAAGATCTACAGTAAAATCCAAGTTATCCAAAACAACAATTGATAGCATTTTGCAATTTTTCATGGCCAAAACTAAAAATGCACACGAATTCCAATCGAATACACTATAGGTATGAAATTTGGAAGTTTGCATACAAAAACCTAATTAGACTAGTATAGTTTTAATTTTAGACATAAATTAAACTTCTATTGTGAAATAAGAATGCATCGAACATTTGAAATGAGAACAGAACAACTGTAAATGTTGGTTTCTTGTTGACGAGCATCATAGTTTGGAAACCAATCTCATGGCTTTGCAAGTTTGTATCGTCTGTTTCTTTTTTATTATAATATAAATCATCATCATTCCTTGCAGAAATTAATAAATGAGAACATAACATATATAATACATTCCAAGGAAAAAAACCGAGATAATGCAAAAATATAACCAAATCAATGCGCAAGAAAGTTTTAAAAGGGGCCCAAGACCATTTTTTATTATATTATGCTTTCATTACAGAGTAGAGGGATAGTTTACAATTGAATCAGTAACATCAAACAACTCCTTCAATAATAACTGTCCCTACTACCTATTAAATTCTATTTATAGACCTCAAGCGTCGGATTAACCATGTTACAAGTGGATTTCATTTGAGTGAAACTGAAATGTGGATTCACCCACGACCCAACCCATCCTCTGCTGTACTTTCCTGTCTTCAAACGAAGATACCAACTACTGTGGAACAAGGAAAACATGACAGTGCAACACAGGGGGGAAAACAGAGCTGAAGTGGACATGTTTCAACACCAGGGGTAGAAAGAGAGTAGAAGAGGAAGATGCATTCCAATTATCTGGATGGGAGATGCGAGTAGAGAAGAATTATAACAGAGATGCACAGTGCGTGAGAGGTATCTAAGGAGAAAAGGGAAATACCAATGAAAGAAGAAAATGGTAAGGAAGAGATAAATGCCACAGACAAATATGGCTTAGTGGAAAACAACATGCAATACCCATCTAATGTGGACATATTAAAAGCTGGAATTGAAGAAATCAATCCTGCTATGCCATTGAGAGAGAATGCTTGGGTTGTTGAAGAGGGACAAGGTGCTGAATTAGTGCAGGAAATACTTCACTGAGTGATGGGAAAGGAATGTCAAACGAACATAAAAACAATAAGATGGAATGGAATTGCCAATGAAATCCATCGAACCTGGATGAGACTGTCTCCAATTCTTTCCAATTTTACCCATTTCACTCATACTATCATTGAACTCAAATTTGCGCACATCTGCGGCCATACTGGACAAAGATTAATGAACATAGAGAATGGATTGAATACTGCATATCCTATTGATAAAAGTAGCCCCTATTTATCAATCTTACATAAGAAGCAACATGATTGGTAATTGGTTGCAACTGCTAGGAAGGAATCCATGGGGTCAGGCCAAATCTGGATATGTGTACTATGTTGGCCCTTGGAATAATTGAAAGGTGGGGAAAAAAGGTTAATCATGATGGAATGCTGAGTTCATGTCTTGGTGATGCAATCATTCTCAATGCCATCAGAATCTAACTCGATTCAGGTTCATCGAATCATAGAATTTGATGGTTTGTTAAGTGACTTATTTGACAGTCGGTGAAAGTTCAGAATATGATAGGTAGGGAAAAGCGAAAAATTCCATTTACCGATTTATACGATTATATGACATATTTTACATTCAATACATTCAACACGTGTATGACAGGTTGAGGTATGGGAAAATGAAATCAGGCATGTGCGTGGATTTTACTGAAGCAAGTCAATTTTGGATTGCTTTACTCAAATGCACGCCCAACATGAAAAAAACTGTGGTTTAGGGAAATTAGACCTGCAAAAACATGCAAAAACTACAAAAAATGTTGTTTAAGGAAATTAGACCAAGACTAGGAGAAGATAAAAAATTGTCCAAGTATGGAATTATTGGTAAAATTTGCCTAATTGGCCTTAGGGAAATGCCCGCCACATCTCATAGGATGATGATAAAAATATTGTGATAGTGTAGATCTCTAGATTCTTGTATGGTGCATCCAACCATATAATTATCCTGACCAAAAAGTATTTCTGTACGAAGATATCAATATGCCAAAAGTTCCTCTCAGCCATTTTGCACTGCTCCAGAAAAATGCCCGCCGTGGAGAGAGAAAAAATCTCCATAAGAAGAAAGTGGTCTTGATGGATTCACCTTGTTGGCCTCTACCCATTGGAAATATCACTTTCCAAGTGTGAAGGAAAAATGAAATGACCTTGGTGACCTAGGGTTTGAAGAGAACTGGTTAAGTGTTAGACAAAGAGTTTGAGAGACCACCTGGAAATGCTCATAAGGGGGTGTTCCATTGATGATAAAAATCATCAGATGATATGGTCTTGTTCATTGTTGAAATGGATATCTAGCCAAGCTCTTGGTTTTTCTTATGGTGACCAGATAAGGAAAATATCAACCTCGCAAAATAGAAGAAAAATATTATTTTGCATACTAAAGACAAAACAAATGGCTAAGTGTTGTAAAGGGGCTAAGTGATGCCTGCATTAAGGTTGATGCCCGCATTAAGGATGATGCCCGCATGGCAAGGGATGGAATAGATGACTATGTGGCATGAATTTGAAATCATTGTTGCATTATGACATCATTATGGAGAAATACGACAAATTAGTGAAAATCAAGAAATTGGCCAAGCGTGGGAATATTGGTCCAAGTAGCCTTAAGAAGATGCCCGCCACAAATGGTTTGTTGAAGAAAATACCCGTACCACATGGGGATATTGTAGGATGCTGTTTTGTATACTCAACAATGGTCTCAGTTTGTCCAAAGAGACACTGAAGAAGAATTTATGGACCTACCAAAACTGTGGTTTAGGGAAATTAGACCAAGCCTAGGAGAAGATAAAAAATTGTCTAAGTATGAATTATTGGTAAAATATGCCTAACAGGACTTAGGGAAATTCCCGCCACAACTCATGTGTTGATGATAAAAATATTACGAGAGTGTAGATCTATAGAAACTTGTATGGTGCATCCAACCATATAATTATCCTGACCAAAAAGTCTTTCAGGAAGAAGATATCAATCTGTCAAAAGTGCCTCTCAGCCATATTTGCACTGCTCCAGAAAAATGCCCACGAAGGAGAGAGAAAGAAGCTACAAAAGATGAAAGTGTTTTTTCTGGACTCACCTTGTTGAACTATACCCATTTGGATTCTCACTTGACAAGTTTGAAGGAAACATGAAATCACCTTGGTGACCTAGGGTTTGAAGAGAAGCGGTAAGTGTTAGACAAAGAGTTTGAGAGACCACTTGGAAATGCTCGCAAGGGGGTGTTCCATTGATGATAAAAATCATCAGATGATATGGTCCTGTTCATTGTTGAAATGGATATCTAGCCATGCTCTTGGTTTTTCTTATGGTGACCAGATAAGGAAAATATCAACCTGGAAAAATAGAAGAAAAGTCTTATTTTGCACACTAAAGACATAAAAAATGGTTGTGTTGTAAAGGGGCTTAGTGATGCCCGCATTAAGGTTGATGCACACACTAAGGATGATGCACGCATGGCATGGCATGGAATATATGACTATGTGGCATGAAGTTGAAATCATTGTTGCATTATGACATCGTTCTAGAGAAATACGACAAATTAGTGAAAATCAGGAAATTCGCCAAGTGTGGGAATATTGGTCCAAGTAGCCTTAAGAGGATGCCCACCACAAATGGTTTATTGAATAAAAGACCCGCACCACATGGGGATATTATAGGCTGCTATTTTTTCTACTCAACCATGGTCTTAGTTTGTCCAAAGAGACACTGAAGAAGAATTTATGGACGTGGAAAAATTGTGGTTTAGGGAAATTAGACCAAGCCCGGGAGAAGATAAAAAATTGTCTAAGTATGAATTATTGGTAAAATATGCCTAACAGGCCTTAGGGAAATGCCCGCCATAGCCTACATGAGTTGATGATAAAAATATTATGGGAGTGTAGATCTCTAGAAACTTGTATGGTGCATCCAACCATATAATTACCCTGACCAAAAAATCTTGCAGAAAGAAGATATCAATCTGCCAAAAGTGCTTCTCAGCCATATTTGTACTGCTCCAGAAAATGCCCGTCGAGGAGAGAGAAAGAAGCTACAGAAGATGAAAGTGTTTTTTTTGGACTCATCTTGTTGAACTATACCCATTGGGAATATCACTTGCCAATTTTGAAGGAAACATGAAATCACCTTGGTGACCTAGGGTTTGAAGAGAACTGGTTAAGTGTTAGACAAAGTGTTTGAGAGACCACTTGGAAATGTTCACAAGGGGGTGTTCCATTGATGATAAAAATCATCAGATGATATGGTCCTGTTTATTGTTGAAATGGATATCTGGCCATGCTCTTGGTTTTTCTTATGGTGACCAGATAAGGAAAATATCGACCTGGAAAAATAGAAGAAAAATCTTATTTTGCACACTAAAGACAGAAAAATGGCTAAGTGTTGTAAAGGGGCTACGTGATGCCCACATTAAGGTTGATGCCCTCACTAAGGATGATTCCCGCATGGCATGACATGGAATAGATGACTATGTGGCGTGAAGTTGAAATCATTGTTGCATTATGACATCGTTCTGGAGAAATATGACAAATTAGTGAAAATCAGGAAATTGGCAAAGTGTGAGAATATTGGTCCAAGTAGCCTTAAGAGGATGCTCGCCACAAATGGTTTGTTGAAGAAAATACCTGTACCACATGGGGATATTGTAGGCTACTGTTTTATCTACTCAACTATGGTCTCATTTTTTCCAAAGATACATTGAAGAAGAATTTATGGACCTACCAAAACTGTGGTTTAGGGAAATTAGACCAAGCCTAGGAGAAGATAAAAAATTGTCCAAGTATGATTTTTTGGTAAAATATGCCTAATAGGCCTTAGGGAAATGCCCGCCATGGCTCATGGGTTGATGATAAAAATATTATGAGAGTGTAGATCTCTAGAAACTTGTATAGTGCATCCAACCACATAATTAGCCCGACCAAAAAGTCTTTCATGAAGAAGATATCAATCTGCCAAGAGTGCCTCTCAGCGATATTTTCACTACTCCAGAAAAATGCCCGCCTAGGAGAGAGAAAGAAGCTACAGAAGATGAAAGTGGTTTTTTTGGACTCACCTTGTTGAACTATACACATTGGGAATATCACTTGCCAAATTTGAAGGAAAAATGAAATTACCTTGGTGACCTAGGGTTTGCAGAGAACTACTCAAGTGTTAGACAAAAAGTTTGAGAGACCACTTCGAAATGACCGAAAGGGGGTGTTCCTTTGATGATAAAATTCATTAGATGATATGGTCCTATTCATTGTTGAAATGGATATCTATCTATGCTCTTCTTTTTTCTGATGGTCACCAGATAAGGAAAATATCAACCTGCGAAAATAGAAGAAAAATGTTAATTTGCATACTAAAGACAAAGAAAAAATGGCTAAGTGTTTTAAAGGGGATAAGTGATGCCCGCATTAAGGTTTATTCCCTCACTAAGGATGATGCATGCATGGCATGGCATGGCATAGATGATGATGTGAATTGAAGTTGAAATCATTGTTGCATTATGGCATTGTTCTGGAGAAATACGACAAATTAGTTAAAATCAGAAAATTGGCTAAGTTTGGGAATATTGGTCCAAGTAGTCTGGAAAATGTGGTTTAGGGAAATTAGAATGAGCCTAGGAGAAGATAAAAAATTGTCCAAGTATGGAATTATTGGTAAAATCTACATAACTGGCCTTAGGGAAATGCCTGCTATAACTCATAGGATGATGATACAAATATTTTGAGAATGTGGATATTTAGAGTGTTGTATGGTGAATCCAACCATATCTAGAAGGCTATAATAAGAGGTTTTTCTGACAATTTGAAGACAGTATAAAAGCATCTTCACAATAACCCACATGCTAGGAAATGTATATTATCGTTTCAAACTTACAGATTTCATATATAATTAAAAAATTATTTGAAAAGAAAAACCAATTATAACAGAACAATAATATACCAGACATGAATGGAACAAATACATAATTCATATGCATTAAATAGTAGAATTCACCATATAGATTACACCTAACAGTATAGAATTTTATTAATAAATGTAAATATATCTAGCTTCAACCCCATGGTGTTATTCTCAACTTATGACAATTGTACGGATTGTGGCGTGCATTTTCCTAAGCCCAGTTTTGAATATTACACACTGTTTTTTACGTAACAACTTAGAATTTCAGTCGTTGATTTTGAATTTGTCCAATATACTTGCAATTTTAGTCATTCATGTTCAAGTTGATTGCTATGCATTGCTAGCTTTCATTTTTATGCTTATGGCTTGCATTTTACACCAAGTGTCCATAACAGTAAAAAAAGGTTAAAATTGCACCTTTCATAGGTTGACTATGAGCATACGAGGTTAGGTTATATAAAATTAACACAAGGATAGTCTTCTAAATATATCTAGCCATCCAATTTCCAAAACCATTTACTATAAACATTTAATAGGAGGGTTTGGCTTGCATTTTTATTAATGTAGGTGGATATTTCATAAATACAAGACAACCATGTAGTGTTTTTGCACAACAGGCACTTTCTGAACCAAAATTGAAAAAATAAATGTATAATAACGTGGAAAATAGTAAAACATACCATTTCCAACTAAAATCACTCAAAAATACCCAATACTTAGGGTTGGGTGGGCATTTTTGTGATTTGGGTAAAACTGGGTTGAAAACACAAAAGTTGTCATTTTGTCAATTTAACTCTGGACAAATGAAACATAATTTTAAAAAATGGAAAAGAGGCCTTTGTCAAAAATATATCTATCTTCAACCCCATGGTGTTAGTTTCAATTTATGACAATTGTACAGACTGTGGCGTGCATTTTCCTAAGCCCAATTTGAATATTTACACACAGCTTTTTACGAAACTTAGAATTTCAGTCATTTTTTTTTAATTTGGCCAAGATACTTGGAATTTTAGTTATTCATGTTCAATTTAACTTCTATGCATTCCTAGCTTTCATTTTTATGCTAATGGCTTGCATTTTACACCAAGTGTCCATAATAGTAAAAAAGGTTAAAATTGCACCTTTCATAGGTCGACTGTGAGCATACGAGGTTAGGTTATATAAAATTAATACAAGGATAGTCTTCTCAATATATCTAGCCATCCAATTTCCAAAAACATTTATTATAAACATTTGATAGGAGGGTTTGGTTTGAGAGTACATCAAAACATGTAGCGAAGAATATTACTCTATTATTATATTACTCACTCTATTACTCTTATTTTTCCAGAATAGTTAGAATGCCAAATTTTTACTCTATTATTTACTCTTACTTTCTTATTTTCAATAAGTATACTTAACATGCTAGAAAGTTAACTATATTGAAATTGAAAATGTAAGTTGTGTATAGTTGACTTGAAACACATTTGTAATTTTTATTATAGTTTGGAAAAGTCAAAACACATTTGTAATTTTTATTATAGTTTGCAAAAGTTAGAACACATTTGTAACTTTTATTATAGTTTGGAAACATCTGAATGTTAGGATATTTAGACACTTAGGAGTTAGTTAAGATCAACTTGTGTAATATATCCGTTAGGTAAAAGTGTGTTTCTTTAGTATGCATTAGTATGCATTTGTAAATATTCTAATCCAATGGTCACGATATGTTCTAGACATAGAGTGATCCGACGGTTCAACTTCTCTTCGATCATACCTACCATTGATCCGTGGCTTAACACCCAATTGGTCTATGATCTCTATTTAAAGAGCATAGAGGGTCCCTGGCTAGTTGATCGATTATGAGAAGCTCATGTAACTTTCTTTCTTTTGCATAATAAATTGCTCCGAGTAGCTATTTGGCCAGGGCCGTGGAGTGTTTCCCTCTCGAGGGTTTTAACCACGTGACAAACATTGGTGTATTGATCTGTGATCTGTTTGTGTGAAGCGGTTGTTCTTGGTGTTCGGTCCTTTGGGAGTACCCTGTGTACCCTATCATGGTATCAGAGCAGAGGTCTCAGGTTCAATTCCCCCGAGCTACGCCGGAAGCGGGATGTTGGAGTATCGGGTACCTCCACATGGTATAACCGCCGCACCTCTGGGAATATAAAAACAAGTGGTTTAACCACCACTCCTGGTGATAGGGCCTTGTGCTGGGTTTTTCAAATGTTTACCAACATCTGCAGGTTGAGGTTCATTTTTACATCTGCATTGTAAAAGTGAACCTCACTTATTCTACAAAAGTGATTCACTTCAAAGCAACTTTATTGTAAAGTGATTGTCAAAGGTTGATCTTTGGAAGAGGGGGGTTCTTTTTTTTAGTTGGTCAAGTTAATATCTGCCACGTCACTATTGGGGACATCTTCAACATTTCCTTTGATCAAGCATAACTTCATCATCCAGAATCTGTTTTAAGTGTCATTTTATAAAAACCGCATATTTTTTCAAGCTCTTTGCATCCAGACAGTTAGTTTCTATTCTTTCAGCCATTATTTTACAGTATGGCCGCCCCTTGTGATATTATACTTGCAAGTGCTAACTATTTCTCATGGAAATCTCGTATGGAGGATGTTCTGCGAAGTAGAGGACTTTTCAGGATAACCTCAGGGAAAGAAACATAACCCACTGATGATTATAAGAAAATTAAATGGGCAAATAGATGTGATGAATCTCATGGATTGATTGGGATGTCAATCTCTATTGATTTGCGATTCCATATATCTGACATTGATGAACCTGATCAAGCTTAGGAAAAGTTGGAATCTGTGTTTGGTAAACACAATGAAATTCGGGGTCATCAACTTGAGAATGAGTTGCTTACCTTAAATCCAAATGATTTTTCTTGCATTCAAGACTATTTATCCAAGTATAAAACTCTTAGACTATTATGTGCAGAATGCAAGATTAATAAATAAGACAAACAATGTATTTATCATATTCTTTCCAAACTTGGACCTGCATATTCTGTTTTTGTATCTACATTCTACTCCATGAAAGAATCCTTGACTGCAGCCAACTATGCAGAGCCTAGTCTTGAGTCCTTTTGTGATTCCTTAATTAGAGAGCAAGATAAGCTCATTCATCTTGGAATAATCAACAAAGAACCCCACAGGACCATGGTCTCTTCTTCTTGTTCTTTTGTTGACGTGTTATTGTCTTTTCTTTCCTCATCTCCATCTTCTGTTAATTTAGAATCCAACAGCTGATTCATAACCAACGTCATTGAGTTTATCCATTGAGGAAAATTCTTTTCAGAGTGGGGTTGTTGGTGAAAAGTACAAAAAATGTCCATTCCTACCTTTGTTAAATTCATATATGCTGAATTGTGCGGAGGAGGTTGGGATTGATTGTTATCCTCCCTTTTTTTGTAATAGGGCTTGTAGAACTTTTGAGCTTCCTTTTATTTTTCCAAGTCTATGATTTTGTTAGAAAGTTTCTGCATCATTTTTGCCATACTTTCAAAATCTGGTGATTGCTCTTCCTTAGGCTTAGCAAACAGCAAGGCTTTCCTTCCCACATTTTTCTCTCCCGATCGTTTGGGATAATCTTCAATACTTTCTCTTTCAGCCTCTACCTTTTCTGCCTCCTCATAATTCTCTGCTAAAGTGGGCTTGGCCTTCATTTTGGTGAACATGGCCAGCTCGGGTCCTAAAGCCGAAGTATAATATTCAATTAGGACTTTATCCGAAGGTCTGTCAGCTTCAGAAAAATTCTTGAGGTAAGCTGCAAATCTTTGAGTGATGCTGTGAACCTTCTCCTTTCTCTCTTTCTTTAAGGTGCATAGTCCTTTTATTAGGGCTGCGTGAGTCTTTTGGGTCGCATACTTGCTTCTAAAGATCCTCTTGAAGGTATCCCAATCAGGGATAGAGTTTGCAGGAAAACCAAAATACCATGATGCTGCAGCTCCTTTAAGGGTGTGCGAGAATAGTTTGCAAACTACATACTCATACTCCCTAGCCCTTAACCCTTCTATTGCCAAATAAAAACTTTGTAGGTGGCCATCTACTAGTATCTTCTCACTTGGGTCAAATTTGGGTAGCATATTTTCAAAGGATTGAGGTAAATCATGCAACGGAGGTGGCAGGTTTAAAGGTGATATGGCTCTCCAAGCAGGTGGCGGATTTGGTGGGTTGGGTGGTTGATTGGCGTTTACGCCTGCCATGAGTCTGGGTGGTGAGTGAGGAGGTAAGAAAACATGAGTGTGAGTAGGAGAAATGTGAGGAGTATCCGGGCCTTCTTGATTCAAAGGCAGTACAACTTCCTGTAAGGCTGTTTCTACAAGTTCTTCCCAATCCTCAACCAGCACCGAGTCTTCCAATATGGGACGATCCTTCCTTTTATATTCTCTTCTGGGCAATTCAGGGATGATCGGAAATCCTCCAATTTTCTTCACATATACCCTAGTGTGTCTTCTCAAATTATTAACAACTTCGTTGTCAACAGAAAACAAATGTTCTCTACCCCTTTCTTCTGGAATTGGATTATGAAGCCCACTGCTTTCTAAACTGTTACCTGTGGAATAGTCTCGAGAAAACGAGTTTCCTCGGCCAGCCATGCATTGGTGGCCCTCCTTCTAGCACCAGAAACTCTTGAGGCATGAAATTCACAGGCAACAACAGCAAGGGATTCTACCCAGTCAACGTTCCCAACTAGCCCGTGACTGTTTGGTATAGGGAATCCGTCCGGTTTGCAGTCCGGCTACCGTAGGTCAAGTAACAAAAAGGGTTTATCGGTTGCGGCCCTGTCCACCGGGTATGTTTTTGTATTTTTTGACTTAAGGTATGATATGCACGTGCCTAATTAACAATGCAGGGTGATAAAGGATGCGAGGAGTAGTCACAACGTGATGCGTAGGTTCTTACCTCTCATCTTAGATGTCGCAAGCATCTAAATCACATATATTGCAAGAAAGTAAATACTAGTTAAGCTATCTCTAGAGAGATGGATATTAATTCATGAGTAATGCATTACTGTCCATGTGTTATGGCAAATCATAGAAAGTTGTTCTGATAACCAAACATATGAACATGAATGAAAGTATACATGATAAGATAGCTCATCACTAGTTAAAAATCCCATTACTCATAGTGGAAAACATCACAAAGTATACTAAAGAACATTCAGACAAGAACATAGGTTCAGGAAGTTAGAACGCTCTCACAGTTAATGAAACACAGTTGAAAACGAAATAGTTCCCATTCAACATCGCTCATTTAATCACATTGATACATTCCACATAGCACTTTCTCCAACAGGAAAAAATTGCAATTTCTGGTTGTAAAACGAAATAGTTCCTCTTACAAGCAATAGTTTACATGTTTTTTTTTTTTGAGGGAAAAAGCCCCTCTAAGTTCTAACTTTCCAATATTTAAACTAAAACAGTTGACCGCTTGGGCTGCCCCCAAATGTGTGACCTTTCGGTCCCTCAAAACGTTTCATATCCCCATTTTTATTTTTTCTGTACGCACTCATGATCCGCTTAGTAACTGATAGATCTTTTAGGTCTGCTCCTTTGTCGCTACTACTTTTGTCTTCTATTCCACTTTCCCTCCTTGTGATCCTGCTGGTTTCGGTTCGACCTTTGCCAAAAATGCCTAGCTATGCCGTCGCGCCGTGGTAGTTTGAACAGTACCTTGAATCCACCTGCAATTAATCAATGTGCATCATTCATTGGGATTGCATTCTAAAACAAAACGTCAAATTATATCAACCAAAATAGCTAATTAACAAGAAAGTCCATATACTGCATTACTGTTATGAGAACTTAACAAACGCCTATACCACTATCTCATCCACCTATGGGTTTGAAAGAAATCACCAACGATGGAAAATGAAAAACTCATCGGCGACTTAGAATGCTAACATCGGCAGGGTGGACTCATTCATAGCCGCATAAGCAGGTCTTAACAGGCGACGGGTACTGCGAAAACTCTTAGGCCTATTGGAGTCGGAAGAGTTATGTCTTAAGTTGCGGGCGGGAAAACTTCCCATCGGAAATCGAAAATACATCGACATCGGAAGCCAATTGCTTTGCATAGCTGCAACGATGGAAGAGAAAATGGCTACAGACACGTGACTAGAAATCGACACGCATCGGTGGGCGAAGCGCTTACATTTTGGGTAGCTAGCCGCTTTGGGAGCCACAACGATAGAAGACAAACATACAACAACCTCCGATCAAACATAATTTGAAGCCCGACCAATAACAAAAAATAAAGTGTTTGAAACATCTTTAAAATTCAGCAACTGTCAAAAACCTGTTTCATCTCTGAAACAACGACCTTTCAAAGAACAATTGATCTGATTCATCTTTGACTAGCAAAACCAAACTCAAAATCTGCGACCCACAACAGTTTTCAAACACAAGCAACTTTTGAAAATAGGACGAGAGTTAGTCTTCAAAAATCATCCAAAATTAAAGCATGACCAAAAAATTTCATAGATCCAAACGATTCAAAGCAACACTAGATCATGAGGAGGGGACCAAATTTAAAAAAAAATAAAAATTGGGGAGAACAGTTGTATCTGCAACACAATGATTAAGTACTGAACATGAGAGTTGAAATACACAGTAATTAAAGTCCATCCATCATAGATTTATTATATAGACATTCCTCCATTCGAAATAATAAGCATTTCCATGGCATATAACAAAATAGAGTGGCAATGGTCATTATTTGTTCATTAAAAGTAATTTTGACATACAAATCTTGGGAATTTCGACTTGAAAATTTATGAGAACGAATAAAATATCATATTTTACTGATTACAATCAGAAATTAACAATTAAAGTCTCTCCCAATTCTAAATCATCAGCATTACAATGGTTCACAACAAGATAGTGGGGAAATGACACTATTTCTTCATTGTTCAACATTTTTAGATGAATTATTTTGGGTATTTCTACCTGATAGTATTCTTAAATTGAAATAAATATCATATACATCATAACATAAGATAGCGGGCATTATAATCTTCCCAAAATAGATCAATAGCTCACCCAAAGCGCAATCCCTCCATTGGCATGAATACAGTGTGAAAACTGGAAATAGTTGAGAGAGAGTGCTGCAATAGAATAATACACATGATTTATTGTATCTTACACCTGAAAATAATACTCCATTAAATCTCCATGAAATACCTGAGTGGACTCTCTAAACACCAACTTGGATGGGAATCTTTCACCCTAGAAATTGGCTAAGGCAAGAAAACTAGTCATCCACTAGCTCTCACAATTCACAAATGATCAAAATCCATTATATTGGTTTCTTCCTGTATTTTATAAACCTACTTATCCTTCTAATGTTCCCATTCCATCCACAAACTCAATCCAAGTCGAATTAGGGTGTGTGCTCATGAATTGACATGTGTCCCCTCTTTCCTAGCCTTCCACCTTCCCCAAATTTGAGTAGGAGCCCATTGAGCTTCCAAAACTCACATGAGAGCTCTCTCGGATGCTATATTTCGACCTAACATGTCATATATGTCATATTTCAGCATTCAGATATTATTTTTGTCCTAGGTGTCATAGCATCTTCTTCATTGTTGTCATAAAGCTAGGGAATTTAGTCCAAGTGTCTCACTAGCTCCAAAATGACTCTTCTTTTCCCATGTAAGTTACATTTAATACAAAATTCGACCTATGATACATATGGACAAGTGTATTATCCATATAAATAATCCAAAAACCTTTATTCTTCCCATGGATTCGGAATTGCAACAGGAGGATGTCATGTGGCACCAAATTTCTTGTTTGTGTAGGCCCCATAGTCTCCATGTGTCTCCATGCTCCATTGCCACTTCAATTTTCTCTTGTATTTATTTAATAAGCTACATTATTAAATATTTATCCCATTCTAATGTCTTAACATCATTTATTGTCCCCCTTATTCCAAATCCCAAAGCTTCCACCCCCAACCTAGGAAACTAGTAATTTTCCTCGGCAATTATTTGACCCTTAGCATCAATTTGACAAAATCTCATGAATATGGAAAATGTGATTGGGACATTTCAACCCAATGAAAAATTTGGGACATGCCAAATCCTCCCTTCCCAATATTGCTTGTACTGAAACAATTTCAAACATGGGTGTTGAAGAACCTACTTTCTGTATGATTCTTTGAAGTTGCCACTGAGTTTCCCAACTTTGAGTCTTTGAGATTCCATGAAGATTTGAGAGAGGAAAAACCATGCTTGATGCTGCACAAATATGATTAAAATCACTTTATTAATTTGGGAATCCATCTCCCATATTGCTTGTTTCCCAAAAAAATTTGAAATCAATGGGACAAAAAATATCCCAGGGTCCCATTGCTTGTATTGCACTCCAACAATTAAGAGTGCTCTCCAACCCATACCATTGGGAAAGAGAATTCCAAGATCCCATTTTTTGTATGCATTATTCCAAACATCATGAGTACATAATATATATCATCAAAGTACATAATAACATAATAAAAATGTACATCAAGGAAGTGCCTCATAAAAAAATCATGAAAGTGCTTATACCTCCAAGTAAGTAGACCACCATTTGCCAAGTGCATACAAGCTTCAAGTGATCAATCAAATCTGATCCAATGACATAGGTGAGTATCCAATGTCCTATAATGCTGCTCCAAAAGGATGTGATATACATCAAAATATTCAGCCATGTATTCTTTCATCCAAGAAGTGAATGAAGAATCTCCACTAAAATTTGAACCAAATAATGGAAAAGAGAAACAAGGAGATTTCAAATGACTCAAAGAAGTCTCACCCATATAGACATGAATGAGAGAATCATAAATATATAACAAAGTATGTGGCTTGAAACAAAAATTTTCTCCAATCATAAATCTACTCAACCCAGTGTTGGATGAAGTTCCTCCAACACCAAATGAACCAAGTGTTGAGAAAGAAAAACCACAAGTCTTCAAGTGACTCAAATTCATATCATAGGTGAATCGATGTATATGTGCAAGTATGCTGATGCAAATGTGAATAAGAGTGTGCTCCAACCATATCATCATAAAAAGTAAATCTAGGAGTTCCGTACTCCTCATGTGGCACCATAAAAAAGAACCCTTTCACCCATACTTCATTGAGACTAATGCTGCAAAACATGGAATTGTAGGATGTAGGAGAATGAAATAACTCACCCAAATGATAAAAAAGTGTAGAAGTTTCATCAAGGGAAGGATCCATATGGGTAGTATCATGCATCTCCTTCAAAAGTGTGAAACCTTTGTCATAGATTGGTTCCAATGTAGAGGAATCATGCTCTTCTTTAAAAAATTGCATAACCTTCATCAAGAAACAATTCAAGTTCCTCTTCCACCACATAAAGTGTTTGAATCTCTTCAAGTTCATCTTCAAACACATCAAGAACATTCAAATTTCCACATTTCTCATGATCCACCATGTCATGGGAATTCTCCAAACAATCTACCATTTGATAGTCTGAAACATAGGAGGAAAAACAAGTGTCTTGCAACTTTTCAAGAAGTTGCTCATTTTGAATTATGAGATTATGATTATCCTCATTATTCCTCAAGTATGCATCATGTAAAAATTCATTAAGCTCCACCAAATTGTTTCTATCAAAAATCAAAGACATGAAATTACCTTCAATGTTGCGCATTTCTCTTTGAATCTTCTCCATGTCTTCAACCTTGATCATTTAGTTCACATGTTTATGCAACACATGTTCAATTCCATGCGGAGTTCGTGTTGCATACCCTCTGGCCAGTTGGTTCTGTCACTCCATGCCTCAGCGCTCTCTCTGAATTTTCTGACAGTGAACCTCTCAACAAATTCAAAACCCCCTATTTCAGTTTATGGCATGGAAGATGAGGATGTTGTTTTCATTTTGCAGGATGATGGCACACTCAGAAAGGAAGAAGGGGATGCATGCACAGGATGAACACGAATGCACACAAAGGATACCAAAATGTTGACTTTTCCAAACTAAAATAAAAATTACAAATGTGTTCAGTGATAGGGTACACAGGGTACTCCCAAAGGACCAAACACCAAGAACAACCGCTTCACACAAACAGATCACAGATCAATACACCAATGTTTGTCACGTGGTTAAAACCCTCGAGAGGGAAATAGTCCATGGCCCCAGGCTGCTGTTGCTCGAATCCAAACTCTAAAAGGATTTGTCGAAGCCACAAAGCTTCCTGACTGGCATTAACTGTAGCTTGATATTCTGCTTCTGCTGAAGAAAGAGCAAGAGCTTGTTGTTTCTTACAAGCCCAAGTGACAGGTCCAGATCCTAGACTGAAAACATAACCTGCAGTAGAATTTCGATTATCAGGATCGCCGGCCCAATCTGAATCAGTGAAACCAACCAATAAAGGTTTCCCCCCTATACTGTAATGAATCCCAAATTGAATTGTACCTCGAATATATCGAAGTATTCTTTTTGCTGCTTTCCAGTGACTTTCATGAGGAGTTTGCATGTAACAGGCAACACGACCAACGGCAAAGGAAAAGTCAGGACGAGAATGAGTCAAGTATAAAAGACTACCAACAAGCTGACGATACAAGGTGGCATCTACTTCAGGGGAAGTACAAGTGGCAGAAAGTTTGACTCCAGACTGGAAGGGAGAAGGGGCTGGTTTACAATCTTCCATGTGAAAGTGACAAAGAAGATCACAAGCATACTTAGACTGAGAAAGAAAGATTCCTTCTTTGGTTTGCAAGACTTGGAGACCAAGAAAATAATGCAAATGTCCTTAGTCTGACATTTCAAAATTTTGCTTAAGACTGGATTTCACATGGGTTGTAAGGTTAGGGTCACTACTAGTAAGGATAAGATCATCAACATAAAGAACAAGTATGATGAGATGGTTTCCTACTTTCTTGGTATAGACATTGGGGTCAGAATGGCATCTAGAAAAACTAGTGTCAAGGAGAAAGCTATTCATTTTGGCATACCAAGCTCTAGGAGCTTGCTTAAGGCCATATAGGGATTTCTTAAGGAGACAGACAAGGCTAGAGTTATTCTGAACATATCCAGGAGGTTGTTCCATGTAAATTTCCTCATGTAAATCACCATGTAAGAAGGCAGACTTGACATCCATTTGATGGACTTCCCAGTTATGTAAGGCTGCAAGGGAAAGAACAAGGTGGACGGAGTTCATTTTTGCTACAGGGGCAAAGGTTTCATTGTAGTCAATCCCTTCAACTTGGGAAAAACCTTTGGAAACTAACCTTGCCTTAAGTCTTTCAACACTTCCATCTGATGCATACTTAGTTCTGCAGACCCATTTACATCTGACAAGTTTTCTTCCTTTTGGGAGAGGAACAATATCCCAAGTATTGTTTGCCATTAAGGAACGATATTCTTCATCCATAGATGCATCCCAATCTGGATTTCCTGAAGCTTCTGCAAAATTTTCTGGATCATGATTCTCGGAAACTTGAGCCAAAAGAGAAGAGCCTCAATGAAACTGAGAACGTGTTCGACATTGATCTCTAGGATCACCGGCAAGATCACCAGCTGCTTCACATGTTGAACGGACCCATAGAGGAAGTATAGGTGCTGGTGCAATTGGAGGAACATGAGCAGGCAAAGGTGGATTTTCATCCTCACTGTCATCATCAGAAATTGGAGTTGGAAACCTGTCAAGGAAGCTGG
>LPNX011040686.1:2751-37503 GCA_001517045.1 Pseudotsuga menziesii | reverse complement strand
GTGAGGTGTAAACGTCACAGTTTTACCTTCACCTGAATGAGTAATTTGATAGACTGATAACAAATTACAGGAAATTTTTGGAACACATAGTACATCACTGAAGTGACCATTTTCTACTGGAACTGTTCCAGATCCTACAACACTTAGAGATCTATCATCACCGACAAATATTTGTTTGGTGTTATATTCATTCATAGTAGAAAAGATGGCTTTATCCTTAGCCATATGATAAGATGCTCCAGAATCAATGAGCCATTGATTTGAAGTAGAAGAAGAAGATGCAGTATAAGAGTAACCAGAAGCACAAAGTGCATGTCCATGAGAGGTAGATTCTGTAGACGAATCTAGGCTGATGTGGTGCTTCTTCATTGGGGACTTATGTATAGGATCTCACTATAAGCAATGCAAGCAATACAAATTATGACAAAATCCTAGTTAAATTAAATTAAATTAAATTAAACTACAGTAAATTAAACACATAGAGTTGTTTAACTATAATTAATTTAAAATGCAACAAAATATAAAATATGCAAATAAAAAAACCCAAAATAAACTTAACAAAAGATAAATATGCAAAATAAAAAAACAAAACAAAACACAAAATATAAAATATGCAAATAAACAAACAAAACAAAACACAAAATATAAAATATGCAAATAAACAAACAAAACAAAACGCAGAATATAAAATATGCAAATAAACAAACAAAAAAAAACACAAAATATAAAATATGCAAATAAACAAACAAAAAAAGTAGAATTAAAAAACACCCGCGCACTAGCTCATTAGCAAAACAACAACGGACAAGTTCACTCCCGCGCACTAGTTCATTAGCAGCATCCAGAGCAATGGTAATTTGATGAGCAGAGCAGTGGTAAATTGAGGAGTAGGGGATACTAGTCCAGAGGATACCGACGTTCCCAGTGGAGGCAATCCAACCGCAATCCTGAGTATAACAAAAAAATCCGGCCGCAGTCCAGAGGATACCAACGTTCCCAGGGGAGGCAATCCAGTCGCAGTCTAGAGGATAACAAAGGGCCCAATGAATTCTGTAAGCCCATTAACCCTAGTAGCGTAGGAATTTGGGAAAAATACGTCAAATTTCTGAACCAATACGGATTCGGTACAATCATACTGAAATTATAATTTTTTTGCTATGCTACCATCGCTTCTATTATCGGTGGATCTAGTAAGGTTTTTATATTATTGGAGCGTCTGAAGATCCTCCTTAAATTCAGGGAAAAGACATATGGGTTGAGTACTGCAAGCCAGTTGTGCTCTTATATAATTTTCTGAATTATGGCACAATTTGCAACCTTTTGTAATTTATTCTAATTAATGGTCCGAAACAGTGTGCAGAGTCCTGTAGGAGCTATAATCTGAACTGGTTCAATTGATTCTGTCGAAACTTTGAACTTGACACGTGTTTCTTCTAAGAATTTAATTTTGCTTTAATAATTAGTTTTACCTCGATTATGGCACAAATTACAAGATTTTGTTATTTTATTCTATTATATGTCTGAAACATTAAATAGAGTGCAAGCTTGTGTAATCTTATTCTATTTAATGGTCTAGAACAGAGTCCTCTATGAGGTATAATTTGAACTGATTCTGTCGAAACTTGAATGTGAGACCTCTTTCTCCTTTAAAGACGCATTTAATTTTTCTCTGATTGTCAGTTTTACATGGATTATGGCACACTTTTCAAGCTTTTGTGATTTTTTTCTATTATGGGTCTAAAACATTTTGTAGAGTGCCATAGGAGCTGCAATTATAATGATTGTGTACAATTCAACCTAAGACCTATTTCTCCTTTAAAGAAGCATTTTATTTTATTTTTATGCTCACTTTTACCTAAATTACAACACACTTTGCAAGCTTTTCCCATTTACTGGTTTGGATTTTGGAACAATGTATAGTTCCCTGGGAATCGTGGGCTATAATTTGAATTGACTCCAGTAAATTGACCCTCATACCTCTTTCTTCTTTAAAGACACATTTGATAAAAGTATTATTTTTCAACGACACTTATATCTTTTTGCCTCTATTTGGCATACGCCATGGTAGTTAGCGTGGTCGCCTCTGTTTGACATATCTCAAAGAGTCTAAAGGTTATCAAGAATATTGTAGCTTGCGTGTGTCTTCATTAAACCCTCTGCGATCATTTATTCCTTAAATATATGCTGTGTAATTTCGATCACTTCATATATTCCAAAATACTATCCTAAAATCCTTCTCAACATATGCAGAATTCCCTTTATAAATTTATGTTTATTAATTTCCTGTAGCTTACTTTTTTATTTCACCAAGACTGTACATGCATACTTTTCTAACTTTTGGCAGACTTATATTTTTCACATCTTGACCATCTTTAAACAAACTGAGGGTATGGCTAGGTATCCACCTCAAATAGGAACAAGAACATGTCACTTTAAAACCTTATCGACAAACACACAGTCTCTAGCAGTCACTTTAAAATGGTCTTTCAAACTGCTCAATTTAACACTTAGTGAATTTTGTCAGGCCCTAGTCATTACTGTTCTAGGAGGCATTTTGGCAGACTCATATCTCACATGTGTGAACACCTAGAGGGAAACTGAGATCATGAGTGGATGCCCAAATCATCAAAGAATGGAGCCATAACATCTGATGAATTTATCAGTTAAAGAGCTAACTTTGGCAATTTTGCTCCAAGTGGGCTCTCAACCTCTTGTTTTCAACACTCAGTCAATTTTTCATAATTTTGGATATGAAAGCTAATGTTTTTACCTCTTTTGGAAGGCTGATATTTTTCTCATGTGGTCACCATAAGAAAAAATAAGCACATGGATGGATAGGTAGTTCATTAAAGAACATGCCTATACCTTTTGATTAATTTATCATCACTCAAATAGGATTTGGTGGGCATTTCCAAATGCCTCTTCAACCTTGTGATTTGACACTTAGTCAATTTCTTTAAACCCTAGAGTCTCAAAGGTGATTTCAACTTTTCATCAAAATTGGAGTGTAAGACATCCAATGGATGGAGGAAAACCAAATGAATCCATTAAGACCAGTTTCATCCTCTGGAACTACATCTCTCTCCTTGATGAGTATTTTACTGAAGTATGATGTAAAAACTGCTTATGACCCTGTTTTGGCAGATCCATAATTTTTGCCTTAGGTACTTTCAGGTCAAAGTAAGAACATGGAAAGGTAGATAACACAACCACCTATAGGATGCCCATATGGTGTAGGCATTTCTTTCAACCCACAAATTATGGCGAGCATTCTCCTAGATAAACTTGTCTAATTTGACCAAAAAGAACTTCTTTTGGAAGGCCCGTATCTTCTTCCTCAAAGAGTTGTTCTGAGAACTGGTGCCATAGTCGGATAGATACTTCAACCAACTATGGGATGATAGGCCATGGTGGGAAATTTATCCTTCTTATGAAATATGGTGGGAATTTTCATAAGACTACTGCTTTAGGACAAATTTTCACCACTTAGTCTTTTTCCAACTTTATCATACATGCCTATGCCCATCAAAAGTTCCTTTTTCATTAATGAACATCTCTAGGATATGTTTGTACACAATAATTAGTTCACCAAATATCACCAATTATTAAGACTACTTATAATTGGTCTAAATTTGGTGACATTTCACAATGTTATCATATTTAAAAAAAATAGGCACATAGTTAGAGAAGGAGTACCTTGCATGAGGAAACTTGCATATCAAAACACTGCGGAAGAGGAAGTGTTATACTAAAGTCATCGAGTTTCGGTGGGAAATCCATGAATGAAGCTATATGACCACCTCCAGTTCCAAATTGAATCCCCAACATGATCTATATGAGGGGGAACCCCATACCTCTTTGCATGCATTAACTAGTCAAGTGGCCCAAGAAACACACTTCTATATCCGTGTTGTGAACAAATTCCAAACCAAATCAAATTGTGTCTTATACTTAAAAATAATTCAAATATAAATAACTCTAAAAAAAATTACACCTTTGAAAAAAAAATAGCTTTTGGTAAAGTTTTTGGGAAGAAAAAACTTTTGATATTAAAACATTACAAGTAAATATATTTGCATGCTAAACTATATCTGCTTGGTAGCTTATATTCTTGTTTTATCGAGTGTAGGTACCACCAAATAGGTATCTATCGGATCTATCTTCCTCGAGTGATGGTGAAGATATACTAGGAGAGGTTGAAAGTGATACGTGTTGTACTAGATCTACCAGTTCTATATCAACTAGATCTGAAAAGGTAAGGAAAATATTTTGTAGACGCATGCAATATTTTATTGCCAACGAAGGGTCATGTAATTATGATGTTGAGAGCATAGGTGACATTGAGTTTCCCTTGAGGTATATACATCTAGTGCAACGATGGGTACCTAATAAGCTACCTCAAGTGGACACATATTTCTTCATCAATGGGAGGATGTATCGCATTGCTCCTTTGTCCTTACATGGATTGGATCTATTTTCCATGGATGGCATAAAGGTCGGCTATGGAACTATAACTGAATTGATGGAGTATGTTGGACCATTATATAGATATAGTAATTGGTTGATCTTGGTCCAATATACTTGAAGCATGAGGAGATATGGAGTTGCCACAAATTATATACAACTAGCAGAACACAATAAAAACAAAAGGGCGACTATGTATATTGATGGGAGACCAAAAGCATCCAGAAACATTGTTGGATTCATAAATAGTACACAACTAGTGGCAGCAACTAAGCAACCGAATTGCGAATTTGAGGGACGCAAAGAACATCGTATATTTGTATGTGCAACAAAAACAATACTTCCAGGTGAAGAGTTGTTGATCGATTACAACTTAAATCGAATAGATGTGGCTTCCATGGTCCAGGGAAACCGTGGAAGGCCATACGCTATGCCTCATCAGGTAAATGCTAAATATAGTAGCTAAACATGAGTACAATAACTAAATGTTTTGATTTTTTTGTTAACATTCCATTTTCACCGCCGACATTCACTTTTTTCATGCATATTATGAATATTTCCATGTGATAACATGCTTATTACACTGTTATGCTTATCTCATTTTTTTTATTGTTACAATTATTGACTCAACTTTTGTTGATTGATTTATTTTTTCAAGGTTGCAACGGTGGAAAGCCGCATGCTGCTTCCACGGTCCAGGGTGACCGTGGAAGGTCACAATCTATGTATCGTGAGGTAAATGTTAAATATAGTAAATAAATATGACGTCAATAACAAAATGTTTCGATTTTTTCAGTTAACATTCAATTTTCACTGTTACCATTCGCTTTTGTCGTGCTTATTGTGAATATTTCCATATGATAACATGCTTATTACATTGTGGAAGGGGTCTGCTCATCCCCATGGAGCTGAACATGTCTCTCGTCCTTTGGAGGTAAAAGTAAATATTATTGTAGTATCTCATTTTTGTTTATGTTACAATTATTGACTCAACTAAATATAGTAACTAAATATGACTACAATAACTAGAAACTCCAACCCTAGAATATTTCCATGTGACAACATGCTTATTACACTGTGGCACGGGTCTTCCCATGGTCGTCATGCAATAGAGAGCGTGTCCTCTACTTCCATGGTCTAGGGTGACCGTGGAAGGTCACACTCTATGCCCCATCATGTAAGTGTTAAATATAATAACTAAATGTTGAGAACTTTTCTGTTAACATTCAATTTACACTATTACCATTCGCTTTTTTCTTGGTTATTGTGAATATTTCCATATGATAACATGCTTATTACACTGTGGCAGGGGTTTGGTAATCTCCATGGAGCAGAACATGTATCTTCTCCATCGAAGGTAAAAGTAAATGTTATTGCAATATCTCATTTTTTTTGATGTTATAATTATTGACTCAACTAAATATAGTAACTAAATATGACTACAATAACTAGAAACTCCAACCCCAAAAGATTTCCATGTGACAACATGCTTATAACACTGTGGCAGGGGTCTCATTCCCATGTTCATCATGGAACATAACGCATGTCCTCTACTTTTGAGGTAAAAATAAATATTATTGCAATATCTCATTTTTTATTATGTTACAATTATTTTCATAACGTTTATTTATTGATTTATTGTGTTAGGGTCGTGCTGGTGGAAAGGCACCTACTGCTTCCATGGTCCAGGATGACCGTGGAAGGTCACGCTCTGTGCCCCGTCAGGTAAGTGTTAAATATAATAACTAAATGTTTCGATTTTTTTTGTTAGCATTTGATTTCCACTGTTAACATTCGCATTTTTCTGTGCTTATGGTGAATTATTGATTGATTTATAGTGTTAGGGTGGGGACCGTGGAAAGGCACCTGCTGCTTCCACGGTCCAGGGTGACCGTGGACAATCACCCACTAGAAGTAGATCAATAGGGGGTGACCGTGGGAAGTCACCGTCCACAACGTCGCATCAAGTAAGAGTTAGTTCTTAATAGTAACTAAATTTCATTACAATAACAATGTTTGAATGATGTTAAAAATATTTTTCTTAATTTTATTGTTTGATGAATTTAGTCTAGTGCACTTCATCTGGGTGATGAGGAGCTTGAGGATGAAATTTACTATTCCATAGACCCTATGGATACTATAAAGAAGGCCTTGAAAAAGGCAAACACAGAAATGATCTCCTTGGCTTGCATAAGGCCCATGACACAGGAGATCAGGGCAAGGATTGAAGAGCTAAAAGAAAAAATAAAATCTTATGGGGTAAGTGGCATATTCACATATTTTTTTTAAGGTATGACATGATTTCATATCTGATATTATGTTTTCTATTTTTCCAATTGATCCGATAAAGTAAAGTTTTTCGTTTGTAGGAGTTTTTACAACCCGTGACTAGAGAAACTGTCGAGACAGGTATAGGTAGCAGTCATACTCCAATGCAACAACAATGCCGACAAAGCAATGCACCAATGAAGCTTTTTGACACTCCTCCAGTTGGCCTCGAATCCATTGATGAGGGCACCGATTTTGATCAGCATGAAATGCCAGAGCATGATGAGATGGATCCTAGGACTCCACATGACTTCGGAGACGAACCTACTGTAGATGACCAGGAAACTTTTCTTGGAGCAGCACAAGTTAATAGCACCAGATCACTAGAGCTAACCTTTCTGGTGGACGACGCAGGTGTTTTGATCAAGATTCAAAATATTGCGGTTATTTATTAATTAATTTATTCATTTTAATCATGAAATTGAAATGGACATATGCTGAAATATTTATAAATTAAGGCCAGGATCCTTTCCTCTTAATTCCTCCGCTTATCAATCTACTTGCCCTGGTTCTTTTACCTTCCCTGCTTCTTCTGCATCCCTCGAACTCATCTCCAAGAGCCAACTGGTAGGTTTCCATGCTCTTCACTTCCTCAGGAGACTGTATACCATTCATATGCTCAAACCAAGTTATAGGGGACTCATCTTTACTGTGAGGATGGATGCAAGGAAAACTGTAGTGATGAGCTTCCTCTTTGTGAAATGTAGAGGTGGACTTGCAGGGCTGTCAGAGAAGGAAAAATCATGATCAAGAAGCCCAAACCCGTGAGTAGATCTGGGCATGTCATGATGTCAATCAGGGATCAAATTTGAAGGGTCGGGTCCTATTTCACTTTGAAGGGTTCTCAAAGATTAAATCCTTCAATGTTGAAGTGTAAAAATAATTCATTCTTTTCATTTAAAAATGTGATAATATATAAAAATTTCATTATATACAATGTAAATGAATATCAAAAATAGAAAAAAATATATACAAAGATCTCAATTGCTTTATATGTAACTGAACTTGAATTAACAAGTAATGACAAACAACTTAAAACTTGTACAATAAAAGTATCTTTATGGGTAAAATCTATGATTTTAGTTTTAAGTTTCATTTTCACTACAGATGGAATGCCTCTCATGATTTATGGAAGGTTCAAGACCTTTTTCATCTTCACAAAACCAAAACCTAGAAGACATTGTTTTAGATACATATGTAAGTAGAACAAAAAACTTACATTGATCACCATATGTTTGCACATAATTGAGCTTGTTAAACAACCACTCCACAACTCAATGGTTTTTCTGCCCTGATCTTTCTGTCTTCAATTACATCTATTGTCAACTCGATGAACATAGTAATAATTGGGCATTCAGTAACCACCTTATTTACATTTGGACTGCGGATGCCATTAACCTGAAGAAATAAAGAAATTGTCATATTAATCTAAAAACAATAGTGTGCAAAAAGAAATGTCATATGCTATAACAAAATCTGAATGACAAAGTGATCCATTTCATACGTTTATTACAATTTAATGGATTCCAAAAGTCCTGTGAATATGTTGATGGGTGAAACCAAACTTGCAAGCCTCCTTAAGGAAATGAGTGGACATGATGACTTGCTCATTTTCTATAAATAAATTCCAATTGATAAAGTGCTATATTTCATAGCTTTATTAGAATTTAATAGATGTCAAAATGCTTGTGAACATGATGAAAATTCAAACCAAACCCTGCTTGTGAATATGTTGAAAATTGAAACTAAAACCTAGAAGACATAGTTTTAGATACATATGTGCATAGAACCGAAAACTTACCTTGAAAAAAAATCAAAGAAAAAGGACATACCGAGAGCTAGATCACCATATGTTTGCATATAATTGAGCTTGTTAAACAACCACTCCACAACTCAATGGTTTTTATGCCCTGATCTTTCTGTCTTCAATTACATCTATTGTCAACTCGATGAACATAGTAATAATTGGGCATACATTAACCACCTTATTTACATTTGGACTGTAGATGCCATTAACCTAAAAGAAAAAAAAATGTCATATTAATCTGAAAACAATAGTGTGCAAAAAGATATGCCATATGCTATAACAAAATCCAAATGACAAAGTGACCCATTTCATACCTTTATTACAATTTAATGGATTCCAAACATCCTGTGAATATGTTGATGGGTGCACCAATGGATTCCAAACTTGCAAGCCTCCTGAAGGAAATGAGTTAATATGATTACCTGCTCATTTTCTATTTAACTGATATTGGGCATCCGGAGTAGTTATATTCCAAGTAATAGGTATATTCTACCACTGTTGTATTCCAAGTAATAGATAGATTCTACCACTATTGTGCAATGTGTGATGTAAATTTCCATTGTACAAGCATAAAAGAATAATTATTATAATAAGGATATGTTACTTGAAACTGACCCATGAAGCTTATATGTGTTAAAGTCTAGGGTTATATTAGGTTTTGACATAAAAACTATACTTTAATGCACAAACAAAATCAAACAAAGTTAGATTCAAAATAATACTGCTGCAATAAATCCAAACATAATTTGCATCTCTCTCAACTTTAACACTCCACTAGTCACTACGTTAAAGTTGGTCCTTGAGATGATTTAAATTCCATGTATAGTAACAATATTATAATAGATAAAAACAATAATAAAGTACATGAAATAACAACACTAAAGAATAGTAACAATACTAATCTAGAATTGTTTTGGATCGGCCTTATCCTCAGATACTTTTAGGTTCTAATCTTGTCATTGAAGGGACAAGCCACCTAGATGAACAAATGACATACCTGTTGGCAGCTAGCAATAACCTCTTCATTTCTCCATAAGATGAAGAGTGATCAGCTCTTTCAATGATTCATTATTGAAAATTTATGAAAGAGCACCTTCAAAATCGTTGATTCTGAAGGTACTCTTAATCAAACAAAGGTAAAATATCATTTGAAAAGTTGGTGAAACACACTCATGAACTTGGTGATTAACAACTGTCAGTAAGTCTAATAAATTTTTATGAATTTATTTAATCATTAAAGTAAATTTATGAGACTTAAGAAATTTGAAATAGTTTGCCAAGAGAAAATCAATAAAACACACTTTGTGTTGAGTAAGGTATTACTAGCCCTAAGTAATACCATATTATGACCTTTTGTAAATATTATAGTTAATGAATAAATTATGTTTATATAAGAAAATTTCACTTATGATAGTTTTATCATTTGAATATCCTATTAATCTAATGTTAGATATGTATCGATAGGATGTTTGAAAGATTTAAACTTAGTCTTGTATATACATAGCATAGATATTAAATCTAGCTATTTCACTAAGCCATGTTAACATTAGATGTATGTGATTTCATCACCTTGCATGCCACCACTTAACATGATTTGAACTGAAGATGACTGAGGTTACAACGAGCCATTTGTCAGATTGATAAGTGATTATTACTTGGATCAATGAGTTGGCTTAAAACGTGGCTTGCACCTCTTGACAGGTCGATGGCTGTGAGCATATGGAGGCATCGTATTAACAGTGTTAAATGCTGATAGTCATTTCCAACTAACATCAATGTACCTGTTCATTATTAGCCACTGTCCATAATTAATATTTGAAATCATGATCTATCAATTACAATATCTCTGGTTCGCCGATTTGGTGGTTATCACTATTGGTCATGGTTAATCGTAGCTAAAATTGCATATAGTATGCTATAACGTTAAGATTTAGCACTCATCATTGCTTAGAATCCGGCTAAAATGGCAGGTTCAGAGATTGTATCTCCGTTATATTTGAAGTATGCGAAAACTATCCATCATGTCATGTGAGTGGATACCTATTCCCTCTATGTTCACCTCTCCATTTGTTTCAGTTCAAAGCCAGGGGAACGTAGAAGAAACCATGTCTCCTCTGAACCGTTTTGAGATTTATGGGTCTGAAATTATAGAAGCTACCGGGAGGATGCCATGAAGTTTGAGAAAATGGGGTGGGGTCATTTCTTTAGGAGTTTCGATGGCCACCATGTAGAGATTACTAAAATGTTCGCCATGAATTTTAACGATGACAGGGTACAAATTGGGGATTTTGAGTTTATTATCAATGAAGATACGATTGCAGAAGCCACTAAGCTCCCATAGGTTGGAGAACGTTGGTTTAAAGGCAGCATGGTCAATAAGAAGAAATGCTTGGCTCTGTTAATGCCATTGCCAGATGATACGAAGCTAAAGATAGGCGTTCCTGTGAAATTTCTCAAGCCCGAATGGAGAGTTTATTACGAAATCTTAGTAAGGTATGTGTCCTGTTGCGGACGATACTCCCATTTGCACTTATACCATTTACGATTGATGTTAGCATTACGGGGTTACAAGCTTAATTTGTCTTTCTATCTATGGCAAAGTCTAAAGAAAATGTCACAGACTGTTAGAAATTTTAGTAACCCCGACAGGAGTCTCTTTCACCACGGGTTGATAAAAATTATATTGCAATTTCAATTATCTGCAAATGGCCAGTCTTGGGATAAGTTTTTAGTCGACTGTCAGTTAGGGCCGACACAATGTTGGCCAGATCCATCCCCACGCACTCGTAGGAAACGAAAAGCCATAAATGCTGGGGTTAATAATACTTTTGAAAATATATCAGAGGTTAAGGAATTCGAGGATGTAAACATACTCATAAATAGGGGGATCAGTAAGAATGATGACAGGGATTCAATTCCTTGTAACTCTAAAACGGTTTTTGGTCAACCCTTATCTGATAGCACTCCTGCAGAAGTAGAAGAAGAATTAACCAAAGATAAAACTGATAATGTTGAATGTAAAAATCCATTTGAAACAAATAAACCTGATGGATATAACATGGAATCTATGCATAGATTAGATCATCTTGCTCGGGTTTGTTGTGATAAGGAAGGACTTGGTTTTGAAAACCTATCGTTTTCAAGGAGGGTTACGAGGAGCATGTACAGTACCCATGCGATTTCGAGTCCTATGGTTAATCAACAGGCTTCTAAGCTTGCAATTGTCAATATTGAAGATGACGTCCCGTCATCTATCCCTGATACAAAGGATGTAAATAATCCTACTTATGTATAGGGAAATGATGTAAAGTCAGGCCAGGCCGAAGGCATTCAATCAGGTATAGACACAGGTATTGCAGATCTTGAACCATCGTCTAATCTACATTGTGACAGTCATCACTCTCCTCAGAGGGTCAATGAAGATGAGACTCTACAGCGTACACAATATAATGCATTCCAAGATAAAATTACTGAGTTCAAAGGTAAACTGAAGCATTGTCTATCTAGTACTGTGTTACTAGAAGAGGAAAATAGAACCTTTAGAAGAGAATTGCTGCAGTGGATTGATCGATGGAAAGAGATGAGTGCTAAGAAGAACCAATACAAGAAATCAAAGAAGTCAATCTTAGGAACAAACCAGCTATTGCTTAAACGAATTGAAAAGCAAAACATTAAAATCATCAGGTTAAAAGCTAAGCTAGCAGAAGATCGAAGAGTAGTCGCTCTTCAGAATAAAACTTGATGATTTTTCTCATTTCTTATGTCGCTGCAAAACATGTAATGATCATTTTTTTTTCGCATGCCTGTAAAATCGGAGATTTAACAGGCATGCATTTAAAATTTTAAGTTGATTTCTTTACCTATGTTTTAATCGATTTTAATAAGGTGCTTCATTTGAATTCAATACAGGTGGTTTTGTCATCATTCCTCTATAGAATCTCAGGACTTGGTTAATGCGTTGTCATGAAGATATGGTTGTTTGTTGTGAGCTGGAGTTTCATTATGGACAAGAATCTTCTAAAGTGCCTCGACTCAGGCTAGTCGTTTTCTATTTCATAGTGATAGGTGTCATATAAGAGATGAAATGCTCTTTTTAGTTAGAGGAGCCCTATAATGTTGCATGCAACATTAATAGGGAAAACTGAATCCTAATAGTATATAAGTTAAAGAGTTTTGATGAACAAAGGATGGAGTGTTGGAAGAAAAACATATTAGAAATATATCTTATTACTGGTGCTATTCAATACTTGAAGTTGAATCTTTGATGTGAATGCTACTGGACATCTGCAGACATATACTGTTACTGGTATTTTGTTTTTGGATTTTTATATACATATATTTCAACATATTATCTTCTGTCTTTATATTAACTCAGTGTGCTTTGATATGCTGATGTTTAATCATATCTTTCACTTTATCAGCTTAAGTTAGTATTTTGAATGAACATTTCATTATGATTTTGTTTATTAGTATTTTTACTGTAAACCTAAGTTGTAATGATATACTTTTCTATCTGTTTAAAATTTCATTTGTATGTTGACAATGATTTTTAGATAGGCATTATCTTAAATTCAAATAGCTGCCTTAATAATTAATTATTAATCAATTTCAGACAGTTGAAATTAACTGTTTATTTGCAGATTATGTTTCAGTGCTGTTGTCATATAATAGAATGACTCATTATTCATGATTTAAATGTGTCTATTTGAATTATGTTTAGTCTTTCTGTTCATCTTTAATGATTAATAGTTAATATAATCTTTGAATATGCTCTCAGCTGAGATAGGACATTTAGAATAGTTTTAGTTAAAATTTATTTTATTTTTTCTTTAGTAGTTGAACTAACAACTGTCAATTTGATTTTTATACTTTGTATAAGTTTTATATTAAGAAAACTTCCCAAAATCAAAGTCTTTCCTTAAGAAAGCAACCATAGGACAGTTTAGATAGTTTAATTTAACCATTTAGATAAAATAACATTAGAATAGGTTAGATTTTGCTGGTTTTTAAGTGCTCCTTAAGAGACAAACTAGCTGGTAGCAGGACCACAACCTGTGAGGTTTTGTTAATTCAAACACACCGGACGCTGCTTTAAGCTGATTGTGTGGACAAAACCTCCTTATTGGCCTAGATTCAGAAAATCAGGCCAACAGTACATTGAGAGAGAGCTTAAGAGGGTTATAGCTGTAAGGATATAGATCTCAGATTCTTAATCAACATGGAGAGAAACTTCAATCATTTAATTAGGCTTTAGCAACAGTTCTTAAGAAGGCATGAAACATAGTCATACCCAGCAGTGACACACAGTCATGCTCAAGAGAGACACTTCACAACAACAACAGAAAGGATACAGTCATGCCCAATAAGGAAGACACTTCACACCCAACAACAGAGAGGATACAGTCACGCCTAGTAGGGAAGACACTTCATGACCAGTAGCAAAGAGGATAGAATCACGGGTCAACAGGGAAGACACTCCACGACCAGCAATAGAGACGATACAACCATGACTCAGCTAATGAAGGTTGTTCACAAATAGACTTAGCAGTCCTAAAACAATGAGGCCCATGCTATATTCCAAGAGAAGCTCACATGCCATATTAACAACAGCTTAAAAAAGAACTTTGAATCAACCCAAAACAATCACAGGACAGATTCACATGTCAGCTGCAAAATGTCACAGTTCAGCAAGAAGGGACAACCTTAAACTTGAATCTGAAAAACCAAGGAATGAAGTAGTGAAACCTTAGCAACATACTTCTTGACATAAAGCTGATATCTAACTTATATTATTACAATGAAGGATACGACTTGCTTTTATAACTTGAAAGAAAATCTAGAAGGGTCCTCCTTCAACCCTAGCTTTTAGGGTGGTTACCAATAAAACATAAAATAAAGTTAAGTTGACTTAAGATAGGGTACCAATGGTCCAACAATAAAAACCATAAAATAAAAGTCATCACACCAAAAGTACACATAAAAAGGACGCTAGGACCAAGTAAAAGATAAAGGAACAAAAGTAAACCAAAGGTGCCACAATAGAAGTTAAGACAACTCAATTACCTACAAGACCAAGGTGTAGAATAAAGGTGGACAAACAACCCCTTTTACCCATAGGACCAACAAGACCAAGGACTTTAACATCTTCTCTCTCTCAAGGTACATTGTTTCATATATTTTTATCATCGTTGTATAAGGAGAAGATCCAAACTAGATGATGTGATCCTTTGGTCCTCAATACCGCTCGTAAGGGTTACGTGCTAGTGACATCATCAAGGGGTGGTCAGTCCCTTGAGAAACAACCTAGCAATAACCGATTAGGAGAGAGGACATCACACATCATCATCTTGGTATATGTCACTAGGGTATTTTGGTCTTGGACCAAACAGTTTCCTAGACACAATGTCCAAGAAGATCCTGCAGGTTGAGACAAAGATTTCCTGCTCTGGGACTAGGCAGATTCTTGGTCTGGCACCAAGCAGTTCCTGCAGGAGAATTCTTGGTTAGTTAACCAGGTGAACCTTGACCAAGATTCACCTGGTTAAGGTGGGTCATCCTCATGATCTTCCATTATCAAGTGCTACTTTTTCACCTGGTTAGGCTTTGGCTAAGGTGCGTCAACCTCATGCTCTTCCATTATCAAGTGCTAATTTTTCCTTGCCATTTCGCATGCTTCATTCATGAAATACCAACTTAAACAAATAAAATATAAACCTAATACTCCATTACTACTCTATTAATACTCCTGCACCACATTTTCTGGTGGCAATCTATTTCTCTCTTGCTTGGTCTCTTTGTCTATTGTGTAGTTGAGAGGGGAAGGGGAGCCATTATATGATTGTTGTGAATAATCATGAAGAAGAGCAAGGTAACAATAAACCCTTTTATCGACATCATGCTTTTGCAAGCTATGATCGTGTTAAATACTCGAACAACATTATAGCTTAGTAAAGGATTTTTTAATCTCCGTATCTAGACAAGTAATGAGATCACCACAGTGCTTGCTCGTTGGATGCCAGCTCAAACAATGAAAGTACTCGTCAATGACTTCCTGCGTCTACTACCATGTAGTCGGGGCCTGAAAAAGGGTTGCCATGAGTGCAACCAGGAAAGCCTGTTGCCCGGGGAGGACCACCATGACGAAGCACAGGGATCGACTCAAAGATCAGCGGTATCATATATTCTTGATGAATATGTCACTGCCGAATCCATCAACACAACGCGGGGGCGTATTTGCATTTGCATTCCGCTGCATGATGCTGACCTTGATAATTGGACAGAGAAACTGTTAAGATCTTTGAAGTCTAAAGATCAAGAAGGGAGAGAGTCAGAGTCAAGGCTTGTGAAGCTCTGGAAAGCTACTTAGATGGAAACGGACGTACAGGACAAATAGAGCCAGTATGTTACAACACTAGCTATTTCATATGGCCAAGGCTCTCAGAAATAATAATAAACCTTGCACTAACTTTCTGGTTTACAGTGGATGGATTCTCTAGCTCTTTGGCAGCCAGAAGGACAGTTAGAAATTATCTTGTGGACAGCAAGGGAAGTGGGTTGGCTGCTAATGCATTTCTAACGGAAGTTACTGTCAAGTTTGATGGCAATAAGAAGCATGTTTTTCAAGTTCTCACTTTTAGAGGTAATCATGCAGTCAACTTCGTAACTTTGTCATTCATGATTGGTTTTGTGAACATGATTTTTTTTATTCGTTGGGCCGTGCTTATTCCCTTTGAAGATGGCGATAGTANTCATGCAGTCAACTTCGTAACTTTGTCATTCATGATTGGTTTTGTGAACATGATTTTTTTTATTCGTTGGGCCGTGCTTATTCCCTTTGAAGATGGCGATAGTCCCCTGCCACTGTCTACAACTAGATTTGCAGTCATAATAGCAGCCATTGGTATTGCTTTGTTCATGGATTGTTTGTATTTGTATGCAAACAGGGTCTTTTTCAACAACAAACTAGATTATAAGGTTTTGTTCGTAATATTATGGGAGATACTATGCATTGTAGCCGACAGCGTGGTAATGCAAATTCTCCGTAGAAAGTTTTTTGGGAAATGGGTATATAGTGCTTTGCAACTGTTGGTTTGGGTAAAGTGGGGAGTTGTAAGTTCTATTCTTGATAAATACTCGTAAGAATCAACTGGATACAAACATGACGACTGGCTGGTTTTGGTGTACTCTTCTACGTAGCTGGAGTTAGGAGCAAGTGGAGCCCCTCGTGGTCATGGAAACAAAATTATTTGTTTCATAAACACTGAAACCTCAAACCTTAAGCATATCCATTATCCATCACGGAGATATATCACTCCTTGTTCTCATGAGTCATTGTTAGATATCTATTTCTATCACTCCTTGTTCTCCTGAGTCATTGTTAGATTGCTATTTCCTTGTTCTCCCGAGTCATTGTTAGATTGCTATTTTTAGTTATATTTTGCATAAATTAATGGATTATATCCTTTTTATCTTTTCATCCATGCTCTGTATACAATTGATTGACCATCAATCCTTGCATGGGCCTTCCTAGTCTTCCATATATGAATTAAAAATGATGTCAAGTGAATCGGTTAATTTCAATACTTGATCCCAAACCTATGATCCTCCTCTGGAAAAGGACATTGATCATGTTCCACCAGAAAAACCTTCAGCATCCTCCCTCCTCCTACTGATGGAATTCAAATTGAAAAACCCGTTATTGACACAATTCTATGGCCACCTAAGAGTAAACTTTGGAAATACATACTTAATCCTAACGCACATGCCTCCCTATACTATAATATCGTTGAAGATTTGGCTAAATCACTATGCGATATGTTTACTCTCGAAGTACTCCAAACATGTCCTACACAACAAAATAATTTGCTATCATCTTTGGTATCACTGGATCTTGAACACAAAAATATTATTACCTTCAAGTTGGATGACTATAAGTCTAGGCTCTCCCATCAATTGGGTTTTCAACTCTCTACGAAATCTATTGAGAAAATAATGTGTCGTATCATTTTGGACAAGGGAGCCTCCATTTTGGTCATGTCTTTGTCCTGCTGGAGAGCTATTAGCTCTCTCGAGATCAACCGTTCACCCACAACATTGAATTCTTTTGATGGTCCGGCTTTCAACCTTATGGATTACTTCCTTCTCTCTAGGTAGAACTGGGGGAAAAATTAGTCTCCATTCATGTTGAAGTTGTTGACGCTCCTTTAGACTAAAATATTCTTCTAGGTCGTAATTTGTTCTACGCAATGCAAGTTGTTGCTTCATCTGTCTTTCGAGTAGTCCAGTTCCCATTCCAAGGGAAGATCGTTATTATTGACCAATTAGATATATGCTCACCCGATGCAAATTTGAATTCTGTGAATAATGTTCCACTTTTAACTTCTTCCTCCGCTCAATATCAAACATTGGAGTAGATCTCCTTAAGGATTCTTCGCTCATGGGAATATTTCCATTATCCAATCCTCCTCCTATTTTGCATCCAACATTCGTGAACATGATCTCCGCCTCTAGTACCCTAAGCTAAAGGAAATTCAATTGTTGATTCGACATTAGCCAACCCTTTCGAAGAAATGTACCAAGCCATTCAGTTTTCTAGTGATACAACCATCAACGATCATATGTTGGTGGCTTCTGATACATACCAGCTACCGTATTGGTTAGAATCCCCTCCATCTCTAGATTATCTTCTACATATACTCCCCTCTGATGAATCCATCATGGAAGTTGTGTATTTAGATGAGATGCCCTGGAAAGATCATCATCAATGATCTTCTTTCCTTCCCCAATACCATATGGTAGAAGACCAATTTTCAGTAATGGTTTCCTTCGATATTGTAACTAATCCTCAACCCCCAGTACTCACTCATGACATTGAGTCCAAGGGTAAATTGAGTAATATTACCAAAACTATTCCCATAGATATCTATCGGTGAAGCCCGAAATCGTAGAGAACATCAATATAGGCTAGAATTATTCACCTTTAGAGCTTGAGTCCTACATGGTCTTGTCTAAAGAATTTAGAGATATCTTTTCTTGGAAATATGAAGAAATGCCAGAGATAGATCCTTCCATCGTCGTTCATAAGTATTCCCAAGAACTACAACCTGTAGGTCAAAGAATTAGACCAATAATAGGGTATTTGTAACCTTGAACTCCTCCAGTCTCACATAACATAACATGGAATAGACTTCATCATCAAAACAAAAGGGTTATCAATAAAGTACCAATGTTTTCTTAGTGTCAGGCCACAGGTGCGCCCAAATATTGTAAGCTTAATTCATTCCTACTTAAGAAATGAAAATTAGGGAGTAAGGAATTGTCAAACCATATATCGATTTACCCAAAAAAAGAAAAAGAAAAAAAGGTTAGCCAAGAAAATTGGATGTAGGAAAATTACCTTCAAAAGATCATGCTCCACAAGCACCCGCGACCTGCAAAGGGGTAGACATTTATGATTTAGTGAAGCAGTATTCAGTTTTATTAAGGGCATGAGAAAAGCAGGTCTGTGAATGTGAGGCTGCGAGGGCATGTGTGGGATTGATCCATCTCTTATTCGAGGCCACATCTAATAAGATATATTCCAATGTCTGGAGGTGGGATTTTCAAGTAAATGTAACAATTGATATTGTTAGCAGATGATGCTTCAAGAGAAAAGCAGTGGATATTGTTAGAAGATGATTACTTCAACAACAAAGAAATGGTGTACTTGAAAATTGTTGACAATACTAGCTTCCAAACATATCTCTACCTTAATGTAGAAAAAATCGAAAAGAATATGCCATTTAGCAGGTAGAGAATGTGACCATTGAAACTGCTCCTATCTTCAGTCAAGGAAATTCTTTTCAATGCATATATTCCCTAAATTTAGCAGATATTCCCTTAATTGTAACAACCAAATGAGGATGGATAATTTGTTCAATGATCACAACATCCATTCAAGAGTAATCCCAATTTTTGTACTCTTATAACTCAATTGGGTTCTGATGGTCCATACATAACCGTGAACCTCCTTGTGGAACTCTAAAAACATCGAATAGCTCCTCAAAGGTCATAAAATAAAGTCCACAGTCATGGATTGAACCTTCCATTGTAATTGTTTTCCCAAATACCATTTGGAAATTAGGCAAAAATAAATGTGTTATATCAATCAAAAGTAGACCTTATTAAGGGCTGAATGTATTGAAAAACAAAATTCTTCTTGCCCAACATGAGGTCTATAAACTCTATCAAATTCAGAATCTTGTAACAGGATCACCACCAAGATATATAGAAATCGTAGAATTGTCGAAATTCTATTAATACTACACCCTAATCCTCAAATTCATTTAATAATCACTTATTCATTAAATAACTTCTTTCTTTCCATGACCAATGGAGAAAAATACCCAATTCACTCGGGAAAATTGTAGGGTTTGTCTAATATGAGATTGATTTACTTAGTCAACACAAGACTAATTTATTAACATTTAAAGGATGATATATCTTATTTTGAAGGAGAATATTGATAATTGTGTTTATCTCTTAGTTTATAAAGAAGCATTTCCAACCTAGCTAAGTCGAACGAGTGACATAAGAATGGCACTCAAGTTTGTCTTTCCCACTAAAGGCATAATTGTTACCCACTGAAATAAAGTTGGAGGGTAATATACTTTGACCTTGTCCTAGTCCAAATATTGTTAGAAAAGGTCGTCAAAGAGTTAAAAGTATCTTAAGATTGAACTTTCAGTTAAAGTTTGATTAATTGATCCCCTAATTAGTGACTTATCTTTCCTAGGTAGCTTGTCCTTTATTTGGGGTAGATGATGCTTCCTATTTCTCATGTTACCAAGTTTTTTTTAAGAAAATAAATAAATTTTAGTGCAATAAACTAAGATGGAAGCAGGGATGGACACACCTACCCCAACCTCTTTTCGATGTGTTGGTTGTTAATTTTTTTTAAAAATGTCTAGTAAACCAATAATATAATTATTTCAAATGTAAAATGTAGGAAACCAAGGTATTTAAAAGAAACACACTAGAATGCCAAAAGATGAAAAAGAAAAACATGGAAATGCAAGACGGTTATTAGATCTAGATATTGTTAAAAGATTGTAAGAGAGTTGCAAGATGTGGAATTTTCGTGCTATTTATTCATACCTTGCTATCTCTGACGAGTAGATAGATCATGACACATGCTATATTTACCATCACTGAAGGATGTTAGCTTGGTCCTCTATGAATTGGATTTTGCATTAATTAATGCCTTTGGATGTGTACCTATCCAACTTTCATGCAAATCTTTTATAATTTCACGGGCTCCTCCACAAAGTTAAATGCAATTACAACCGAATACTCAGTCGATATTAGTGTTTTTTATATTTAATAGTTTATCGATTGATTAGCTGGAGGGATCTATTTAAATTGGATTCATGGATTACTGGATTTAACTACACTTACTTAACGATGTAACAAGGTTAGGCCAATTCTTGATGTTTGTGAGTGTTTTTTTTAACACAGATTGGTCAACACTCTCTTAAAACATTCATATTTTTATACTCATTCTCAGGGCATCTCAAAATTCTCACCAAATTCATTTTGAAAGCATATTGGCCTGTACAAAGATTTGTATTCACTAACATTTCTATTCCAGGTGATCGTTGATCTAGGGTAGCTCATTGAGGCTGGCATATCACAATAATGAAAAAAAATTTAGTATAGTCTTCATACTATTGGATCTTCAACTATTCAGATATTTGAACTATCCCATACTTTTAATTAAAATAACTATTATCATGCCTTTCTATGAAACTCCAAAATTTAATAGGGAACTCCTCTAACGCTTGAATTCAACATATAAAACCAACATTAATACATTATAAATTATTCATATAATCAGGAACATTAATAATTGAGTAAGTTTTCATGGTTTATTTTAAACTATTATAATATCCATTAAGTGTGCTATTTGGAGAACTTACATATTCCTTTTGGTACGGCTATTGAGGCTCATCACATTGTAGAAACAATTAGAACTTTTTTTTCATATTGAATTAAAAATAGAAGTATCTATAATACCATAGGGAAATTCTCTTATAGGGATTTTGGCTAAGACTAACTCAAGAACGATACTTTGGATTTTATTTCTTAGTTGTCAAGAATATGTAGGAAAATCAATGGAATAACTTTACGCCCTATTGTTTATTGTTTCTTTTCAAATGAGACCATGAAAGAAATCCATCTATTTAATAACCACCCTCCAATGAGAAAGACCCATATTTTAATGGACAATATCTCATAGAAATCCCTGTACATTTCCTTGCATTACACCAGACCATGTCGATGACCCATTCCAACTCGATTACGTATAATTTGCTGAACCAATTCCCAAAACTATATATGTTCAATTTCTAAGAAAATCAATTTTTCTTGTTTGACGGTAAATGAAAGTATATAAATGACTAATACGAGGCACTAAGGACTAGACATAATTTTAAGAGAACCAAGGGTTATATAAGTCAATTTATCCCAAATAAATAAGTAATACTCCTATGTATAACATATTCGAGTAATATTTCATTGATTTTTTTTGTAATAAGCCATAGGAAAAATAGTAACATGTATAATTATAAGAATCAATTGTTCTATTTTTTTTGGAGTGATGAATAAATTTACTAAAAAATGTAAGAATATTCTATGACTTATAGAATATTGATTCGATCCTATGGGAGATCGAGTTACTCTGTTATTTTCATTGTTGGTTAAGCCACTAAGGCTTAGTCAAGAGCATTGGAAACAATTGAAAATGGTATTGCTCAACCAGTCCACTCGCCCTATCCCTCCAAAGTGCTTACTTGGTGAGACCTATATTTTCTGACAAGCATTTAATTGATATATTTTATTTGTCAATATAATGAATGCATGCCTAAGAGCGGGCTTCAGATAGGTTTTACAACTGTTTACTCATTTAATTTCGTGTAAACATGGAATATGGTAACATTGGGAAGCATGCTGCATAAGTAAGTCAGATTAATACACAGATAAAATTTTCAATGCCATTCTACATCATACATGTGGCAATAATGACTAATAGTAGTAGCATATATATAATGGATATCATTAATTGCTGAAAAAAATATTAAACCCAATATGAGTCATAGAGTAAAAGTATTAAACCCAATATGATCCATAAAGTAGTAGCTGATGCACTTAATTGAGTACCACATTGCCAGGTGATTATGAATTTAGAGGAAAAGCATTTCTCCATGATGAGCAACCTATTATTCTTGCAATTCTACACTAGAAAAGAAAAAAATTCCATAAAAGTCTCTTTTCCATTCATGGGAGTCCGTCACTCAGGGTAGCTGAAACAAGCAATGATCTAGGCATATGAATGGTTTAAAAAAAATTAAAGGTGGATGTTTGGAGTATGAGAGAAGTTGACGGCGACCGACCAAGTCCCATTCAAACTCTGACGTGTAGACGTCAAATATTTTATTAATTGACAAATAATAATGAGGAGGAGTTTACCCACTCGATCTGACGCTAGCATTCTAAAATACACCTATTACTAAATCCAGACGATACAACAACAATCAATGAAATTGCTCCTCGCTTTCAATTTTTCGGTTCGACTCCTAACATCTCCGTGGTCGATTAAGCCATTATAAACGTCATTATAATGTATATTAGATATACCTAATTATGCTTTGGTAGTATCTCAAAGAAAGATAGTTAATTATCCTTACCCTATGAGGGAAAATCGTATGGCTCGTTCCATGCTGTGAAGAACAATAAGATCAAATATCCATCTTGTACAGGTAAAAAATGGATGCAATTTCTTCTGAGGAGTGTAAAAAGACAGTGCTCGAACTAGAAACATTCCTTTCCTAGTCTTCTTAAACCCTGAAAACACAATAAATGAATAATTCTCAAATATCGCTTGCCTCTTTGCATGGATATAAATACGATAGTTGTTTAGCCATCGAATTGAGAACCGTCTACAACAACAAATCAAGCAATCAAACTCAAATTTATCTAAAACTCTTCTTCTTGGATTGTCCACATTTTTTCTAAGAAAATAAGTTGAATCCCAGTTTTTTAGTGAGAGCATTCTATAGCGCAATTTCATTCATTTCTTCCCATCTAACAAACAACAAACGTGAAGTGCACGAGAGTATGAATCTCTTCCATGAAATAAACTGTGAGCCTCTCAAACCTCAGCAAATTCATAGCTATTCCATAGCAATCCACTTGCAAATTTATGGGCAAAACACCAAACCAGATACCGAGCCGCTTGCAACTTCATGGGAGAAATGCCATATCAGATCCACTGGATCCCCACGGTTGAAACCACCTCCCCAACCATCTCCCCTTCCCGGGCTCTCAAAAATTCATTAAAATCCTTCTGAAAATATCCTTCATTTTCATATATATGTTTTAAAGTGTAAATTTTATTTTCAAGTTATTAAATCATAAAACAATTTCATAAATAATGTTTATGATATAATTAATTAATTAATTAATTTTTATTTTTATTTTTTTTAATGAAAATTGATTTATGAAAATAATAATTTAAAATCTATATATATTTTTCAAATTATTAAGTTTAGGATTGTAAAATATATAATTTTAATTTGAAATAGCAATTTTTTTTTTTCTAAATTACTAAATCATAAACAATTTCATAAATAAAATCTATAATAAAATTAATCAATTAATTTAAATTTATACAAATTTTAAATTAAAATTGATTTATAAACATTATTAATTAAAATAACAATATAAAATTTAATGTCTATTTTGAAATAAATAAAGTTTATATTAAAATTAATTAATTAATTTAAATTTATAAGAATTTTAAATTAAAATTGATTTATGAACATTATTAATTAAAATACTAATATAAAATTTAATATCTATTTTCAAATGATTAGGTTAAAATTATAAAATTATTAAAAAAATATCTAACATATTGTGAAATAAAATGAAAAATACAATTACATATAATATTTATCAACAAAATGTGAGATAAAATGAAAAATACAACTACATATAATATTTATCAACAAAAAAATAACTTCCATATTCATTTACAAATATAATTTACAAAAAGATATATATGTTTATAAGTTTTAATATAATGTGATTTTATTTCAATAGACTCGCATAGATCCATCTTAAAAGGGGATCTACCAAGAATTGATAGGGATCAAATTAGCAGGCTTATCTATATTCATGCACTAATCCCTTCTAATGATCATATATGGGTTTTTATGAGAATTGCCTAAAGGCAGCAGGAACTCTACCAACCAGGCCTGGAATTTGACGTTCCACAGAACGTTTTTTTCATTTTTACCCATATTTGATAGGTGCAAATTTTTTTAAAACGTCAACATTGACGTCCTTCAGAATTTTCAAACCGTCAGTTTGACGTCCACTCATATTTCTCACACGTCAAAATCTATGGTACTTGCGGTACTTGCAGTCTGAAGAGGCAGCATGGTAGGTTAAAGCTTAAGCGGCCAGCAGCGGCCCTGCCAACCTGGGACCAGCTGGTGGGCACTGGGCAGTGGCCTGTGGCGGGACGGAGTCTGAATGGTAGCATCTACAAACTCGACTCCTTCTTCCCCTGTTATCATCTCTTTTGCCTAAACACCTTTTATAAGGCTCTCCTCCACTGTAGCACCTCTCTCCCTCAACCAAGATATGGCCAACTCTTCATGTCTCTACATTCCTCTGCAACTCTTTTGTCTTTCCTTCATCACTCACTCCTTCTAAAACCTCTTTCCGCAACTGTTCAGTTTGACTCCTCACCTAGCCTACCTGTCTGTCTAAACCACCTATGCCGCCTCTCTCTTCGATCTCGCTACCTGAGCTGCACCTGAACTGAACACGGGACGCTTCGCTTCTGTCACATATTATGCGTCCTAGTAGTCGGTAGAATTATTGATTTAAAAACCGATTGAAGGTGCCGCTAATTTCTCTTTATTGCCACGGGGTTCTTTATGAACTTAACGTAAGCTAAATAGGAATAGTTTTATGGAGATATAGGGAGATAAATATATAGATTTATTCTATTTATGTAATTATGGGTTTATCGTGCAGAATATGGCTCAAAGGAAGGCTTCTGGCAAAAGGTAAGAGGCTACAGGTTACATACATACATACAGTAGGCTTATTAATTCCTTTTCTGTGATCCTTCCCTAGTGAGGCTGGTGATGATAGAGTAACTGGTAAATTAAGGAAATAAAGGCGTCCTTTAAATAATGCATGGAACGGTGTAGAGTGCAGTTATTGCCTATAAATACACTCCTCTCACCTTCTTTGTGCATAAGCAAAGCAGTATATCCTTGTAGCACTGAGTTGTTGAAAGTTGAAACATACTGGGTTGGTGTTATTCTGTTCAGTTGGAGCAAGCCCAACTGGAAGAAAGCATGGATTGTTGGGTTCTAGCCATGTTAATGATCATATTTGCTGTAAAGGTGGCTACAAATTCTGAAGGTGGCCAAGAAACCCAAATACTAGTGTTTTTTTCTCACTGTTATGGCTTGAACAGATATACCATGCATACCTTTTTACAGTTTTGTTATGTAATTCGTCTAGTTTGGAGGACTGTAGCCTGTATGAGTGTTTGAGTCTTTAATGTTATTGTGTTGGGATTTGTATTAATTAGTGCTTAGAGTTGTGTTTGCAGGTGATGCACTCTATGCTCTTAGAAGAAACTTGCATGACCTAGGGAATGTGCTGCAGAGTTGGGATCCAACTCTTGTGAATCGCTGTACTTGGTTCCACGTTACATGTGACCGGGACAACCGTGTCACTAGACTGTGAGTTCAATGGACTTAGTCACAGTATTTTATTACAGCTCTTTTGAATAAGCAAGTTAATCGTTTTTTATTGTGTAGGGACCTGGGAAATGCTAGATTGTATGGATCTTTGGTTCCTGATCTCGGAAGGCTCACTCACCTCCAATACCTGTAAGCTGCGCCCTAACAAATCCCATGAAACCCTATTATTGCTATATGTGTAAAATTTGAACGTTTGGGGTTTGTTTTGGATTGGTTGGTTTTTGCGTTTTTTCCTCTTTTTATCTGAACTCACTTTAGTTTGGTGATTCTATTTGGGTTTTTACAAAACTATGTGACATGGTAAAGTAAAATTGAACTGCCAGTCTATGAGTTCTGGATTTTATAATAAAAAAGAATTGCTTTTTCTTATTCTCTGTCGAAAGTACTGAAGAAATGGTCAGCTTTTTTTTTTCTGCATGAAACAACAAGTGAAAGCATGAAATAGACGTTTGACTGGAACTTACTGCAAAGACACCATTCAAGTGGTTTTGAAACTGTTATTTTTTGGCATAATCTATTCTTTTGTCACAATAAGGTGTACTTGCACACTATGATATCCATGTAAGAATCTCACTGAGTAGCTGTTTCACACTTTTGATTCTCTGCACTATTACTTACTTTACAGTTAAGAGGACCTGTGGCTTCATCTCCCTATGATCACTCTGCTATCCTTCAATTTACTTGTAACTTGCAATTAAACATGACCCATGCAATAAACTTGCAGAGTAAAATAAGTCTGAGCCTTCTTGTGAACAGTGGAACCTTGACGTTAAACAGTGGATTAGATCAAAATATAATTTCCCGTAACTTTAATATGTTTAATATGTATTTGACGTAATGGTTTAGGCAGAAAAGATTCACTAACTAGTAAATGCCATTAAGTTCAGTATGGTTAAGTAAACGCGAAGGCTAGCTTCGAATCATTCACTGCTCATTAAATGCTAGTATGATCAGTAAGATTGAGTAAACGAAGCTTGGATTTGAAGCATTTACTACCCATTTAATGACATTAAGATCAGGAGGATCGAGTTGAGGAAACTTGTAATTGAAGCATTCACTGCCCCATTGAATGATACATTGATATTAAAGACCAGTAAGTTTGAATTAACGAAGGCATTCACTGCTCATTGAATGCGGTTAAGAAAAAATATCTTAGGAGTACAGTAATGTCAGGTTTGAAGCATTCACTGCCATATCTAATGGCATTAAAACCACAAAATATTGGTAGTAGACATTTATTTGACAATAGAAACTGTTTATATCCTCCTTTACACGGCACAAAAGTAAGTGACGTTGCTATAGTTTGACTCATCCTCGTCTTGTTTTTTTATTTGCAGGCAAGATGCTTTGCACTCGCCTGTCAAATATTGCTAAAAAAAATTTGACAGGCACCAAATTGACTAGGACGTAAAATCACCAAAAACTCCAAAACGTCACCAAATTTTCAAATGACAGGCACTGGAAATTTGAAATTCCAGGCCTGATCCCACACACCCTTGAAGATTAGTGTAAGTCAGGCAATGGTGATCCCACATACCCTTGGATTGTGATTATTAACCAATGACCCCAAGCAATCTAAACACACACACACATATATATATATATATTATCTAATTCAAATCATTATGTTTTAAATAATTAAAATTATTTAGTTTTTATTTATTTATTATATCTTTAAAAAAAATTATAATTAAAGCATCTAAAATAATTGTAACATTTCATTCCGACATCTAAGCGCCTAAAAGCCGTTTGATTGTTCTATCAGGCACCAAATTCTAATTTTTTTTTTAATTAACAAACTCCTATGAAATAATGTGATTTAAATATAACATCCAAGTACTTCCACCCGTTTAGAATAATTTTTTTCAATTGATTTTGTGTAGAATATTTCTTTTTCAAATAATTATCTTTGGATGCTCGAAATTAAATGCTTTTTTCAATTAATTATCTTTGAATGCTTGAAATTAAATGCTCTCTAACAGCATGATGTGATTTAAAGATGACTTTAAGGTGCCGTAACATTCCTTAAGCGCTTTAGAAATTTTTGTTTTAATTGATTTCCCTCAGTTGCTTGAAATTAAGGGCTCCCCTATTGGCTGATGTGATTTAAATTTGGAGTTAAAGTGCCGTAGCATTCATTGGAGCCGTCTAGAAAATTTCTTTTCAAATGATTTTCCTCAGTTGCTTGAAATTAAGAGCTCCCCTACGGATTGATGTGCTTTAAATATGGAGTTAAAGTACTGTGAAACTGCCGTAAGATTCCTTTATTTGCAGATAAATTGTTTCTCTTTAACGAAGTAAAGAATCAAAATATTTTATTGCGAAATTGGTAAGTGGCTTCTCCCTTACATCTAGGGAAATTGGTAATTAGGGTATATAAATGCTTCCATGCAGTCTGTTTACAGGCACGATATAGAGCGAGAGGAGGAAACCATCACGAGTAGGGAAACTACGTTCCCATTGGATTGCAATTTGCATATCGAAATGGGTGTATACCACAAAATTCAGCAGGGAAGCGGACATATATTGAAATTGCTCTTAATATGTTTGGTTTGTTCATTTGTTGATATTGCTTTAGCACAAGTAGATGTATTTGCCAAGGCATTTGGTTCTCTTGATTTTCCCATGGAAGCAATTACGTGCCTAGCTAATATTTTTGTTTTCAGCGTCGCTCTCATCAGAGCAAGGCTTGATCTTGAGAATGGTGCCAGGGAAGCTTTGAGCACGTTAAGAGGTCCCAAACTCGAGAAAATAAACGGGATGAATGGAAAGGGACTGACCACAATATGCATACCGGTGAATGCATCCACGGAAGAAAGAGATCGGCTTCTGGAGGCTGCTTCTGTTGTAATGTTGTCAAATGGCACACCGAATTCTTCTATGAGGCACTTCTTGAAATTCAATGCTCTTGATGATGTGCACTCCATTCTTTTACAATATGTTCCCTTAAAAGATGCTGAAAAAACTGGTGAGAAAGTAAATGTGCCCATGTGTGAATGCAACGAGTGCAAGTGCATTGCATTCTGGACAAGTAATGAGATCATCACAGCCCTCGCTCCTCGGATGCCAGCTCGAACAATGAAAGTATTCGTGAATGACTCCCTGTGTCTACTATGGTGTAGCCGGTGCCTGAAAAATGGTTGCCATGAGTGCAACCAGGAAAGCCTGTTGCCCGGGGAAGACCACCCTGACGAAGCGCAGGGATCGACTCAGAGATCAGCGGTATCAGATATTCTTGATGAATATGTCAGTGCCGAATCCATCCACGCAAGGGAGCATATTTGCATCTGCATTCCGCTACATGATGCTGACCTTGATAATTGGACAGAGAAACTGTTAAGATCTTTGAAGTCTAAAGATCAAGAAGGGAGAGGAGTCAGAGTCAAGGCTTCTGAAGCTCTGGAAAGCTACTTAGATGGAAACGGACGTACAGGACAAATAAAGCCAGTATGTTACAACACTAGCTCTTTCATATGGCCAAGGCTCTCAGAAATAATAATAAACCTTGCACTAACTTTCTGGTTTACAGTGGATGGATTCTCCAGCTCTTTGGCAGCCAGAAGGACAGTTAGAAATTATCTTGTGGACAGCAAGGGGAGTGGGTTGGCTGCTAACGCGTTTCTAAGGGAAGTTACTGTCAAGTTTGATGGCAATCGGAAGCAGGTTTTCCAAGTCCTCACTTTTAGAGGTAATCGTGTAGTCAGCTTCGTAACTTTATCATTCATGACCGGTTTTGTGAACTTGATTTGCTTTATTGGTTGGGCCGTGCTTATTCCCTTTGAAGGTGGCGATAATGCCCCGCCACTCTCTACACCTAGATTTGCAGTCATAATAGCAGCCATTGGTATTGCTTTGTTCATGGATTGTTTGTATTTGTATGCGAACAACTTCTTTTTCAGCAACAAACTAGATTATAAGGTTTTGTTCATAATATTATCGGAGATACTATGCATTGTAGCCGGCAGTGTAGTAACGCGAATTCTCGCTAGAAAGTTTTTTGGGAAGTGGGTATATAGTGTTTTGCAACTGTTGGTTTGGGTAAAGTGGGGAGTTGGAAGTTCTATTCTCGATAAATACTCGCAAGAATCAACTGGATACAAACAAGACGACTGGCTGGTTCTGGTGTTCTCTTCTGCGTTCTTGCTCAATGCTGCCTTAGCTGGAGTTAGGAGCAAGTGGAGTCCCTCGTGGCCATGGAAAGGAAATTATTTGTTTCATAAACACTGAAACCTCAAACCTTAAGCATATCCATTATCCATCACGGAGATATATCACTCCTTATTCTCGTGAGTCATTGTTAGATTGCTATTTCTATCACTCCTTGTTCTCCTGAGTCATTGTTAGATTGCTATTTCCTTGTTCTCCTGAGTCATTGTTAGATTGCTATTTTTGGTTATATTTTCCATAAATTAATGGATTATATCCTTTTTTTATCTCTTCATCCATGCTGTGTATACTTTTTTATTTTGAAAAAAGTCCATGCTGTGTATATCTTTTCATTTTACATTCTTTTGCACGTAAACATTTTGTTTGATCTCGAAAACTGGTTATGATCAACACTATAGTGTTGTTGTTATCCACCATTAAAACTAACAAAGTTATTTGAATGAGTAAAAAGAATTGCATTACATACATTTTAAGGGGCAGGAATTGAACTGAAAACTTCTTTCACTTCTTTGATCTATTGTGGCGAGGATCTATTGTACATCGATATATAGTCACTGAATAGTTTCGCATGAGGGGAAGGCATACAACTTTTTGAATAACCATAACCATGTACTCAATGCCACAACCATGGTTAATGAATCAATTCACTTCTCAACTCCGATAAGACTTTTAACTCAGTGTTCCCCACTCTTAGGGAGTAGCTCCGTGGTGGGTTTGGACATAATATAAACACTAGCAACAACCACATTAAATTAATTAATGTGTCTGAATAGGCCGATAGGTGTAAATTTAGGCACATACTTTTTATATTAATGTTTTTCCCTATGATATGTGCTTAAATTTACGCCTATCCACGTATTCAGACACATTAATTAATTTAATGTGGTTGTTGCTAGTAACGCGTACGCATGTAAACATATCTTCAAAGTATTAGTAGCAATAATATTATTTAAATATTTGTAATAAGATTATACTTAATTAAACAAAAATATCTCTTAATATAACAATCTTAATGAAGTGATTTGATTTGATTAATTAACAATGTAAAATTTAATTATTAATAATATATTTTAATTATGATGTTATATTTTAATTAATTAATTACATTATGAATAATTACATTAAAATTATGTTATTTCATTAAATTACTATATTCAAAGTAATAATGAAATATTATTAATAAATCACAATAATATTATATATCATTTAACACCTAGGGTTATATCATAATGTCTACGGGACATGAATAATATAGGGAAAAAATTGGTTATATCATATGTCTAGGGGATATGAATATTAAATATTAGAGGAAAAAATTTATAGATTATGATAAGTGCAAATATAAGCATTTGATTAATTTTCTTGATTCATGGTTAATATTTGACTTAATGAAGACTATGGTTGTACATAGAGGAATGTCACAATTGAACATAAGTATTGATAAATGTCGTAATATCAAAACATTGCTTGTGTACACAGATGATTTTTTTTCGCTTTTCAAAAGAAAAAGTCTTAACGTGACATAAAAATACATCATTTTGGCCACACTTAACCATGGTTGACTTTGGTGAACCATGTGGCCATAATTGATAATGCAACAAGAAATTTTCTAAACATCCAAAGACACATTATTAATGTGTCACATCTCGGGCATTATCGTAATGAGACATGAACCTTGACAAATATCACAATGTGATCATTAGAGGAAATTTGGGGTCTACAATGGGCCTCCTAAGGAAAATAATAAAATAATAGCTAAAATAATAAAATAATAGTTATAAAATAATAGTGTGGGTATTCGTTGGATGCGGAATTAAATTACGCATCCAACGAGCTCTCCCACTTGAAATCTGAGTAAAAACACAGGGAGATATGTCAAAAATACGAACAAAAAAAGTAGTTTTCTTTTATGACAAATTATATGTCAATTCAACCATTATGGTTGACTCATTTTATTGAAATTCTATTGGTTCTTGAATTCCAACTCACAAAATTTATTGTTGGCACGTTTTCTTATAAGGCCCATTTTAGACCCCAAATTTTCTCTAATGATAACCCTTGATGAATTTCGCTAATGTAACATAACCTATGGTAAATGTCACAATGCGACATAACACTTATTAAATGCCCACTATCACATTATTAATGTGTCACATTTGGGGCATTATCGCAATGTGACATAACCCTTGACAAATATCACAATGTGACATAACCCTTGATGAATGTCGCTAATGTAACATAACCTGTGATAAACTTCACAATGCGACATACTGCCTATTAAATGCCCACTATCACATTATTAATGTGTCACATCTTGGGTATTATCGCAATGTGACATAACCCTTGACAAATATCACAATGTTACATAACCCTTCATGAATGTCGCTAATGTAACATAACCTATGATAAACATCACAATGTGACATAACCCTTCATGAATGTCGGTAATGTAACATAACCTGTGATAAATGTCACAATGCGACATAACGCTTATTAAACACCCAATATCACATTATTAATGTGTCACATCTTTGGTTGTGGTTAGATATAACAACCAAACGCTGTAACAAACCATGGCTTAATGTCATAATGTAATATAATCATTGATAACGTCGCAGTGAAACGTAAACCTTAATAAACATCACAATGCAACATAGCATTCTACATTACTATGTAGAATGTTGATGGTTTATGCCATTTCTTTTGTCAAATGACTATATATCAAGAAAATTCTTACAGCATGATAGCGAATAATGTGACACAAGCATTGTGGAATGATGAATTTCAATATCCATGAATCAATGTTTCGATCGTTGCGATGAATGTCCCAATGCAACAAAACCATTAAGGAATGCACTATTGAGGAATGTCGCAGTCCAACATAAGTATTGATAAATGTTGTTATATCAAAACATTATTTGTGTACACAGATGAATTTTCTTCGCTTTTCAAAAGTAAAAGTCTTAACATGACAAAAAAATACATAATTTTGGCCATACTTAACCATGGTTAACTTTGGTGAACCACGTAGCCATAGTTGATAATGATACATGACTTTAAACCATTTCTATGTAGAATGTGGATGGTTTAAACCATTTCTTTTGTCAAACGACTATATATATATATATAATTCTTAAAGAAATTTTCTAAACATCCAAAGACACCTTATTAATGTGTGACATCTTGGGCATTATCGCAATGTGACATAGCCAGGTTGAAAAATATCACAATTCATGAATGTTAGTAATGTACCATAACCTATGATAAACATCACAATGCAACATAACACTTATTAAATGCCCAATATCACATTATTAATGTGTCACATCTTTGGTTGTGGTTACATATATCAACCAAATGCTGTAACAAACCATGGCTTAACGTCATAATGTTATATAACCATTGATAACGTCGCAGTGAAACGTAAACCTTGATAAACATCATAATGCGACATAACATTCTAAATTACTATGTAGAATGTGGATAGTTTAAACCATTTCTTTTGTCAAACGACTATATATATATCAAGGAAATTCTTACAACATGATGGTGAATAATGTGACACAAGCATTGAGGAATGATGCATTTCAATATCCATGAATCAATGTTTCAATCGTTGCGATGAATGTCCCAATGCAACAAAACCATTAAGGAATGCACTATTGAGGAATGTAGCAATCCAACATAAGTATTGATAAATGTTGTAATATCAAAACATTTTTTGTGTATACAGATGAATTTTTTTCGCTTTTCAAAAGTAAAAGTCTTAACGTGACAGAAAAATACATAATTTTGGCCATACTTAACCATGGCTGACTTTGGTGAACCACGTGGCCATAGTTGATAATGCTACAAGAAATTTTCCTAAACATCCAAAGACACATTATTAATGTGTCACATCTGGGACATTATCGCAATGTGACATAACCCTTGACAAATATCACATTGTGACATAACCCTTGATAAATGTCGCTAATGTAGCATCATCTGTGATAAACGTCACAATGTGACATAACTCTTATTAAACACCCACTATCACATTATTAATGTGTCACATCTTGGGAATTATCTCAATGTGACATAACCCTTGACAAATATCACAATGTGACATAACCATCGACAAATATCACAATGTGACACAACCCTTGATGAATGTCGCCA
>LPNX011040684.1:244967-304764 GCA_001517045.1 Pseudotsuga menziesii | reverse complement strand
TCGTTTGACTACGACGACCATATATATATAAACAAAAACATAAAAGAAATAAACAATAAGGAAATATTTGAATGAATTAAAATCCAAGTCATTTTTAGAAATACTCTCATAATAATAATAAAGAAACGAATACTACGTAGAGTTATATTTTGAATGGATGGTCGTTTCATTTTGAATAAATATTGTATAGAATTATAGTTTAAAATTATAACCAAATTAAAGTTGAGTTGAGATTAAATGAAACATTAATTAAATGTTCAAATATTTGGTTATGGTTCACACCTAGCGCAAAACATTCACTACAACCAAACCGGATTATTTGCATTTATTAGTGTAAAAATCTGTGCTCGAGATCTCAATCGAGGCTTTAAGAATTAGGAAGAGAAATGTTTATAAGATTTTAGCATTTCTTATAAAGGGAACTTGATTACATTAATACGTTACCTTCGTAGAGTAAGATCTACCTTAGAGCACTATTTTTGGGAAACACATGCATGAGTACGTTAGTCAGGCAGTGGGCGTGACACATCCAGCTACCTTACATCTTGGTTCCGAACTAGCTATTTTCAAAAGTCAATTTTATTTTATTTATTTTATAGTTTTGATCTTTAACAAGTTGTATTTTAAAATATATTTAATTCTTTTTTTTATTATTATATTCTAAAAACTTTTGTAATAAGATTGTTACTTTATTTTCAAAAAGAACAAATTAATGGAATATGCCCACGCCAAATGTATAAAGTAATCACATAATCACAACAAAAGCATGTGACATTTCACGTTCATCATCGACTCCTTGAACTTTATAAAATAAACTTACAAGATAAATCATCTCTATTTGCAATTTTGTAAACCATATTTATTCTTAGAGAAAATATATATATATATATATATATATATGTATATATATATATTAGCTTAATAAATTGAAAACAATACTTGATGATGTTGAAGATATTAGGAAGGACATAACATGTGTTTATACTTTTATCTTTATAGTGTTTGTGGTGTGAAGATTCTCCCATTTTGTTATATTTGTGGTATTACTACAAAAGGATTGAATCTCTAACTCCCCCCATTGTTACTTCATGTAGTAAATATGCCATGTATAGGTCCACTAAGTCTTATAAGCATTAAAAATCTTACATTTTAAGGAGACTCACTCTAAGGGATCTTGTTGTATCACATCGAATTATTTAGAGATTGTGTCGGATTATAGGGTTCAAGGTTCTTCCCATGTTTTCTAAATTGGATATACAAATTCATATGATGTTCCCAAGAAGGTTAAAGGTCCTATTGCACCTATGATAGAATCCCTCTGAAGATGAAGATGAATATACAAATGTTAGAGAAAGGATATGATGATGTATAGATGAGCCCATGGGGTTAGCATTGTTTAGCATACCACGAAGCTAATAGGTTATGGTAGGGTGAAGGTTGTAACTTTATTTGGTGTGAAAGTAATAATGGTAATCAATCTCGAATAAAGGTATAATGAGTGAACCTATATTCGATGAGCATAAACAATATTATAAATTAACACATTAAGATGTTAAGAGGTAAGACCTAATAAATAGATTAAATAGATGAGAAACAATAAACGTGAAAGACAAAGTGTACAGAAGAAGTTTTATAAAGAATGCTATGTCTATATAAATAAAAGATTTAGGGTTGCTAATATTGAGCGATAGGTGTGCTAATGTAGTCTCGTAAATAAAAAGGGATTGTAAATGTACTTGTACTCATGCAACATAAATAACTAAATAAATAGACCAAGTAGATTTAATATCTATTGATACCTATTATGGAGAGAGGGAGAGAGAGCGAGTTTAAGCAAGGATAAAAATAAATAAAAATAAAAAATAAAAAAATGATGATATAAAAAGGTAATTGTAACAAGAAGAGTGCTACATTCAAAGATTAGTATAAGAAAACCTATAATGGATAAGAGGGATAAAAGAATGGCAAGAAGAGTAATGGGTAATAATATATATATATACATACTTATTGCACCTAACTACGTATGAAATGAATAAGGTGCAATATAATATATTAAGTGATTTAAACATTAAAAGTACTAAGATACATTTTGATGCATATTAAACGGAGAGGTACAAAGAATGTTAGCGATAATCGACTGGTACAAAATGGCCAATTGTTGGAGGACTAATAATAGGAATTAGTATAGAAGGAGATGAACGTATAAATGGAATTCATGTATTTTCATAGAAAATGATATGACAAGCATGCAAACTAACAATTAAACTTCATATTATAGAAGTGTATCGCGTTATTAAAATTACCAAGAAATAAGTAGTGCAATTGTAAGTATTCTATGTATAATGCGCCACTCATGGTATAAGAGTTCTATTTAAAGAAAATTTATTGATAAATGAGATTTGATTAATAAACATAGTGGACTTAATGTTATTAAGACACTAGACCACTCTCAATATGGATCCTGAAAAGTCGTAAGCCGTATAAATTATGAGATCATAAGTCGTATAAATGAGAGAGAGAGTCAACAAATAATTCAATTCCTAAACAAGCCCTATATAAAAAGAATAATAATTTAATAATAATAAAACGAAGAATCAAAATAAATGATATTTGGGCTATAACATATTCTTATTAATCATAACAAGACTATAGAACACTGTATAAATTGTTGTTGATAAGAATCTAGTAAGGTATAATGAACCTTGATACACGTTACAAATGGGGATCCTCGAGGAGGACACAATTAGTTACTAGGGTATGTTTTTCAGATATATTAGGTGATAAAAGAAGTAAAATAGTAAAATGACATCGACAGGTTGATCAAGTAAAGGTCCAAGTGGGACTACCATAACTAATGAATTCTAGTAGTAAGACACTTATATTATGCATAATAATATATTCTTATAATCGTATGTAATGCCCATAATTGACTAAACATATCGACATGTTACATTTTATTTTATTAGTAAACGTTGGACTCAGTTCGACTGAGTAAACCATATTTATGACATGATAGATGTTGCTACTATGTCTAAGATGTTACTATGCTTATGTTGATACATTGATTGTGATTGTGAAGTTACTATGTTATAGTTCTCATGATATTCCTTTGTTCATAAAGATAGTGTACGTTTTCATCATTGATAAATGTAATAGATATAAATGATGTATGGATATCGACCCATGATGTGATCAATTTAATGAGTTATACAATGAAAGGAAATGTTGTTGATAATATGCACCAACTGATGATTGAATGGAGATATTATTATGAATGTATGTTTTCAAAGTACTAATCTGCAGGACACACGGACTATGTAATAAATGGATACTTTATATATGAAGTGTGGTATCGTACCTATTTCTGCAGAAGAGCCTTGATTACCAAAATTGATGATACGATGACACAGACCAATAATCTCGATAGCAACAAAGTATGTTTTTGATAGGGTATATAGACCCAGGATGTTAAGAGGGATGGATGTGTTCCACCCTATGTTTTTATGATACCCGAGGTCGTGGGAGGGCAGTGCTGAGACACGCTCCCCATGTTGTTGTGATGACAACGGTCGGGTACCCGAGGTCGTGGGAGGGCCGTGCTGAGACACACTCCCCATGTTGTTGTGATGACGATGGTCGGGTGCCTGCTAGGAGAGGCTAGGTCTGCTGTTCAGCCGACGCTATCGCTCTCAGGTTCTTATGTGGTCAGGTCGGTGAAGCCAACAACCACTTCTATACTAGCAGAGGAAGAATAGGGAGGATGTAGACGTAGGTTAGGATGGGTGGACATTTTAGTTATTATGGTTGAATGTTGGACAATTATGATACTGGATTAGTGATGGTAGGTACCAATCTTAATTGACTAAATAATAAGAACATAATTGTTAAATAACTCCGAATGTCACAAGAAATCATATTATATCTGTGTATGGGTCATGTTGCGTGAAATATTAATTGTATCAGTTAGAATTTAGAGATTTTTGCTATAGTACATGTGTAGCCTATGCATGTACTAGCCATGCATGCACACCTCACACATGCATGCTAGTATGAAATATGTAAATTGTTGGATAGGTTAACTAAGTAATTGTGAATTGTCTTAAACCTATAAAAATACCTTGTATCACTATTTTGACCATAACTTCGGGACGAAGTTTCTTGAAGGGTGGGTGTATGTAATGCCCCATAATAATGTTAATTAAAGTTTATTAGTAAATACCTTTATTAAACTAAACTTATACCATATTAATGTTAATTAAAGTTTATTAGTAAATACCTTTATTAAATTAAAGTTATACTAATTATTTTACCGTCTTTACCATTTGTGTAAAGAATTAAATAAATAATATTCAATAATGTGTGACATTTGGTTAGGTTTTGTAAACACATACACTTGAAGATTTATTAATACATTACACATGTCAGACCTATCGGAACGGCACTACCCATGATAAAATAAAATAATAATGAAAGAGGCGGTGGAAGGAGGTATAAGGAGGGGGATTTTGGGGATTTCGGGGGAGGCCGTGGAGAGGTTGGATTTATTTTGGGGGAAATTGGAATCTGCATGAGGAAAACGAAGAGGAAAAATTCTTGAGGAGGGGGACAACTCAAGGATGAGAGTATCTGTAAATGACTGAGACGGAGAAGATAAAGAATGGAGAGGAAGCTGCTCTCGATATTATTGGTCTGTGGGCTCGGGGGCTAGGAAACCCGTGGGTTTCCTAGGGCCAACACATGATGAGAGCTGGTCGACAGGGTGGCACATCATTTTGTTGATTAAGGCTCGGATGGAAAGCTGGAAGAAGAAGGAGCCTACAAGGTTTATGACAAACTATTGGATCTACCACAATCGCTATTTCCAGGTATTTAAATTTCAGGTATGTAGATACTAAACTCATGCATGCTATTATGGTCTAATTTATGAAAAATTCATAAATTTATCAACATGTAAAGTTCGAAATTTTTACTTTAATATGTTTACAGTTCATACTTGTACTTACATATGTCTATAAAATTTATAGAACAGACCTGGATATAAATCTGTAATGCAATCTAAATGTTTTGATAGAGAACATTACAGAGAATTGGACACAGTGCTCTAACCGTTAGTTAGAGCACTACAGGTTTTATATAAGTTTTTATGCGGGTAATGAGCGCTGAGGATAACCCATTGAAATGAAAAGATACACATAGATATAGTCTGAGTTCGAGTTTATCTCCGCAAGAAACCATACCCTGTAGTGCTGAGGAGGCGGCATATGTATTGGACAAAGTTGAAGATACTTACTTGGGGTTTACTGTTGAGTTGGCCAGGAAGCCTTTAGGAAGATTTCACAATTGTCTTGTGGGGATCATTTTCGACTATAAATTAGCAGTAACAAGACATAACCTTTGAATATGGGCTGAATCTAAGGGTTGAAATACATTTTTTGGCATGTTTCAGTCTTAAAAGGTGATGAGTAACAACATTAAACTAACTTTGGTAAGTTCTAGTCCAATTTTGATGGTTAAAGCTCCAATTTTGGGCATGAGCAGGGATGGTAAGAGAACTCAATTCTCATTTACAAACTATTTGGAGGGGTTTTGAGTGCATTCTATGCCCTAGAATAACAATATAAAAATTTCATATAGCCTTTTGCATTATAAAAGGTGACAAAAGTATAAACAATAGTCATAAAATCCTTAAAAAATCCAAGTTTGATGTGTGTTAGGGATTCATGTGTATGAAACGAAAGCCCTATAGCGGGTGATTTACCTGTGTGACCATTCATGCCTTCTTTGGATTATTGTTCAACCTGCGTGGGGCACTCATGGCAAGTTTGGATAGGTTTGTATGGTAGATTATGAAGCAATTGTTGTAGTAGCATTTGGATCCTTCAGTCAAGTTGAATCCTTGAATCATTACACAAGTGGAATCCAACAAAGCATTTGCTCCATATATCTATGGAATTTAACTTAATAAAGGTGCACAATATGAAAGTTTATGAGAAGTTTTGGAGCTTGGGTCTCCTTTTTTTTAGTATATGTGACTTCAGGAAATAAAATTATAAAGATAACCAGTAGGTTTTCTAGTTCTTCTCATAGAGATGAATATTTCAATTTGGAAATGTCCTATATGCTTGGAGGGGAGGTTGGATGAAACTAGTAAATACTTTTTTGTTGTTGTTTCAAAAAGATTAGCTTTATAAGTCAATATAATGTACAAAGAGTAATCCTTTACATCATTGAATTTTCTCTTACCACCACAATGAGGAAGGCAATCATATCCAACTGGGCTGTAATAGTAGATGACACAATGTACTCTCCTAGAAAGGAATGAAATATAACTCCAGCTAGATTTGTATCATGGTGTGATGTATTTGATAACAATGTGGCTATGTTAGATGGAAAACTACCTTATGAAAGCTAACATACATTAGCTTTACTAACCCTGCAATGTTTTAAGAACAAAAACTAACTCTAGCTAGATTTCCATCATTGTGCATTGTGATTGATGACAATGTGGTTGTGCTAGATGAAAAGATACATTATAAAATCTAACACACATTAGATTACACTCATTGTGCAATGATTTAAGGATGAAAGCTAACTCCATCTTGATTTCCATCACAGTGTAATGTGATCAATGACGATGTGTTGTGTTAGATGGAAAACTATGTTATGAAAGCCAACAAACATTATCTTTCACTCATTGTGCCATGTTGTTAGAAGGAAAGCTAACTCCAGCTAGATTTGCATCATGGTGTAATGTATTTGATGACATTGTGGTTGTGTTAGATAGAAAACTACCTTACAAAAGCTAACACACATTAGTTATTACTCACCATGCAATGTTTTAAGAACAAAATATAACTTTAGCTAGATTTCCAAACTGGTGCATTTTGATTAATGACAGTGTGGTTGTGTTATATAGAAAACTACATTATGAAAGTTAACACACATTAGATTTCACTCACCGTGTAAAGATTTAATGTTGAAAGCTAACTCCAGCTAGATTTCCATCATGGTGCAATGTGACAATGTGGTTGTGTTAGATGGAAAACTACCTTATGAAAGCTAATACACATTAGCTTTCACTTATTGTGCCATGTTGTTAAAATAAAGCTAACTCCAACTAGATTTTCATCATGGTGTAATGAGATAACACACAAGATTTCATTTATAGTTCCATGTTGTTCTAGAAGAAAAGCTAACTCCAACTAGATTTTCATCATGGTGTAATGTATTTGATGACAATGTGGTTGTGTTAGATAAAAAACTACATTATGAAGGCTAATAGACATTAGCTTTACTCACCATGCAATGTTTTAAGAATGAAATCTAACTCCATCTAGATTTTCATCATGGTGCATTGTCATTGATGATAATGTGGTTGTGCTAGATGAAAAAATGCACTATGAAAGCTTACACATATTAGATTTCACTCACCATGCAACGATTTAATGATGAAAGCTAACTCCAGCTAGAATTCCAACACGATGCAATGTGTTTGATGACAATGTGGTTGTGTTACATGGAAAACTACCTTATGAAAGCTAACACACATTAGCTTTCACTCATTGTGCCATGTTGTTTTAAGGAAAGCTAACTCCAACTAGATTTCCATCATGGTGTAATGAGCTAACACACATAAACTTTTTCTTATAGTGCCATGTTGTTAGAAGGAAAGCTAAATCCAACTAGATTTCCATCATGGTGTAATGTATTTGATAACAATGTGGTTGTGTCAGATATGAAATTACCTTAAGAAAGCTAACATACGTTAGTTTTATTGGCCATGCAATGTTTGAAGAATGAAAGCTAACTCTAGCTATATTTCCATCATAGTGCATTGTGATTGATGATAATGTGGTTGTGCTGGATGGAAAACTACATTATGAAAGCTAACACATTAGAATTCACTCACTGCGTAATGATTTAAGGATGAAAGCTAACTCCAACTAGATTTCCATCACAGTGCAATGTGATCAATGACAATGTGTTGTGTTAGATGGAAAACTACCTTACGAAAGCTAACACACATTATCTTTCACTCACCATGCCATGTTAGAAGGAAAGCTAACTCCAACTAGATTTGAATTATGGTGTAATGTATTTGATGACAATGTGGCTGTGTTAGATAGAAAACTACTTTACAAAAGCTAACAAACATTAGCTATTACTCACCGTGCAATGTTTTAAGATCGAAAACTAACTTTAGCTAGATTTCCAAAATGGTGCATTTTGATTGATGACAATGTAGTTGTGCTAAATGAAAAAATACATTATGAAATGTAACATATATTAGATTTCACTCATTGTGCAATGATTTAAGGTTTAAAGATAACTCCAACAATATTTCCATCACGGTGTAATGAGACAATGTGGCAGTGTTAGATTAAAAACTACCTTATGGAAGCTAACAAACATTAGCCTTTACTTACTGTGCAATGTTTTAAGAATGAAAGCTAACCCCAGCTAGATTTTTATCATGGTGCATTGTGATTTATGACAATGTGACTTTGTTAGATAGAAAACTACACTATGAAAGCTTACACACATTAGATTTCACTCACCGTGCAATGATTTAAGGATGAAAGCTAACTTCAACTAGATTTCCAACACAACGCAATGCAATTGATGACAATGGGGTTGTATTACATGGAAAACTACCTTATGAAAGCTAATACACATTAACTATAACTCATCATGCCATGTTAAAAAAAAATCTAATTCCAGCTAGATTTCCATCATGGTGTAATGAGCTAACACACATAAGCTTTCCCTTATAGTGCCATGTTGTTAGAAGGAAAACTATCTCTAGCTAGATTTTCATCATGATGTATTGTATGTGATAACAATGTGGCTGTGCTAGATGGAAAACTACTTTATGAAAGCTAACATACATTATTTTACTCACCATGCAACATTTTAAGAAGGAAAACTAACTCTAGCTAGATTTTCATCTTGATGCATTGTGATTGATGACGATGTGATTGTGATAAATTGAAAAATACATTATGAATGCTAACACACATTAGATTTCTCTCACCGTGCAATGATTTAAGGACGAAATTTAACTCTAGCTAGATTTCCAACATGGTGCAATATGTTTGATGACAATGTGGTTGTGTTACATGGAAAACTACCTTGTGAAATATAACACATATTACCTTTCACTCATCGTGCCATGTTGTTAAAAGAAAAGCTAAATCCAGCTAGATTTACATCATGGTGTAATGTATTTGATGAAAATGTGGTTGTGTTATATGAAAAACTACTTAATGCAATTTAACATACATTTGCTTTACTCACCGTGCAATGTTTTAAAAATGAAAGCTAACTCTAGCTACATTTTAATCATGGTGCATTATGATTGATGACAATGTGATTGTGCTAGATGAAAAACTACGTTATGGAAGCTAACACAGATTGCTTTTCACTCATTGTGTAATGATTTAAGGATGAAAGGTAACTCCAGCTATAATTCCATCACGGAGCAATGAGATCGATGATGATGTGGTTGTGATAGATGAAAAACTACCTTATGGAAGCTAATAAACATTAGCTTTCACTCATCGTGCCATGTTGTTAGAAGAAAATCTAATTCTAGGTAGATTTGCATCATGATGTAATGTATTTGATGACAATGTGGCTGTGTTAGATGAAAAACTACCTTACGAAAGTTAACGCACATTAGATATTACTCACCGTGCAACGTTTTAAGAACAAAAGCTAACTCTAGCAATATTTTCAACATAGTGCATTTTGATTGATGATAATTTGGCTGTGTTAAATGTAAAACTACATTATAAAAGCAAACAGACATTATATTTCACTTACCGTGCAACGATTTAAGGTCGAAAGTTAACTCCATATAGATTTCCATCACGGTGCAATGTGACAATGTGATTATGTTAGATAGAAAATTAATTCGGCTATGTTATTAGGAGAAAAGCTAACTTCAACTAGATTTCCATCATGGTGTAATCTATTTGATGACAACGTGGTTGTGTTAGATGGAAAACTAACGTATGAAAGCTAACAACAACTAGATTTCTATCATGGTGCATTGTGATTGATGACAACCTGGTTGTGTTAGATGGAAACTACATTATGAAAGCTAACACATTAGATTTCAATCATCGTGCAATGATTTAAGGACTAAAGCTACCTTCAGCTAGATTTTCGTCATGGTGTTATGTATTTGATGACAATGTGACTCTTTTAGATAGAAAACTACCTTATGAATTCTAACACACATTAACTTTCACTCACCGTGCAATGTTTTAAAAACAAAAGCTAACACTATCTAGATTTCCTTCTTGGTGCAATGAGCTAACGCACATTAGGCTTTCATTCACCGTATAATGCTTTAAGAATGAAAGCTAACACATTGTTAAAAGGAAAGCAAATTATAGCTAGATTTTCATCATCATGTTATGTATTTGATGACAATGTAATTGTTTTAGATAGAAAGCTACATTTCTAAAACTAACACACATTAACTTTCACTCAACTGTGCAATGTTTTAAGAAGAAAAGCTAACTCCAGCTAGTTTTCCATCAGGGTGCAATGAACTAACACACATTTGCTTTCACTCATCATGCCATGTTGTTAGAAGGAAAACTAACTCCAGCTAGATTTTCATTATGGTGTAATGTATTTGAGGAAAATATGACCATGCTATATGGAAAACTAATTTATGACATATAACACACATTATCTTTTACTCATCGTGCAATGTCTTAAGAACAAAAGCTAACTCCAACTAGATTTCCATCATGGTGAATTGTGATTGATAACAATGTGGTTGTGCTAGATGGAAAACTATATTATGAAAGCTAACACACGTTAGATTTCACTCACCATGCAATGAGTTAAGGATGAAAGTTAATTCCAAGTAGATATCCATTGTGGTACAATGTGATTGATGACAATGTGGTTGTGGTAAATGAAAAACTACCTTATGAAAGCTAACACATATTAGCTTTCTCTCATCATGACATGTTGTTAAAATAAAAAGATAACTCCAACTATATTTCCATCATGGTGTGATATATATTTTGACAATGTGGTTGTTTTAGATATAAAGCTACCTTATGAAAACTAACACACATCAGCTTTCACTCATTGTGCAATGTTTTAAGAATGAGAGTGAAGTCCAGCTACATTTTCATCATGGTGCAATGTGATTGATGACAATGTGGTTGTCTTAGATTTAAAATTGCATTATGAGAAACTAACACACATTACCTTTTACTCACGGTGCAATGTTTTAAGAATTAAAGTTAACTGTAACTATATTTTCATCATGGTGCTTTGTAATTGATGACAATATGGTTGTGTCAGATGAAAAACTAATTGATGGCAATGTGGTTGTGTCAGATGAAAAACTACCTTATGAAAAGTAACACACTTTATCTTTCACTAACCATGCAATGTTTTAAGAACGAAAACTGACTTCAGCTATATTTTCATCGTAGTGCAATGTGATTGATGACAATGTAGTTGTGTTAGATGGAAAACTTTCTTATGAAAGCAATCGCATGTTAGGTTTCACTTACCATGCCATGTTGTTAGAAGGAAGCTAACTCCATTATATTTTCATTAGGATGTAATGTATTTGATAACAATGTGGTTGTGTTATATAGAAAACTACCATATTAAAACTAAAACAAATTAGCTTTTAGTCACCATGCAATGTTTTATGAATGAAAGCTAACTACAGCTAGATTTTCATCATGGTGTAATGTGATTGATGACAGTGTGATTTTGTTAAATGAAAAACTACATTATGAAAACTAACACAGTTAGATTTCCATCATGGTGTAATGTGATTGATGACAATGTGATTTTGTTAGATGAAAAACTACATTATGAAAACTAACACAGCTAGATTTCCATCATGGTGTAATGTGATTGATGACAATGTGATTTTGTTAGATTAAAAACTACATTATTAACACTAATACACATTAACTTTCATTCAACGTGCAACATTTTAAGAATGAAAGCTAACTCTAGCTAGATTTCCAGCACATTCATACACATACATCAATAATATAAGTCCCATGTCCAAAGTCAAATAAGAATTTGGTGGTTTTATTGGAGTTGATATCTATCATTCTCTAATAATTCTTGGATTTGTTATTGTTATCTCTTCATATATATTTTGTGTAATTTATATGTAAATTCCTTTCTGCAAGCATGCACAAGATGTAGGAGAACAATGTTTGGTGGCATACAAAAGGGCTACCCTATTGTTTTGAATTATTGCAACTATATTACTTTTTTGAACATACACTTCAGATGGATTAACCTTAATTACAAACTACAATTCAAATGTGTTACAGAAATTGGGAGGAATTACAATGGAAAATATAATTTTGACAAGAGGAGACTATGTTGACCTCCTAATTAATGGTCAAGTTGTTGGACTAGGAAAGGTTGAATCTACAGAGACTACAACTCATTATGGTGGACAAAGGCTTAATGTAGGATATGTTATGGTTTTGATAATTGATTTCATTGAACCACATTTGATTGTGGAAGATGTTGATGAAGGGGACTTACATCCATGGAAGATCATATATTTGAGGCATAACAAAGGTAAATTAAAATATTGAAGCACATGTTAAGTGTTTTTGATAGTAAATTGCTTGTTTTTTTTGAGCAAATACTGAGTTTGTTTAATTTGCTGTGTAGCTGCAAATGTCTCTTCTGCATTTTCTATTGGAGACAAGGTAGATCTTTTGAAATGTGGATTGAAGGTGGGTGAAGGCTCCATATTCAATATAGAGATTGGTCATAAGGTGCATGGAAGGATGGTGAAAAAGGGATCCATAGTGGTTAACATTGAGAAAGTGTTAAAACATGATGATCTTTTTCCACATCCAACAAGATTTGAGAATACACTAGGGGGTACATTGGGATCTTATGAGATTTGGCCAGAATTAGATTTGAAACCTCATTGTCATGATCATCCAGTAAATACTCCCCAATATAGGCTTACATTCACATGTAAAAAGGTTTCTCTTACACATGAATGCACAGGAGCAAGCATGCGCATTGCCAAAGGGATCATAGTTAATGTCTGTGAGGATGACATGGTTGAGGGTGAAATGTTAGGTGAAATGGAATTCGGTGTTTTTGTGGAAGACATAGATAGAAATTGTGAAATATGTAGGATTGGGGACAAGTCTATACATTGTTTGCTTAGATGGCCAATAAATAAGTTGGTGGACAATTAAGGTGAGATTTTAAGGGTGAATGAAAATTTCAAGGAGGCACCCAAGGAAATGGTGGCATGGGATCTTATAGAGGACACAAGTCCCTTAAACACATGGGATGATGATATTTATAATGAAAAAGATCCAGACTCAATTGATATGCATGCAACGAGGCCATATAAAAGGATTAAACGAGTTGTGGCTACAAAAAAAGTTGGAAACTTTCAAATACAAAGAGATGAAGAGAAAGAAATCTGACTTTTGGCAGTGGATGAATGTTGCAAACAAGATTGTATTCAACATGTGGATAGGAAAGCCATTGCAACTGCTAGAAGGGGTATGCAACTCTTTAAAAAAAATGACATTAGGAAATTTGTCTTGAATTCACTCCTTTCCAACACAATCATGTCAAAGAGCCATGGCCATGGCCTACCTCCTACTATTAGGAAAGTAAAGGACATGAGGTTTAATGGAGATATTATTTGTAAGAAAGCATTGTACAAGATACATAATATTCCTCAAAGCACCTTCTATAATTACCAACATAATTTCCAACAAGGACATGTGAAAGGAATTCATGGTAACACCAACAAATGCAAACCACGTGCACATACTGTGGCAGCCATAGAAATATTGCAAAAAATTGTAATAGATAATTCAAAATTTTCACTGAACCAAACATGACAAGTTGAAGAAGATGGAACATTTGCTCCTTTAAGATTGCTGCCATCAACATACACCCAAAGTTCTTTGTTAAAAGAGATCAACGAGGCTCTTCAAGAGCTAAATTTTCCATCAATATCACAACCAACAATGAGCAAGATTTGGAATACTCATTTTCCAGATGTGGCATTCTCAAAGAACACTAATTTCAGTAAATGTAGTGAATGTATCGTGTTGAAAGCACATATGAAGACAGTGACTAAAAAAGAGCTGGAAGAAAAGGCACGAGCTATACTGAAGAAACATAACAAGATTGTTATGTGTGGAAGATATTGCTACTATGCCCACATAATTATGTCAGAGCGGTATCCAAAGGAATACTTGAGCATTATCCATGATAAAATGGACAAAACAAAGACTTCAATCCCAAGATTATGTGTCAAATCAAAATCCGTTGTAGGAAGAAACTTGGGTTTGTCGTTGACAGGTATGCTAACACATGGGCATAGTACAAGAGGTTTTGGTCATTTTTCCCTACCATTTGTACACATGAGATCACAATTTACCATTACGTCTCTTGCAAAGTGCTTGAGGGACCTTGAAGACCCACACCTTGATATGTATGGTGATTTGCTTTATGAGAGTGGAAATTCAAGAAACACACTTTCAAATGCATTACTTCAAAACTCTATTTACTCAAAATGTGGAGTGTACAAGGATGATTTCCTATCTTCAAATGGAAGCTCAACAAATCAAAATCTTGAATTTAAACCTCTTCCTCCACATTTGTTGTTACAGTTGGACAATGCAGCTAGTGATAATAAGAATCATTATGTTTTCATGTTTCTATCACTATTAACTGCACTTGGTGTATTCATCACTATTGAGGTTGGGTTCTTGCTTGTGGGGCACACCCATGAAGACATAGATGGAACCTATAGAAGAATGTCTTACAACTTGAAAAGTAAAGATATATATTATTTACCTGAGATGATGGATACATATCGCACAATAGAAGAAAAAAGGGTGTTTCCACCTAAACTTATTGACAAAGTGTATGACTTAAAAGTTTTCTTAATGGGTACATCAAGGAGGGGGAAAATGAACTAGTTGGACATCTTAATGCCCAGTACTTCCAATTCCTTGTACTCAATGATGTTCCAGTTATGAGGTATAAAGAATCCATTAGATACATTGAGTGGTCAGAACCAGTGGAGTTGTGGAATATAGATGATGAAGGCCAACCTATATTACCCACATGGAATCCATATTTCTTACGTCCCAAAGAAAATGATGCATATTTAAGAACTAAAGGAAGGAATAACATCATACATAAAAATGTGGAAAGAGACTATTGGCAATGAGAATACACCAATTTTTATAGAGGAACAGAATGAAAAACTAGATTATTGGAAAAGAGTTCTTGATGCATTAGATGGAATCTACAATGACCATACACCCTTGGATGAAAGTGATTCTTATTCTGATGATTTTTGGCCAAAGACGAGGAAAAATGTTAATGTTGATGGTAATGCACTCCATGCAATATCAAGTATTATGGATGGGGATTTTTATAATGTGACAGATTAACTGGTATATGTTGGACCCAAGTGCAACAAGCCAAAGCCAACATTCGATCCTAGAATTGATGTTGAGAAAGGAAAGTTGTTTCTTGTTAGATCAGGAAATGAGGATGAAGGAGAGATGATTTGGATGGAAAAATCCACCTTAGATATCTTCCAGGATGATGACAGCGATACCCTTCATGTAAAGATTGATTGGTGGCAGCCTAGCTCAGGGAAATACAAGGGAAAAGTTTTAGAACAATATTAGGTACCAAATCCCGATGACACAGAACTTGGATCTATTCCAATTAATACCATGGTCTAGGCATGGATGCCAAAGAAACAAGATTGCAAGAAGACAAAGATAAATAAATTTGGTGTACAAGCTATACTTGATTTGCTTGAGCGGATATAAGGAGATTAGGTGGAGATGATACATGGATGTAACTTTGCTTTTTGAATGACTTTTAGTATACATGAAGAAACATTTTTCAATGTTTGTACTATAATAAACACTCTTCAAGCTACTTTTTGAGGAATTTTATATTATTTACTGCATATATGAAATTTCACTTCAAGTTCAATGCTAATTTATGCGACGATAGTTTATGCGAATTAGATAATACCATTCAAATCTTAACTTTTCAATTTGTCTTTTAGATCAACACAACATTTCACTATATCAAATGTGCATAATTATATTCATTAATGCATGTACACAATCCTTTCCTTCTTTATTATTAGCTTTTTCTCACTCTCTTCAATACTACTTTGAGCTTTTCATTTTGTTCCCCTGATTATTGGTGGAGTGTCCACTTGAAACGTAGGGACGTTTCAACACACACAATTTAATTCCATAAACTCTCTTTGTCATTATGATTAACTATAGAAAACTTCATCCTGAAGCTGTACTTGATATGCTTGAGAAAATATAAGGAGATTAGGTGGAGATGATTCATGAATGTAATTTTTCTTTTTGAATGACTAATTAATATACATGAAGAAAAAGTTGTCAATGTTTGTAGTATATCAAATATTCTCTTCAAGCTACCTTTTGAGGAATTTTATATTATTTGCTATGTATATGAAAATTTTGGTTCAACTTCAATGTTAATTCATGTGATGATACTTTATGCGAATGCACCTTAAAATATCTTATAGAATTGCTTTGTGAATAAATGTAAGGCACTTGCAATAAGGTTGGAAGTGAGTTTTTCCTATTATTCGTTATTATAGTTGATATAAACTTAATTGTACTACTATGTTGCATTCAAATTCATAATTATATTTTTTTTTGTAGACTTTAAAGTGGTGCCAACTTTGTATTAGTATATCAACTTATACTCAATAAATATAGTACTAACATTTTGAGCATGCATGTTTTATTAGTTTGTCATCATTGTGATTGATTTTCTAGATTAAACTTTGTGAACGTTTTGAGTGGACACTCCAACCATGTTTGTTACGGGAACCATGAAAAATTCATTGTGGACTAAAAATATTTCACATAACTTAATCCAGAAAATCAATCATTAAGTGATAACATCATGTTAGCTTTAATTCATGTTAGACATTATCATCAAATACATTGCATCATAAAGAAAATTTAATCCATGTGAGATTTAATGATGATCATAATGCACTGCATGTACTATAAGTATTATGGATGGAGAATTTGATAATGTGACGGATGAACTGGTATATGTTGGACCCAGGTGCAACAAGATAAAGCCAATATTCAATCCTATGATTGAATTTGAGAAAGTAAAGGTGTTGGTAGTTAGATCATGAACTAAGGATGAAGGAGAGACGATTTGGATGGAAAAAACCACCTCATATATTTTCCAGAATGATGAAAGTGAGCCTCTTCATGTAAAGGTTGATTGATGGAAGCCTAGTTCAGGGAAATACAAAGGAAAATTTCAGAAAAATATTGGGTACCAAACCTTGACGACACATGACTTGGATCTATTCCAGTTAATACCATGGTTTTTGCATGGATGCAAAAGAAAGAAGATTGCAGGAAGACCATAATAAATAAATGTGGTGTACAAGTTGTAATTGATTTGCTTGACTGAATATAAGGAGATTATGTGGAGATGATTCATGGATGTAATTTTCTCTTTGAACTAGTTATTAATATACAAGAAGAAACACTTTTAAATGTTTGTTGTATATCAAATATTCTTTTCAAGCCTTTTTTTGAGGAATTTTATATTATTTACTAATATGAAAATTTTGGTTCAACTTCTATGTTAATTGATGTGATGGTACTTTAAGTGAAATAGATAACACCATTCAATTTTTAACTTTTCAATTTGTTTTTTAGATAAACTCAACATGTCACTATATGAAATGTGCATAATCATATTCAATAATGAACTTTAAAACATCTTCTAGACTTCCTCTCTGAATAAAACATCATTTTGCTTTGTCATAGAGGATTAGAAATGTGTAATCCAGGTGTTAACATAGTCCCTCTCCCCTCATGTTGTAAAGGGTGCTAGCTCAATGGAAGAGCACCTGCATTCCAAGCAGAATGCAGGACGATGGTGGTTCGATTCCTCCGTGCCCTAACATAAATTAAGACATGATTTAATTCTTATTGATAATATAGATATTGTAAGATATCTATATTTTCAATAAAAATATGCTCTTTTCAATTAAACACATTGTTCAAATACTTCATAAATAAATAATGAACACTTGCAATAATTAGTTAAGTTGGTTTTCCCCCTTTCCTCTTGTATATTAAAAAAATCAAACTCTACTGCACTAATGCTATTCTAGTTCATAATTAATTTTGATTGTTAAAATAAATAATATTAATAAATAAGGGAGGATTTACTAACATCAATATCATTAAATAAATTTATAGGTAAGAAATTTCTCACGTTAATCTATAATTCATAAAGTAAACATTCATCAACTTAGTTTTTAATACACTACCACTACCAGTACCAACAAAAATAATAATAAATTATGTTGCTATTTGAATTCATAATTTATTTTAATCATTACAAGGTTAAAACTTAGACTTTAAAGTCATAAAATATTTTCATGTATTGATAATAAGTGGTGTGAACTTCCAAAAATTAAACAACATACTCAACAAAGACACAAATAATTACTACGACAATATTTCTAATTGTTGTAGTAACAATAACAATGTTGGTATTATGTCATAAAATAATTTAATCAACTTAACATTAAATACAAACTATAAATAATATTACTAGACATTATGTAAGGATTCAAAGTCTATGACTTTCCTCATCTTGAAAGAACTGAATGTAGCAAAAGTTCTAAATTCTAGATCCACTAAATAATTACAAATTTAATGAAATATGTGTTAATAGATGTCATAGAAAACTGAGCATCTGCCAACTTACATGAATTATTTGAGATACATACACAACTAATCTTGCTTTGAGTAAAAACAATGAAATGTAGGAAACTGAATCACTTTTCCAAATATATAAATTTTATCTATTGGAAAATTTACTCATAAATTTTCCTTTTAGTGGAATTTGAGTTGATTGATTTAGCACCTCACTGTCAGTAATTCCATTTATATTTTGACTCGTGGAATTTCAAATTTCCTTATACGGCTTGATTAATGAGTTTAAGATTCAATGAATATTTAAAGAATGCAACATTACCAACGTTCTCCCACTTGTCTTCTTTTCATAAATAGGATATTTAAAATTTAGTTAATTCAAGTATGTATAACAAGGCCATGGTTGAGGGGGGTAAGAGGGTAAATTAGAAAGATAAAGAGGAAGGAGATGGGTGGGAAAGACGATGATAAGTAGGAGGGATAGAGGTGAGTCATTATGATGACGATCTTATATACATTGTGAATGAAGGGATGAGATCTACTCGGATTGTGCTCACATAAATGGCGAGTTGCATCCATGATTGAAGGGTATAGAGAGAGGGATGAAGAAATGAAGAGTGAGGAGTGTAAGCGTATGATGGATAAAAAATCAAAGAAGTTGGAATAAATGGAAGGGGACGACTTGAGAAAATCAACACTATGTTCATGTGTTTCGACAAGGAAACTACGTTTAAATAATATCCCATTCATAATGATTATTGTACCAAGTGGCATCCAATCTCTATGGGGTTCTTTCATTTGAATCATCTTGGACATCATCCTAAAGCAAGTGAGAGGGTCTGATGTCATTTCTTTTTCTGAGATCGATGGTACTATGTCTTTCCATGGTACTATGTCTTCCCACACAGCTAGGAGGATTGTGTCGTGGAGAGGTGATACTTTTTGTTTGATGAAAGGGACACAAAGGATGTTGGAAATCCTCATTGGTGATGATGTGGAAAATTTGGCTCCAAGGGGAGAATCTCAAACCCAAACCATTCACTTTTGTTTTACTCCTTTCATTGTCAATGCCAATGTTAGCTAGTCTATTAGTGAGGTGATTGTCGTTAAGTTTTGATGTGGAAGGGATGGAAGTGTTGAAGTGAGGGGGCAGGGGCACTAATTATTCCATCCCATAGGTAATCCTCAAGCTTCTAGTTATTTTCTCAATTTTTTCTCCTTACTGAATATTTCTAAGGGATGATATTAAAATTTGTGAATCTCCCTCTATGATGAGCTTGGTAAAATAATTCTCAAGGGCCATTCTGAGGTCTAATATGACACCTTGAAATTTTGCAAAAATTTTATGTCTTAAGGCCAACGAATTTGTAACAGTACAAATAATTTTCCCTTTGTTATCACACATGACTCCCCCATACCCTGTCATCCCAAGGTTTCCTCAAGAGGCTCCATTGAAATTGAGCTTGCAAGATCCTGAAGGTGGTGGATACTAAACAAAATCGGAGTGGAGGTTGATGTTGGTGAGAGCTTATGAACTTCTTCGAAAGTTCACAATTGGCTTTGAGTAGTCCCAAATTATTTGTTCATGAGGCACACATTTGATGTCCTCCTTCCTCCAAGTGGTTTGATTGAGGGTTTCATTGATGTTGGATTTAAGGGAGCTCTATATATGATTAAAAAATTGTATTCAAGAAGAATAAAATTGGAAATTTCCTTTACATAGAATTTTTCTTCTCTTTTCTCAACACTGACAAAATTTCAGAAAATTATAACAACAGACATATACCTAGAAAATCATTCCAATGAACAATAGTATGTATTGTACAGCCTATCCACATGTGTTGTACTTGTTGTATGTCTTTCTCACTTATCTACCCTAAAATTCATGACATGCATGCCAGAATACATCCATTCACTACAACAAAAACTGGATTTAGCGTTGAATTTAGCACCGGATTTTAGTGTAATTTTTTCCCAATTTTGGTGAACAATCTGGCGCTAAACCTGGTGCTATTGTACAATTTCATAAAATTCCATCTATTGCATCTTTTTTTCCGTCCTTTTTAACATCCATTTTTGCATCCATTTTTGCACCCAAATTTTTGCGTCTTTTGTTACGCCCAATTTTACATCTTGTATTGCATATTTTTTTTTGTCATTTGTTATATTCTTGTTTGCACCCAGTTTGACGCTCAATTTTGCATCCAATGTTGAGTCTTATTTTGGTCCTTTGTTTTCATCGAGTCTTACACCCAATTTTGCACCATGTTTTGTATCAAATTATGTGTCCAGTTTTGCATCTAGCGTTGCATCTAGGTTTGCATCTAAATTTGGGCCCAATATTGCATCTAGTTTTGCATCCAATTTTACTTATAATGTTGCATCTCTTTTTTCATCTAATTTTGCATCTTGTTTTGCATATTTTTTTGTATCCATGTTTGTGCCTAATGTTTCATCTTATTTTACGTCGTATTTTGCATCTAGGTTTGCACCTAGTGTTGCATCTTGGTTGATGTCTTTTTTGCATCTATGTTTGAGCCCAATGTTGCACCCAGTGTTGCGCGTAGTGTTGTGCCTAGTTTTGCACCCATGTTTGTATCTAATATTGCATCTAGTTGTGTGTACAATGTTGCATCCCATATTGCATTCAATATTACATCTAGTTTTACATCCAATGTTTCGTCCCATCTCTCATCCAATATTGTGTCTCGTTTTAGGTTTTTGTTTGCGTCAAGTGTTGCTTCTAGTTTTGCACTTGGTGTTACGCCTGTTTTTATGTCCATCTATACATGATATTTTGTGCTCAATTTAATGTCCAATTTTACGTCTAGTTAGGAGTCCACTTTTGCATCTATTGTTGCATCTAGTTTTGGGCCTAGTATTGTGTTGGGGCACGCACCTTAAACAGTCCTTAAGATGGGTAACCCCACGGTTGTTCAGGAAGTTTGTAAGTGGAGTTACGGGTCAAAATAGTCTTAGGGGTGTCGGGGTAAGTCAAAAGCCCCTTTTTGTAATAAACCCATGGTTTAAATCTAGGGTTTAGGGTTGGGTGCCCATGGTTTTGAATCCATGTTTTTGTAAATAGTGCGATATAAATAAGCACTTGTGTAAATAAGGAAGGTTAGGATTTATGATGTAAGAAAGATTAAGGTGAGGCTAAGGCTGATTTTGTAAAGAAAGGTTAATTCCCAGCTGTGTGCATGGACGACCTCTGCAGCTGTGTGCGCAGAGGGTTTTTGTAAGAAGGCTAAGGAAAGATCTGCAGCTGTGTGTGCAGAGGCCTGCTGCTGTGTGCACGGCTTTTAAGGACTGAAGGAATCTGTAGCTGAGTGCGCATATCAAACTGTGGTTTTTGTAGCAAGTTGAATAAAACACAGTTTGGTGGACGTAGCCCCTACACTGGGGGTGAACCACGTTATATCTGGTGTTGTGGTTTCTTGTGTTGTTTCCATTTTCTGTTATCTTTTATGCATTAATAATTGTATACATCTGATAAATTTAGATCGCTGCTAATAACAAGCTTCGCTGTGAATTCCCTGTAGTGGGTTAAGCAAGTCACGGTTGTCTATCTATCTGCAAACTTGTATATGAATGAGTGATAAAGCTAGTAGTTATTGATTAATAAGATTATTAGAGGCTAAGGTACAGTAATACCCCTCTCTGCTTGCAAAAACCTGATTCTGCGGCACCCCATAGCTGTTTCGGGTGAGACTGCAACCTGCGCGTAGGTTGTTGCCGAAAGGGCCAACACTGTGGGTCTTTTGTTGGTGCGACATAAAAGGATTAAACCCAGGTCTACCCTATTTCCCAACATATTGCATCTAGTTTTGAGTCATTAAATGTGTCTAGTGTTGAGTCTTCTTTTGCATCCAATTTTTCTTTTACCGTGAAATCCATTTTTGTGTCCACATTTGTGTCTGACATAGCATCCACTTTTGCATCCACTTGTGTGTTTGGTGTGACGTCCACTTTTACATATTGTTTTGCATTTAGTGTTGCATCTAATATTGCATCCATCTTACAATACTACATTTTTTACCTTTAGAAATACACTGCAATATCATGAGGGCATGGAGGAATCGAACCACCAACCTCCTGCTTGTAAGGCAGACGCTCTTCCATTGAGCTAGCAACCTTTAAGAATCGGGAAGAGGAGCAATATTAACACAGATTTCATCATTTGAATTCTAATAAAATATAATAAGATCCAAAGACAGTGATGCTTAAAATCTAGTTTATTTTTCCAAAGACATTAATAAGCACAAAAATCTACCGTGATCAGGCAACAAAATATCCTAAACAATTACACAATCTATTAAAGTGGTTCGTAAAAGGGTCTTAGAGAACAAGATAATGTATTGATGCATACCTAATAACCTAAACTTGAGAAGGACAGAGAATAAGGATGTGTTTAAGAAATAGTTGTAGAATCCAATTGAGGATTGTGTGTTGCTACATAAATGTTTCTATTTGTTGATTATGTGATTTTGTTCAACAATGGGATGGTAAGAGGAGCACTCATGAATGGTTATTAAAAGAAGATTCCTACCTCAAGATTCTTTAAGCCTCGCCTGAAGTCTAGTTGTTGTTTCAATTTTCATCATGCTAGGAATAGGCTGTTTAGTTTTGGTGAGACCTCTGGATTTACATGGAAAACAGTAAAACCCTGATTGTGATGAACGAAATAATTTCATCTGCACAGGTGAAATTTCGATTATATTAAAAACAAATCTTGGTGAATGAAATAAATTTACCATAGCTTGAAAACTATAGTGTCATCATGTTAGTGCACTTGATTAAGAATCCTATTTTGACAAACTCTTGAACACTTTATTCAGAAGTTCACATACTCTCTTTGAAAAATAAATACATAGATGTTCTCTTTTACAACAAAAATAAGGTTATTAAACAGAATCTGGATTGAAAATATTTAAGTGCACATAACAAGATACATGGACTCAAATTTGTTTTTAGTTAATGTTGTTTCAAGATGGTACATTTCATCTTCATAAAGCTGTTGTCTAAGCTATTGTCTTTGGTTATTTCAGTCATTCAGAATCTTAACCTCCTTTCTTAAACAAGCTAGTACATTTTTTTTTCTAGAACATTTCCTAACAGTTTACAACGCTGGAGTCAGCTTGTTATTGATATGTTCCTCTGACCCTCTAGAATCTAGACATGCATGCATGACCAATTATAATGTTCATAATGACCAACCAGTTCGAATTGGTGTTTTAACATTACTTAAAGGAAAAACAAATAAAGTGGGAAGGATAGGTTTACCATTTGTAAGGATACTACTATTATCCCCAAGAAAGAGAGAGAGAATTAGTTAATTATTTTTCCCATAATGGACCACAAATATCAAAACATTGTCTGTGTAGAAACCACTTGTCACTAATTAGATGCCTTCCAATATTCCAATAAAGTACCTAATCTCCTCAATGGACCCTTATCCAAGGTCCGTTCCATTTTAGATATCAAATGTTCAGCCTATGAGGATTGGAAATCCCAATATTATATAGACCTTTACTTTGGTCTGGTCATGGAATCCATCCAACGACCCACTATGGTCAATCAAAGCCCTTTCCTAGACTACAAAGATCAAGATGGCTTTCTTTATTAAGTTGAATCAATTCTGTGTTCCATCTAGATCAACTTGCCTTCTGCTTATCAAGGATCTTAAATTCATAAACCCAGATCTCTCGAGCACCAAGAGAGATCATACTTCTTGAGGTATAATTTTATTATTATTTACTCACATGTCATGTATTAGTTCTTTCATATTAAATGATAACAAATTACACCTAACAAAATTTAATCCCTCTAAGGGCTTGAAGATCTAGGCTTAAGATGGATATACACTGGTTACATCACATTACATACATGCACTCAAAGAATAACCTACAGGTCCTTAAACAGAAATATGTGTTCACATCTATCAACACTTCAGATTTTGCATGTACTTGAACTCTGTATTAAAACATTGAGGAGTGCAAATACTGCATGGTACAAGGTAATTCAAAGATGGATATATGTTGGTTACATCACAGTACAGATCTGCACTGAAAGAATAACCTATAGGTCCTAAAATAGAAACATGTGTTTGCATCTATCAACACTTCAGATTCTGCATGTACTTGAACTCAATATTAAAACATTGAGGAGTGCAAATACTATATGGTACAAAGTAACTGAGCTTAATAAATCTGCAATTTGGAAATTATGGACAGCAAGCAAATCTTGAACAGAAAATCACACTAATATATCATTGGAGGAAATTACAATGGTAGCCAACACACAGGTGTCCTAAAAAGGGGTTGACACCACCATCCATGGAATCCTACTAACAAAATTTTCTAAGCCAGTATAACAAACTATCAACTACAACTTGATCGAGGGAAAATGGACATTGTTCTTGCTAGGCTAAGAAATGCGCTTCACTAACTTGACAATGTCACACTAAAATTCTAGTGGATGGCTCAACTCTAGATGGCCCTAGGGAAGACAACCTACATTTAGTGTATCCGGGACTCCATCTATACTTTCTTCTCCACAAGCTTGGATGTTAGAACTTATGAGATCAAGGCTCCCTCTTATGCTCTTTGACCAAGATTATACAACCAGACTGACTCTTACTGGCCACACCACAAAGGAAATCATCTTCTAGTACATTGGATATTTCACAATGATTGGTACCTTTGATGGGGATATCATCCCTTGGCCCCCATACTCATCACTAGCAGCCAGATCAGGCACTACTTGACATCATCTTATCTTGTTTAGCATTGAGTTCCTTCTACTTTCAACACTTTAGCTATTTCACGTAGACTTTTTATGTACCCACACTTTACTTCTTATGCTTCTTAAGTTACCTTTATTAGCTAGTTGATTACCTATTAGTTATGACATTAAATCTCCTTATTTTGGCACTGTTCTATGAGATAATTTTGCAATCCCATGTTGTACTTTAACTTTTAGTTTTTGGATGTACCTTTTAGATATGTTGGCCTACTTTTGTGGTCATTTGTCAAACACTACAAAATTATCTATATTATTTTATATCTCTCTATAAGCTTCTCTAAACTCATTTGGTTGTGTTGATGCTATAGTTGTTCCTGTTGCTTGTTTCCATCCTCCATGACAACTTGTTGATTCTTAGAGATTCCAAGCAGGGAAACCCTATCTTTACTATGTTCTTTCATATTTCCAAATGATTCCATACATATTGTGGAAGTTTGTGCCTATTCTTGATGGTAGCCCTAGCTTCCCATCTCACTGAATGAGCCAGGAACAATACATCCTACAACTCTGATTGAACTCCAGTTTCAATCTTCTACATCAGCGTTTGGACCTCCTCTCTTCATTTTCTTCCCCTTTGACCCCACTCTTAAGTAATTAACCTTTTTATTCTTTCTAAAATGGTAGATATATGGTGGCTCCAACTTCATGTGTGATATACAAATTTAAGAAAGAAAAGGAAAAACATTGTTGCTTTAATAAAGGTGATTTTTTTACAATAAGTTACAAAGAGCCTATTGCAAGGAAAAAATCGTGTCCATCTCTTTTGAATCTATAGCTTATTTCAAGGAAAATATCTTATCCATCTCTCTTGAATCTTGTCGAAGCTGTTTGTGATAACCATTGTTAGAGGTGGACACTTTAATACCAATAATTCTCATTTCTAAATTCAAAGACCAACTCTCCTCAAAGTGATATTGAGCACGTATTGATTATTTTCCCATTTGACTTGTAGGTCGTTTTATCCCAAAATTAGCGAATATATTGTGTAGAGGGTATCCCAACTTTGAGATATAAAAACTTGACTCTAGAACAATTAAACACTATCTCATTAAATGGAGGAATTTCTAGAAGAAGATTTATCATTTACATTGTAATAATACAATGCTGCCTTTTGATATTGCAGTTATCCTTTGACCCTTAACACAAGTTATAATGCATATACTCCACATAGATTTGACGGGAAATGCAATATGTGTTACATAATGAATGGTATGGGAAATATAGCCCTACATAATATATTAATATTGTTTCAAAACAATACTCACTTGGTTAAAACTGGTTTTCTGGAATCCACAGCTTCCTACCATGTTCAGTCATGATATATGTAAGTTTGATTACATAATATGATGGAATCTATAAAAAGTATAATTTGGTCATGTAATATTTCCTCTACTATTATTTACTGTGTATAGAATGAAAATGGATCTAAAAACTATTTGAGAATGGGACGATGCAACTATGGTGCCTCTTGTAAATTACATCATTATTCAGTATGAACTAAAAATCTCTTCAATGTTTTCACGTATTTATTGGTTAAATTGCATGTCATGATACAACCAATATCTCCAAATGGTTTGAAAGGAAGACATGACAACGCTATTAAGGTAAATAAAGAGTAATTCTCATGCCTTAACCTGGTAATGTGCATAACTTGGAAGCTTCAACCCATTTGTTATCTATGAATTCGAGATGGGGGCATAGTTTGGCATGGATAAATATCATCTCTTCTTTTGTCTACAAGAATATTTTCTAATAGTAAGATAAAAGAATATTTTTATTGCCAAGAATCTTTTATGCTTTATATACAATCTTTAAGTTTTGTATAAACTTCTCTTTCAAAATTTGTAATGTGGATCATAAAGAAAGTTGGATCTGAAAAACAAATATTTACATAAAAAATGAGATAAAAGGGATGTAATTATCCTCTTTATAATATTTATTTTTTTAAGCTATTGTAAAGCAAAATCCTAATTATGTTTTAGTTAAGAAAGATTTGTAATGCATTTACCATCAACCTTTCCTAAAAAAGTGTCTAGCACTGATTAGACTATCAATAAACTTAAAAGTATTTAGTGCATACCAAGCTTAATCCATAGCAATGAAAACTACAGGCTCAAACAAACAAACACCAAAGTTTACCATGCCGTGTTTCTAAATATATGACTCATTATTAGTCATCTAATATAAAGTCATGAAATTCTACTGAACTTGAGCCATGTGTTTGAACTAAACTTTGGTGGAGTCATGTTAACTTGAAATATATCTATAAGAAAAAAAATAAAGGTTAGTGGCATACTTTGTAGAATACTATTCCCTTTTTTCAGTAGAAACCAAATCCATTGCACTCGATTTCCAATTGTCTTTTTAATGCAATTCTTCATTTACAGCCCCCTTTCATTTTCTACGTTATCGTTCTGTAAATTTTGTTCAGACTGACATAATTTAACATACATATATTAGCAGTGAATCTAATAAGGAGTTGGCTGCAAATTACAACTATCACCAAACTCAATTTGAGTGCAAACAATCAACAGACTCAATTTCACTCAAATATGGTAATTGAAAGACGTTTCGCAAGCTGAAAAAGTCAAACCCACCCAATCTAAATATTATTTTAACTTAAATTTCTTAGATTGATGATGGGAAGTCCAAATCATGTATTGATGAAAGCTTAAAGCATTCTGCATAGAAAGTACAGTTTACAAAAAATGATAAAATCCAAGAAGCAACTGATGAATCAGAGGAAATGTTGAAAATGCAAAAATATACATCTAATCAAATGCATTATGAAACTTTTTCCAAGAAACATGATATTAAGAGGGAAGTAATATGCATGAAAAATGACAAGAGACACATGGGGTAGGTGAGAATAAGAAAAATCCTACTACATCCCTGATATCGTCTGATAAGAAAGACATGAAGATGCTCAATTCAGTTCAAGTTGGGCTTAAAAAGCATAGCTCATTATCAACATCTAAATTTGACAATATGAGGTCCATACTGAAGATAAAGAAGCCTACAAGACATTTTGAGGACCGTTTGAGGTCTGATGTTGCTGATGCAGTGCCTACAAGCCATTTTGAGAACCATTTGAGGTCTGATGTTTTGGTGCAATATCTTCAATAGTTGAGCCGGAGTTGAAAAAACTAAAGAGAGACTTTAAAAGGTCATTAGAGAGTGAAAGAAATATTCTTAATGACGGAGACAATATTTTTAATTCTTCTTCTTATCTTGAAGAAATTAGGATACAATCACTAGATACAAGCATTATTTCAGAGCAGACCATGAGTGAAAACCAGTTTGGTCAGAAAAGGCAAAGCATGGAAAAATAAATTGGAGGTTCTTGATTAGTGCTTGAAACTGAGTTCCTAGATCGTAGAAAAATAGTGATAGATAACATTGTTAGCGATTTTGAATATTTTAAACATGGAAACACTGAAGCGAGCATTCAGGTTTCAAACTGTAAAGAAAATTTGAAGGGTGAAAAAGGTTTTGAAAATATTCATGAAAATTATGTTCCTAATCAAGATCATGTTCTTTCTACACTTGTGACTAAAGACAATGAAGTTATGGTAGTTCCAAACACTTCTTTGCATCAGAATTCCATTATGAAAAAGAAAAGAAAGCTTTTGAAGAAAAGAAAGCTTTTGAAGAAACATAATTCAGGGATGGCCCACCTAATATATCCTTACTTGAACGGGGGGCCTTCCCACCTACTTTGTTTGTACGGACTGAATAATTCCAATATAGGGTGAATAGAAAAGAAATGCTAGAATGCATGGAAAAAATATAGAATAATGGAGCATGCAATAGAATAGGGAATGGGTCAGTGCAGTGAACTTAGCCTTTTGTCCTTGTCTCGGTCCGTCAATGAAGGATTTCATTTCCCACTCAGCAGCTTCACTATAAACCTCTAGATCTTCCACTTGTTTTGTCACATTTATCACCAGCTTGACTTGCTTTCTCTCCTAGTCCGTATATTGTGCAATGAGACTCTTTAGCAGAGTAGCTCTTGATAGTGAGAATATTTTTTCATCTTATTGCATACCACTGAGCTCTCAAAATTTTACCTAAATTAAATCCATGCATTCCTTGATATATCTCTCTAGATTCTTTCTCATTCCACTTTATTTTAATACCTAAGGGAGTCTTCTCTTATAAACCTTATCCAAGAAGGAAACACTAGCTCCTTCCAGTACTTACAGCCTCTCTAGCCATGTATATTTGATATCCATTTTTCATTTTGGCCAGATAATGGTATAATTAGACTTCTTTCCTCTTATATGTGGTCATAGTATTACCCCTCAAAATGGGCAGTTGCAGCTTTATTTCCCGAAAGTATCTATCTGATCTCTTAATGACATAAATTCTATTGTTAATAGTGCTTTTAATTTCCTTGACTCCCTCTATCGTATTATTCATGTCTTCATAGGTGTCATGGTAATTAGGTAGAATGAACATTGTTTTTGTTTTATGAACAACGGTGAACATATATTCCAATCCTTGCTTTGCTGAAGTTCCCCCTTTGACTAACTCATATTGCTCTGCCAGCTTGATCCTAAGCTCATTTATTTCGTGGATTACTTCAGCACATTTCATTAATGCAACCCTATACATATGAACCAAAAATTTCATGTGTCCTTTTCAATTTATCCTTCTCCTTCTGCACCTCTTTCAGTCTATATCCTTTGGTAGTCATCAGGTTTGTAATAGTTTGATGAGCAATTCTAGTAAATCCACTTTTGATATAACCCACTAGAATGTAAATTTTATTCTTCCCTCTTAATGTTATGACAGCTGAGGAACTAGGGATATAAATGTTGAAAAATTCATCCATTGAGGTCTTATTAAATAAATACTATTAAACTTTTGTAAGTTCCGCATATTCTTCTACAATTGGACAGTAGCCAAATACCCTTCACCAAAGAGTAACAAATGGTAGCTAAACATAAACGTATGTGTCCACAGGTACATTTATAACATGAACTTATTTACTAGCTAGCACAAAAAAAAGTATGATCCTAAAATTAGAGTTGTTCAAAGATATGATAATGGGGTAGTGGCTCTAATAATTGACCCTGAAACCATAAGCAAAGCATTCAAATTGAAGACTAGTGTAATTTCTGGTTACAATTTTTTGCCTATCAACCCAGCGAAGCTTAAGAAGAGGCACAAATTTATAGCTAAGGTTAGGAGTATAAAAAGGTTATCTTCCCTGTTTAAAGACCGAGACGATGCCATGTAATTTACTACCTCCTACCCTAAGGATATGCTTAGGTTTTGGGCTAGGAATTATGCTGATATAATCCAATTATTGTTGGGACAGCGTAACCTTAGTACCATTACTGAAGAAGCTGTGGCCTTAATTGTTTTGAACAACACCACTAACCCTAATGAGTGTTATGATTGCGCCAAATCCTTAATTGACCTGATGGACCTGCAATTTAGGGCCCTAAACAATAAAAAGAGAAATGAATTCAAGTACTACTCCTCAATCATGCATTTAATGGTGTTTCAGGCCAGTATTTATATTCAAAGTAATTTTGGTAACCCTAAAGATAGTAACAATCTATATGTCCAAGATTCATTCTCCTTTTTGCACTTAGATTCAAATAATAGGTCCTATTCAGCATGTGTAAAGGTCTTATTCCCGCAAATGAAAAAGGTATGCTTTTATTTAAAAAGAAAAATGAAGGGATATATCTCTTTTTCTAGAAGGGCATTAATTGGGCACAGCCGAAAGATTGAAGTTATATTAGATTGTTTTGCAGTAAGGTGTTTCCAAAGGCTCTCAAAAAAACTTTTCTTTCTGGATTGTCATGGTTGGAGTTTGTCAGTCATATAGATACCAGAGAGATCAGATAATCAAATAAAGATAAAGAAGAAAACGTTTTTGAAGTATTATCTGGAGTAGATCATCGAAAGAAAAGGACACAAATCAAGTCAAAGAAACTTAACTTTTGATGAACATTTACATTTGGTAAAAAGGGCACGAATTCAAGCTAAAGATGAAACAAAGATATTTGGATACATGGTGGCCCTCTTCTCAAGTTTTTCATTCCTCCACATCTATAGAAAAATGAAACTTAGGAAGATGCACTTTAAAAGGCTGGTCTGCTACTAGCAGTTAACAGTGGCTATGTGTCTGAGTTCTGAGGAGTTATATTGCTGGAGTAATCTCAGTTGGTTCCTAAATTTTGACATAACTATGTAGAACTCTCTGTTCCAATCATTTGGATTTATTCCATCTTGTAATTTTCTGAACAATGTTGTAAAATGCTATGAAAAGTGATAGTGATCAGGTGCTATTATGGAATGGTCTTATATATGGATATGGAGAACATGTTTTCCTGTAAATTTGGTTTTAAGGTTAAATTTTTCACTAAAGCATATGAGCTTTCAAATTTCGGTCTGCTTCTAGTAGTTAACAGTATCTATTTGTCTGAGTTTTGAGGAGGTATATTGATGGAGGAATCTCAGCTGATCCCTGAAGTTTGACATAACTCTGTAAAAATCTCCATTCTAATCATTTGAAGTTATTCCAACTACTAATTTTCTGAAGAATGTCATAATATGCTACAAAAAGGGACAGTGATCAAGCAGTATCATGCTTGTGTATGGTTATGGACATATTATACCTGTAGCTTTGGTTTTAAGGTTAAACATGGATATGAAGACTGCATTATGGTTTCGACAAATGTAATTTTGTGTTTTTGCCTGGGAATGACTAGTCTTATGTATGTTTTGGAGGACTGGTTATACCTGTAGATTTGGTTTTAAGTTTAAAACTGGATATGAAGATAGTCGTATGGTTTAGACATATTTAATATTCTATTTTTGATTTTGGATATAAAGAAAGGAAACTAGTTTTCCTTTACTATTAAGGAGGTAATGGAATGCTGCTCCAGCAACATAGAATGTACTCTGTTTTATTATATTAATATAATAGATACAACATTTTTCCTCGATGGATTAATACGACGGCCAAATGCACGATGAAATGCTTGCTGGAAATGGAACAAACTTGAAATGCTCTCCAAACAGAGAATGGAAACGACTCGATTTATTTATGGGAGCAAGTATCTGAAAGGAAAGGAGGGCGAGTCCACTATGCAGTAGTAAATTGAAGTCAGGTTTCTCTAAGAGCGTTGCACATTTTCAGGAGGTCATGCCCACCCTGGTTCGAGTTGCATAGATATAAGTACAAAGGACCAATAAACTTTCATTTTGCTCAGGCCTTTCGATGCCCACCAAATAAAAAAAAATTACACAAATATACACAACCAACACAGGAAGCTTCTGAACTATATTATGTCTCTCATACCTACACACTCTTCCATCCAATATGTCCAATAAAGTATCAAGAACAAATGTGCGGATCTTCTAAAAAAAATGGTATCATCCAAAACCACAACATGAACAAACAGGAATAAAGTTTCCAATATAAGTGATAGTTTGTGATCTAGATTGTTATCCACATCGACAGGACCATGATTGACAATTTGAAACTTCATCTTTAATAAGCCACTACAAATGATAATAATGTAAAAGTTATGAAAAATATCTTCCCTCTACTAGCCAAAACCCTTTTAGTTGACAGGAAATCTCAAATGCATGCAAAATGAAAAAGGAAAAAGCGTAGAGCATAGAACTTACCAATAAAAATTTTCTGATTGGAATCTTTGGCCTCTACGAGCTTCTTCTCCAGATCTTCCAGCATCTTGATCTCCCATTGAAGGTGTTGGCTAGTGAAGAGAGCCCCCAGCCCATGCCTAACACATGCTCCCAATTGTATGCACAACCCAGGGGCATATTTGAGGAACTAAATAGATCGGTCGAATTCCACTCAAATAAAGCCTCCAAATCGCACATTGCAACAATTGGGAAACTCTACAATATCTGATCATTAAGAAGATAATAATCTGGGAATTGTTTTTCAAAATTTAACTGGGGAGAAAATGAAAAGGGTGCTACCTTGCAAGAATAAGAAAACTACATCGAGTGAACAAAAAATGAGTGACCTGGTTGAGTGATCTAGAGAATGCATGTCAGCATATCGGTGGATCAATTGAGATAGAAACTTACAAGGGTTCAATTCATGGTTTTTTCCTTTCGACTCTCTTTGAACAGGTAGAGGTGGGAAAATGTGCACCATTTGCTCACACGTGAGTCAAATTAAATTCAGTTAAATAACTTTTAAAAAGAAATTTGTGATGCTTTTATACCAACTATATTGTGTGATTGAATTAAATTATTGACATGAATAAGTTAATAGGAGATAATGCTTATGAACAATGTAGAGTTTGGACAAATATGGACGGTATATTTTTATTAGATTGAATTGTATATCAAAATTTTAAAAATAAAAACTAAAGTAATAGTTTAAAAAAAATTAAATTAAATTAAAGATCAACTTTGAGAGTGTTTACACATTCAAATATATTGTTTTAATATAATCAAGAGAAGAAGCCAAAACCTTATGTGTTGGAGAAACCTTGTCCAAAAGCACAAATCTTAAGAAAGGAGTGACTTACCACATAGCCTCTCGTGAGATTAATGGGGTTCATGATTTTATTATTAGGATGGAAATTAAGTAGGAATCACCATAAGGAGGGTAGTGACAAAAAAAGCTCCAAGCACATCAAAAGCCACACTGGATGTCTCTTCCTCAAACAAGATACACAGGGTTCAATACACTAATTGCAAATAATCTAGATTGAAAATTCAAGATAAAAATGCAAAAATGAAACCTCCATGGAAATGTCTCCTTGAAAACCCAAAATTCCATTTCAATCAAATGGCCTAGTTTCAACAAAAAAATTCCTAAAATGTTGCTTCACACCAAATGGTGTCTATAGAGATTCACACTTTAAAGAGTGGTGCTTTTTGAATTCAACATAACCAAACTAGAGAGCAAGTAAGAGGAACATCTCATTTTCAGATGTCTTATCTTAGTATCCATTATTTGGACAAAGGGAGGTTTTACTACCTTCAACGAGACTTGGGTGGCTCCCTCTCCACATTCTGTCATTGTCTAGAACAAATATGCCTACCTATTTTCATGGTGAATATTTTCAAGCATAGATCACAATCCTTGTGTGGACCTCTCCAGCCAGATCCCATCCAAAGGATCACCTCTTTCTTCCATTTTAATTGTCTACTCAAGGAAGCAAACAACATATAGAGGCCTACACCACTCCAAATTTCAAATCAATGAGACATGGATTTCCTCTTGATAGCCTCTCTAGATGGATCAATTGGCTTCCATAAATATTCTAAGGAACTCACGTTTCAGATCCTAGGGTAGATATCACCAGGCCGGTAGACAAATCATCCATGGGAGGTCCCAGAGACAGACTCTCTCTATGCAGGAAAGCTCTCCAAGTTTGGTCAAGCACACAATACTCCATTCAGAGTTTCTTCTAACGGACCTTGGATGTTAGGGCCACACTCTAACCCAGGTATGTACAGTGGATGGAAGAATAACTGATAATGAGGATATAGAAATGTTGGTCACAGTTTACTAAGACAGGCAACCTTTGCACCTGCACAGACGAACCAGACAATCAAAGAAGGTGCCAAACATGTAGAGGAGACACCTATAGGTAGAGGAGACACATGTTAGCACACAAATCAAGTTTTTAAGATGAATTGAAGATGTCCAGGATCTAATATGGACGGTTTGAAGATGACTGCACTATAGGGACCGGGGTGAATTTGGATAGCCTCACACTCGATATAATAACCCAATTTAGCCAATTTATTAAAACTGAGTTGGATGGACTTTCTTTTTGGGTTAAATTGATAAAGAAAGCTGGTTTTATATTAGGGGCAAAACTGTAGGCAATTTCCACCTTAAAAAATAAAAACTTGCATCCATCGCTTGGGTTTAAAGACAAAAAAACACAAACTTGCATCCATCGCTTGGGTTTAAACACTAATATCTTATATAGGGTTTGATTTCTTATGTAGGGTTTCAGAGAACCCTCGTGCAGCAGCTAGGTTTTGTAATTATAGGATTAAGAAGAAAATATCTGCACATATTGAGAAATTGACCCTGCTTGATGCTGGGCAATGTGCTGGGCAAATTTCTCGTGCAGGGTTTCAGATAACCCTCGTGCAACAACTAGGTTTTGCAATTATAGGATTAAGAATAAAATATCGACACACATTGGGCAATCGACCCTGCTTGATGATGGGCAATGTGCTGGGAAAATTGCAAGAGTGGCTATGATACTAGGTAACATTTTAACGGCCAGGGCATAAGAAGTATATAATTTGATGTGGCAAATGCAAATAGCAACAACATGCATCGTATACATAAAATAAGGGAAAACAAATGGGGATGAAAAATAGACTGGCGTACCTTAGCGGACCATGCCAGAAATCCCTTGACCTTGGCGAGCACAAGATCTCTGAGCCTCCATTGTCTACAGGCAGCTGTTTTGCCTCCCAGTCTTTTACATTTTTGCCAAGATTCTTTCTTCTAAAAGCTAACGAGAATTAATTTATCACTTAATGGTTGTCTTACCTTTCTAGTTTTTGGTAATTTAGGTTGATTATTTTGATTAAAAGGTCTTTGAAAATTGTAAAACAAACTTATACAAAATACTCATGGATGTAATTTGTTTTTGTGTTTTAATGTAACAGGGCAATCGATAATCATGTACGTTCGTGCTTTAATATCCAAGTTTCCATGCATATAATGGTTTAAATTAGCAATTTCCCCATAAGGTGCAAAGATAAGTGGAAAGGAAAAAAACAAAAAGTAGAGTAAATGTGATGGAGTGAAAAACAAAAAAAAATTAAAAATGAAATGAGATTGAAAATTTATTAAAAATGTATACACACAAAAAATAGTATAAAGTAATGTTAACTATAATAGAATAACTTGGTATATATTGTACAAGTTAATCTTAAAGTACTTTAAAATATCAATGTCAAGGTATATCACAAGTTAGATTCATAGAAATCATTAGGAAGCAATTAATTTAAAGGATATAAAAAGTTGTGTACACGTATGTAATCAATATTAATCTTGAAATTACCATATTGAGGAAATGAATTTGAACCAAATAGATATTCGTATTAGTTTTATTGGATTAGGATATAAGTTGTGTTAGGAAGATAGAGGCACAAATGGAGGATACCATCCAAAGGCATTGACCTAGTAAAATAATACAACATTGAAGTCTAGAACACATTTTTAAGATAAGTGGACAATGAAAACATTAGTTACAATAAATTTTATGTACAAAACTTCAAATATTAAAAATACATAATATCCATTAACTTTGGAGAATACTATAAAATCTATGTATGATTTCTTAATAAAAGTAGAAGAAAATGTGATGAGACACTATAGGGAAAATAACTATAATCTATAATGATGAACATCTCAATTTGTAATTACATTTTTTTTCATTAATGAAAATTTTGACACTCTCGTAGGTGTCATGTACATATACTCATGGGTTTTGAACTTGGGTGGGGACAATGATAGCCTACTATGCCAACTACCAGGACTACAAGAGGAACCCTTGTAATTTCATTTTATATGTACAAGCATCTTTCTAAATAGACTCAAATCCTTCTTAACAAAAAAATATAGATATTGCAAGGTTGAAATGTTTTTTTAAATTTAAATCCATACATTTATCCTCTTCATAATGGAATTTTATTTATGGAAAGTAAACGACAATGTTAAAGTGACATGAACAAGGCACAAAGCAACACATCATTTTCTAATGAACATTTTCTAAAGAGCACTCAATGAAAGAAATGAGCTGAATATAACATGATCTTCCCAATAGTTGATATATCTTGCATGAATTATCGCTTATGACCATGAAGGGTCAAACACTCATAATAAGGAAGGGATTGCATAAGCCATGTGTCTCCAATTCCATATATAGTAATAACTAGGTCAAAGCAAACTATTGGATTATGTTTTACAATGATCAAAGAGGGAATATGAGAGAGCATACTAATGTGGTTTATGTTGCGTGGTGTAAGGGTGCTTCAATAAAATTTTCTCTTACATATTATGTTAACTCATTTGCAATCTCTCACTTAGAATTAAATTTTTTTTTTCAAAGAAAGGGTGTTCTATTAAAAGTCTAAAGTTTCATGGTTGTTCCAAGAAGTTGTTTGCATTTAAATATGTTTCCCTTCGGCACAGTAGATTGTGTCGATAGATTGGACAATAAATACAACAACGAAGGGCCTAGCAAATCACATCCCAAGTCTAGATCAGGATAGGTGTTGAAATTATCAAATTATCTATATTGAGCTTAAGACCTCTGAAAATTTGGACAGAACCTCCCACTAGGGGAGGCCACACCTTCTAGTTGTAACCCCATGATTTGAAGTTTGGTAGCGTAAGACATATATGGGCAAGTCTTTCAATGGAAGAAGGTATATGTATTTATGCAATTTGCAAGGTATGGAAGGAGGCATAAAGACCTTACCTAGCATTTTTGTGATCATGGTACATGGTGCTAGGCTAGAGACTTAGACAATGAGGAGGCTCGAAGAGTCCACCAAATAAGGAACATAAACTGTGAGTCACACTTAAAACCAACATACATATTTTGTATTTTCATGAATTTGATAAAATGTGCCTCCAATGTAATAACACTTAAATGAAAAGCATAAATGTAAAATAAATACCATATTCTAAATATAAAAAATATAAATTTAAAATAAATTACTTTAATTATATAATCAATATGTTAATTTTTTCAAAAGTATTCTTATAACTAAAATTAAAATTAAAATGGATTATAACTAAAATTAAAATTGATTATAGGTAACTAATTAATATGTTATTTTTTTAAAATGTTTTTAATAAAAATGCTTGCTGTATATCAATGCATTATATATATATATATATATATATTATTTTGAATTTGAGATTTTTTTTAAATGGACCAAAATTTGTTATAGATAGTGCAAATTGATTCCTCTCATTATTCAAAAAAATCAAATCATTTAAAATAACAAGTAGTTGACCAACTGCTAACACAATTTCACCCATTTTCCTACATCTAAAAAAAGTTTAACCAATTAAAAAAACCTTAAAAGTAATTTAAAGAATAACTCTTTCTTAACTCTATAGCAATTAACCTACTCTTTTAATTCCTTCCATCTTAAAAACTCTTAACCAATAATTAGATAAAAACAAATACCAACTCTTTTTAGTAAGATATGGATTTATATGTTTGACTTCATTTTCTGAAATTTCTATTCTCAAACGTGCTTTCAATAAAATATGTAACTACAATTAATATTTCAATGCAAGTTGAAGGAATTAGATTTGCAGTTACAAGCATCACACCTATCCGCCAAAACGACTAAACTGCATTACACGAATTCCTCATTTAATTGAAAATATAGATGGAAAACCCAACCAGCACAGAGTACCAGAAGGAAATCAAATCATGCAAAACTGTGAAGTTTTTTGGAATGGAAAGCATGTGGAAGACTTGATATTCGACCAAATTCTTGTTCCATGGGCAAGGCAAGATAACGATCTAAATTTTGGTGACCTAGCATCAGTAGCACCACCAGCATAGGTATATCTTATATAGTATACGATAGAGCAGCATATAAGACAGAGATAGTAGAGGCATCAATAATGGTAGAGCTCCTAGTTTACTTTGATCCATCCCCAAAATCCAAGCTTTGAACGTCCTGGCCTGAGAATCAAGACACCCACGTTGCCAACTAGGTGCCCTCAGAAGTCCTCATGGGTGAAATAATGTTAAAGCCTCTAATGACCAAATTAAATCCTCTCATGGCCAAATTGGGGACGGACCAGAGGGACCACATTGATACTCATAACCCTGAATCCATAGATTGATTTAGCAGAAGCCCCATTAGGAAATAGGTATTTGTACATATATCTATATTTGAAAAATCCTTCATGTTTTGCTTCGCCTCCCTATGAAACTTCATAGGTTTTAATCTATATTTTAATTTGTATAATGTATAAGTAAATAATATGTGTGTATATTTAATTATATTAAATCACATAACATATGAACTATATATATATATATATATATATATTAAATCTTTTAACATATGAACTATAGTAACATATTTATATTAATTATATGTTATTATTATATTTACATATTTTACCATTATTAAGGTGAAAGAAGTTTATATATCATAAGGGTGTTTATAAAATATTTACCTATTTTATAAATTCAGTTAAGTATTATATTTACATTTATTACAAGTATAGTATGGATGGACTATGAATGTATGGATTTTAACATAATTCCCTAAAATGAAGTATGTTTTGTTGGGAGAAAGAAAATTGGAACAATTTCAATATTATGTTTCCCTTATGGTTTGAATTTTGTACTTTGGTGGCATGTTTTAAAATAATCCCACTTGTTACGCATGCTGTAAATGGTAAACATATCCCATATTATTTAAATGATGATGATGATGAATTAGATGACAATGACACTGATGATGTTTTTAATGAAGACGATGATGGAAATGATGGTGATGCCGATGATCATCGTCGTCGTATTTTTCATTGTCATCATGATTATCACAATAGTAATCATCATTGGCATAATCATCATCCATGTCATCATCATCACCATTGTACTTGACATCATCATCATGATTATTGACATTTTCATCAGTTATTCATCATTACCTTTGGCATAAGAAATAACATCTACCCAAAATATGTGATTAGTGGAAAAGGGTCATGGAGGACACACACGATTTATGCATGAAAAATAACAACTTATTTTTTAAGATGATCAACATCATCATTTTGATTGTACTCATCATCATTGTCATTATCATCATCACCATCATCACCATTCATTGCATTTCCATCATAATCATCGGCAATGTCGTCATTGTCATTATCTTCATCATCATCACCATCATCATAATAGTCATCATCATCATCATTGTCATCGTTCTCCTCATTATAAACAACATTATCATCATCATCATAACCATCCTCAATATCATAATCATTATCCTCATTTTCATCTTCAACATCTGGGTGTAAAACTGGATGCAAAAGTGGATAAAAACATGGATGCAATAAATGATGCAAACATGGGTGCAACAAAAGTAGGCGCAAAAGTGCGCACATAATGGGGTGCACCAAAAATGGATGCAAAAGGTGATGCAAAAAATGATGCAATCATGGAAGCAAAACATGATGAAAAAAGTGGCGCAAAAGTGGATACAACCATGGATGTAAAATTGGATACAAAATTGGATGCAAAAGTGGATGCAAGAAAAGTAGATGTAAAACGAGATGCAAAAGTAGTCGTAACACCCAACGCAAAACCCGATGCAAAAGTGGACGCAAAAATGGATGAAAAAATGGATGCAATAACTGATGTAAAATTGGATGCAAAAAAGATGCAAATGCAGATGCAAAAGTTGAAGCAAAAGTGGGTGTAAAAGTAAGCGCAAAAATGGGTATGAATTGGGACGCGAAAAAAGTGGATGCAAACGTGGATGAAATAGTAGATGAAAAAAAGACGTAAACATGGATGCAAAATGGGATGCAAATAGGGATGAAAATGTGGGTGCAAAAGTGGACAAAAAAATGGATGCAAAAGTGGATGCAAAAATTTGCTGAAACAAAATGAGATGCAAAACTAGACTCAAAACAGGATGTAAACTTTGATGCAAAACTTGGCGCACGAAGGGATGCAAAAAAAGAAGCATAAGTGGATGCAAAAGTGGATGTAAAAAAGGATTTAAAAGTGGATGAAAACAAGGGCATAAAAGTTGAGGCAAACATGGGCGTAAAAGGGGGCGCAACAAGAGTAGATGTACAAACTAGGTGAAAAATTAGGTGCAAAACTAGGCTCAAAACTTGTCGCAAAACCTGATGCAAAACCTGGCGCATAACTAGGTGCAAAACCTGGTGCAAATTACGCCGCAATTTGCGCCAGATTTAGAAAAAAGATGCAAAAAATGCCTAAAATAGCACCAACCCATGAAATTGCGCCATTTTGCCCAAAAAATGAAGAAAAATACACTGAAAGATAGTCTAGACGCAAAAAAGGATGCAAAAAGAGATGCTAAATCCAGTTTTTGTTGTAGTGATTGTACTATATGGACAGTCTACAATAAATGCACTAGAGGTTTCCTTGGGATTTGTTCCCACATATTTTGTTGCATGGTATTGTTAGAGTGTTGTATAATAATCTTCCTGGTTGTATTGAGAAATATGTTGTTGAATATTCTTTTTAAATGTGCCCAATATTTGCTTGGGAACCTTTCTTCTTCTTCATGCTCCTTTTTCTCTTAATGGTGGTGGTACATTCTCCTTTGTCCATTTCCTTTATTTTATAACTTTAGTTTTTGTAACTAACTAAATAATGCTACTACAATTGGACAAGAGGATTACAATTACAATTACTAATATCAAGATACTTTTTAGTTTGGATTGATAAAGAGCAATACTTAGTTTGTCTAATATTAATATTTGGATATGTTAATTTTTTTTATCTATAATTAATTTTATTTAGATATAATTATTTTTTATTTTTATTTACGTTGTCATAAATTTAGATACACAATGTTTTAATAGTAGACTTGGATGTATTTTATGTGTTGTATTGAGATACTTAACTTAACGTAAGTTACATTATAGTAAATAAAAATTGAATAAAAAAATCAAATGAATATATTTGGAAAAAATTAGATCAATAAGGAAAAGAATTGTATTTCTAATCTAAATCAAAAGAGAAATCTCTTTAAGGGGCTGATGCACAATCATGGACTGCTTTGAAGACACTTTAGATGCCACATAATACTAGAATAAACAAAAAACTCTGGCTTTATTTGACAATTAGGGGTACTTCCCTAACTTATTTGAAGATGAAGTAAAAAGAGAAAATATAGGAAATTGAATCAACTTTGATAATATATAGAATTTATGTAGAGAAAATGTGTGTAAATGATTATAAAATTAGTTTATGTGAAAGTGGGTTTTCAAATTTTCAGCACATCTTAACATATATGTTTGTGTGGGTGCAGCAATATATGTGGTAAATGATGTCCATTTGGGATAAAATATTTTAGAAATATAAAGGAAATATGGGCCTAGTGCAACACTATTTATTCGGAATTTTTCATGAATTATTTTTTTATTATTAATTATTGAAGTAAAAAAAGCTTGAAATTAAAACCTTATGTGCAGGTGCAAGAATTTAGGGGCAAAAATTAATGAAATCCTTGATTTGTAAATATAATATCGTAATGCTTGATCTCATCTAGTGCACCATATAATCTTTTTGGGAAATGGTGATGGAAATCAAAATTTATATAACAAACAATCCATGTATGTATTTTCAAAAACTGACGTGTGTCATTTAGAAAAATAATTATAAATAAATAAAACATAGTTTTGAAGGAAAAAATTACATATTCAGAATCATAAGATCATACTGTACAATATCCTATATTTTCATAAAAAAATATTGCGTATGTCATATCAAAACACGCCATCTAAACTGAGCATATTGATAGAGTTCTAAAAGACAAGCAATAGCCCTGGTTTATTTGTTATAGCTAATAGGTTTGGTATTCTGAAGCTAATTTCGAACCTAATGCCAAAGCCAAATCCCACCAATTATTTTAATTTTAAAATAACGCATATGTGATATAGCTTATTCATATCGCATATGCGATATAATGCATATGCAATATAATGCATATGCATTTTTTTTAACTAATTTGTTTTTGTCCTATAGCATCTTTTTTCATCACCCTCATCTTCATCACAGTCACCACCATCATCCTCATCATCATCATAATCACCCTCATGCTCATCATCATCATCATATTCATCATCCTCCTCCTCCTCCTCCTCATCATCATTGATCATCATCATCGTCATCACCATCACCCTCATCAGCTTCATCATCATCATCATCACCCTCATCCTCATCAGCTTCATCGTCACCCTCATCCTCATCATCATCATCACCATCATCCTCATCATCTTCATCATCATCACACTCATCCTCATTAGCATCATCATGGTCATCATCATAATCATCATCATCCTCATCATCCTCATCCTCATCCTCATCATCATCATCATCACCCTCGTCCTCATCAGCATCATCATGGTCATCATCGTCATCATCATCATCATCATCATCACCCTCATCCTCATCCTCATCCTCATCATCATCAACCTCATCCTCCTCCCCCTCATCATCATCATCACCCTCATCCTCATCAGCTTCATCATGGTCATCATTGTCATCGTCATCATCATCACCATCATCATCCTCATCCTCATCCTCATCATCATCGTCGTCAACCTCATCATCATCATCACTCTCATCCTCCTCATCATCATCATCACTTTCATGGTCATCATCATAATCATGGTCATCATCATCATCATCATCATCATCATCATCACCCTCATCCTCATCACCATCATCATCATCCTCACTTTCATCATCATCATCATCATCATCAGCCTCATCCTCATCAGCTTCATCATGGTCATCATCATCATCATCATCACCGTCATCATCCTCACCATCATCATCATGGTCATCATCATCATCACCATCATCATCATCATCATGGTCATGGTCATCATCATTATCATGGTCATCCTCATCATCACCGTCATCCTCATCATCATCATCATCATAGTCATCATCCTCCTCCTCATCACCCTCATCCTCTTCATCATCATCATGGTCATCATCATCACCCTCATCATCATCATCATATTCATCCTCCTCCTTATCATTACCATCATTGTTGATCATGATCTTCATCGTCACCCTCATCCTCATCCTCATCCTCATCATCATCAACCTCGATCCTCCTCATCATCATTCATCACCCTCATCCTCACCATCATCATCATCTTCATCAACACCCTCATCCTCATCATAATCACCATCCTCCTCCTCCACATCATCAACATAATCCTCATCCTCATCATCATCCTCACCCTCATCCTCATCCTCATCCTCATCCTCATCACCCTCATCCGCATCAGCTTCATCATGGTCAGCATCCTCATCCTTATCCTCATCATCATCATCACCCTCATCATCCTCCTCCTCCTCATCACCCTCATCCTCATCATCATCATCATGGTCATGATCATGATCATGATCATGATCATCATGGTCATCATCATGATCACCCTCATCCTCCTCCTCATCATCATAGTCATCATCCTTTTCATCATCACCCTCATCATCATCATCACCCTCATCCTGATCATCATCATCATATTCATTGTCCTCCTCATCATCACCCTTGTTGTTCATCATCATCTTTGTTGAAATATTGTAACTTTGAAGAATATTCTATATGTATATTTTTGTGGTCCCTGATGGTCCTACTAGGAAAACCACTTGTATTACTTTGTACCCCGATGCTGATAATTGGAAGAACTAATAAGAGCCATGAGGTAGTCCCCTCTAATTGTAAAGGTGGGTCATTAGCACCCCAATGTGGTTACTTGAGCCTACATGTGTAACTTGAGCCTACATGATTAACTCGAGCCTACATGATAGATGAGTTAACTTAAGTGAACGAATGAATATAAATAGAGGTGTAGTGCTCCTCATTTGGAGCACACACTCTCACTTGTGTAGCACATTAGTGGAGGAGAGAAGTAGCTGGAGAAGGAGGAGAATCAGGCTTTGATCTCCTTGCTGGTTTTATCTTTTATCTTTTATCTTTTTGGGGCATCTATATTGAGGAAGCTTTTGTTGGGTTTTTTCCCTTTAGGGTTTTCCTAGGATAAATATATGTTGTTCTTGTGATACTGTTTCTTTCAGTGATCCTGCTTATATGCTTTTATTATGAAAATGAAATGAAATACTCATGTATTAGCTAAGCATATGAAAAGTTAACACGGTATTAGAGCTAACCTGAATAGGACAGCTTTCACAAGCTATAGAATCTGGGGATTCTTACTTTTTGGTTCTCTCTCCACAATTGATCATCAAAAGAAGGCTAGGCTGACTCTCCATTGAAGGGCACATCTTTCTGTCGAAGCGGAATTCGATTTCGAGCATTTTCAGTTTTTGGTGCAGGAAATTAGGGATTCTTGCAAAAGAAGAATTATGGAGTGAGCCCAACATAGAATTTCTCTCCTCATCAAAATAGAAGTTTAGAGACCTGGATCAAGATTTTTGGTTGGGTGAAACTCCGAGAAAGTCAAACCCTAGTTTGACCCCGAGCTAGAAAAACCCTAAATACTAAAACTGCTAAGTTTTGGTACATTCGCTCTATCCTAAGATTGGAGAATATTCAGGAGCTGAAAATTGCAAAGGCTGAGGAAAAAATCCTGATGTACATTGTTTCCAGAACTCAGCCTTTGATTCACTATATTCTTGGTGATATGATCCCTCCATGTTAGGGTTCTAGCCTCTTCCAGAATTCATCCGTAAACAGGACACCTGGGGAGAATTGCAATATCTTGGGATATTGAGGTCCAAATGGAATTATTGAAGATATTTTAGAAAGGGAACAGAATGTAATTTCTATGGTCTAAATTTCATGCCTAGAAGATGAAACAGTGACACGTGGCAGTCCATACAACTTTTCTATTTTGAACAGTCGTGTAACAGGTCACCTTGGGAAAATGATAATAAATCCCAATTGGTGAAACCAATTCTAATGAAACATCTGGTGTTCGATCAGGGACATGTAAATTTACCTCAATGTGAAATTTTAGACACAGAGGAGTATTAATTTTGGATATATCATAGAAATAGTGATAGGCATTTCTGTAGAAGAAATTGGAAAACTAGGGTTTCCTGTTCCGGAAGCTTCCCTCCACTGTTTTCAGAAAAGGAGTACATTGGATAGCTCCATTTGAAGAGATATATCTTTCTATCCAATCAGATATGAAAAATTCTAAGTTTTGAAAATTAGGGTTTCTCTGACAAACCCTACATCAGCGAGCTCCGAAACCAGGACGGACACCTCAAGTCGGTAAGATCTAAGCTTTTGCTATTTACATTTGAGGTTCTCATTTCAAAGTGATATATCATATCAGCTTGATGATAAGCTTGGTGAATTTGACAACTTTCAAGCATGGAATTATTTGATCTCTTTGAAGAAAATGAATTGGACACCTTCATAAGTAGAGAGGTTCCAGTTCCAGAAGGAGATGAGGCTCAAAGCCTTACACAAGAAGAACTTGATCAAGGCCAGGAAGATCATTGTTGATTCAATCATGGATCAACTTGTACCACAAGTGTCTCCCCTAAATAAACTGAAGATGTTTGCATCCTTGATCAAGCTATTTGAATATAAGAGCATAAATCAGAAGATGGATTTGATAAAACAGTTGAAGAATGTGAAGATCCAGAATGCAAAACATCTTGAAGTGATAGAAGAAGAAGCGAAGAATGCAAAAGTGGTGATCGCCACCTTGAATGGTCTCCTAGGATCATAGAATTCATTCATTCAAGGAATGTGTACCAGAAGGAAGTGATTACTTTCAACATACTCTGGGAAGAAGAAGAAGCTCATCTCATAAGAAGAGAAGAAGAAAGATGGGAGCAAATTGAAGATCAAGTTCTCACCATTCAAAGAAGATCCCTCAAGCGACGAGGAATATGAAGAACTCAATTCTTGACAAACCTCTTATTCATTTTATCATTTGGATAAGAAATTATGATTTCATGAATGAAGAAGATGATGAAGCAGAATGATCAAGAATGAGTCTACCCATGAAACAAACAAAAGATAAGTATTCATTTGTCATTTAATGATATTGTTTTGTTATGCATTTCATTATATTCAGTTGATGTGTTATGCATGATAGATTGTTTGCATTAATGACTGTATACTACTAATATACATGTGATGGGTAAGTATCTCATGGTGCTATACAACTCTCCATTGCTACTTATCTAGAATGAAACCTCTTTGCTGACATATTGGATTAGTGCACAATCTCAATGTTGTCCTGGTAGAGATGGAAGGCATCTAGAAAAGTTTTCATGAGATATGGATGAATGTTGTATTGGATAAATAGTTGCATGATGCATAATAATTTGTCGTTATGCATATGTTTTATGAAATATTTCTAACCATGCAACTAGTTCATTTGAATTGTGGGAAAGGTCATGTACAACCTCCTACAAGAAAAGAAGGATGAGACTTGTTTCGAAGAACAAGTGACGACAATTCAATATTTACTCGAATAAACATGAACCTAAAGCTCCCAAGGTTAGAGACACCATGATGAAAGAAAGAGCTTCAGAGAGCGATAGGTCCACCTCGAAGGATGAAGACCACCATGGGTACGAGAGATAACTCAAGATGAAGAAAATAATGCTATGAAAGAAGCTATGATCAAAGAATAATAATTTATCATGGGAAATGATGTATATGATATGATTTCAAGACATAAAGGGAAGTACGTAGTATCTATCGATCTACAAGAACAAGTGTACAAAGCAAGGTTCATGATTTGCCTCAGAAAGAATAGACTATGATATGACATACTCTATTGACCAATATATATCGAGCATAGAACCACTTGTACAGAATGAAGAGGGAAGCTGGTACTCCACTTCAGGGGGAGTGACTACATAAGATATCTGAGTTCGACATGGTATGACATGATGGACAGCTTCCTGCTGGATCGAGACTTCACCGAGAGTAAAGTTGGTTCCAACCTTCAAGGTTTAATGTAGAAGACTAGGATATGTTGATGACCCGACAAGAGGAACTCATGGAAGATGTTATGATGAAAGACTACTAGAATCAAGTTTGGGATACAGTTCCCAAACCAGAAGGAAAGAGTATAGTATCCTCCAAATGGATATACAAAATAGAGCATGCAACTGATGAAATTATTGAGAAGTATAAAGCAATTTTGTTACCACAGGTTTCTCTCAGAAAGAGAGTGTTAACAACGTTATTTAGCAGAGGAACGGAAATACCGTGGTGAAGAAAAAATAATAGTTACTTGTCAAACTTTGGTTAAATAGTATAATATAAGAGTATGATGAAGAGCAAGTAAATGATGGTTTCTCATGGGATCCAACGGTGTAAAATGAAGAGATGGAAATCGACTGTTTATATTGTGTCCGCTCTCTAGAAGATGTGAGAAGGATAAGTACATGCAGGTGTTCGATGAGATATAGAGATCAACAGTCACCGATCCAGCTTGATGAAATCTACGGTCTTTGTGAACTCCACTTTATGAACTTGCACATTTGATAAAACAAAGGAACCCGACGTAATTGGGTACGTGTCGCTTGATCCAATGGCTAGGAAATAAGGGTGAATTACATAAACGACCGTGGATAGATCTGGAGCGGGAAGTTGCACGATGGTTGGAGATAAAGGGTGGTAGCATAATGAAAACCACGGTACATGTGGTCGATCGTGGTGCATTCCGGAGGCAAAAGTGGTTTGGTAGAAACCACCAAAGGGGGGCCTTCGGAGTGGGGTCCTATATAAACAAAGTTGACTTATTCGATGATTATTTTATTGGCGCCGGATGAATGAAAAGGACCTGCATGCTCCTCAACCTTTAACAGTCAAATTTCAAACACACGCAGCCACAGTAACAGCTAAGGCTCAAACGCCCATAATTCATCCATCTAATTACCATTATCGACTGAATTATGGACCAAGGAAAAGATTTGCAAGGGTTTGGTCGTATTTTGGATCACAGAGAAGACTATCTGGTTGATAGGGATAGAGGGGTGTGTGACCATTTCATGTCCATAGTAAGTATATCAGTCAGTAAAGAGAGGTTGTGGAAATACAATTCACAGGGTAATCCTGAATGTTTGTAAGTCATTTTTATATTATTTTGCTGTCAAGCAAACCCTGCATTTTCCCAAATTCATAGAATGGTGTGCAGTTAATTATTCCCCTTCTTAGAGAGTCATTTTAAGTAAGTCTATGTCCAGAATACTCTATAAAATTAATGCCAAGGTCATCCGTGAAAACCTAAACTTTCCCGACAACTACCTTGACAGTTGTGAACCTGTAAACGAGTCCATTCTTACTGAATTGTACAAAAACTGTGGAACTGAAGTTCGTTGCAAATTCCTGTCCAGCGTTTTGAAAGAAGGTCAATCATTAGATGGTATTTTATTGCCATACCATGTCCATATTTTCAAATATGAAGTTCAATTAGTGGTGTCCTTAGTCTGTCAAATCTTGAGTCTTGATGATGATTGTCACGTAAATGAAGTCATCCTCAGTTTTCTATTAATAATTGGTTCATTAAGTTTCGAGTCTCAGTCTGTTCCTGTATTCAGTCTAGATGAATACTTGGCAGAAGCGATACATCTTCAATTAAGTGAATTCCCAAAGGTCAGGTTCTTCAAATTTTAAACTTATTTGTTGAACATGTTGCTATGTTCAAATGTCACCGAATTACAGTATTTAAGTACCATCTTCTCTTCGGATTTATCCAAGCAAATCAACATGTTTGAATTTACAAATTCAATCATGTCAGAAATATATAAAATGTTGTTTGATGAAGTGTTGCCCCGAGTGTTAGAGGAGATGAAATGCATGATCCAGTCCTCGCCTGAGGATCGAGTCGGAGACTGGTTCCTGTATAAAGATTCCACTATTTTGAGGATATATGGATTTACTGGGGAACCTTATAGGTTACCTGCTTTCCTTACTCCCAGAATTTTTGCATTAGAGATTATGAGACAAAGGTTACATTCATAGGAAGAAGATTTTGGGGCCTTTAAGAAATCTTCAAATATCAAATTCCCTCTCAAAGTTGGTTTTTTTTATTTTCAAAAATAAAGGTGCCCTGGTGTTTATAGAAAAACTGTTGGGAAGCATGGAATTTAAAAAAGAGCCAAGGGTAAATTATGATCCCCATCATATAATTTCCCTCATAAAGCAGGAAAACAAAAACAAGCCATTTGACCACCATGTTATTGAAGGTTTGAGTGAAATAGCCAATTTGTTTCAGTTTATGGAGATTCCAAGATCTGATGAAAATGCAATTACTTTACGAGTTGCAGTGTCTCAAGTGACAGAGAATCCTAATATTGTAATTAAAAGAAGTCTTTCTGAAGTTGAAAGCATGGAAGTGGATGAGGATGGGTCACACAAAAAGGCTAAATTGTTTCAAGTTGGTGGAGTTTTAAGTGAAGAGATTTCAGATGATTTCAAGAGAGTTTTTTTAGTCCCAACAAAATCTGTATAGGTAAATCAATTTTCTTTTAAAGGTGTAGACAATTCAGAATCGAGCCCAATTTTCAAATCCAAAGAGGAGCTCATGGCTAGTTATATGGAAATGCGAAAGCAATCCCTGGAAGAGACAAGGAATTTACTCCCACGGGTAAGGAGTTTAAACAATCCAAAAACCTCCTTGATTTCTGCCAGGGATATAGAAATGAATACCTTCAAATTGGCCATGGTAAATGATAAAAAGAGGTCAGAGATGGAAGTAAGATTGGACAAGATTAGTGTACCTGATAAAGTACAACTACATAAGCAAACAAGTGACATTATTTATTCAGATCTATTGCAAGCTATGATGAGAATCAATAAGCTACAAATTTTGGTAGACAAGTTAGAGGTTCAGTTAAAACATGAAAAGGTTGAAAATAAGGCCAATGCCATTCAAAGTAAAAAGATACAAGAAGACATTGTCAGTTCAAGAAATGAAAGAGATAACACCCAAGCAATCAGAAGAATGCTGGAAGAAAAGGAGAACACCCTCTAGGTTTTGAAGAAAAGGTTGAAGATCCCAAGCACAGAGCATGTTCAATCATCTGAATTATTGGCATTGCAAGAAGAGAAGGACCAGATCCACCAGGAGATGATGGAACATAAAGGAAGAGCCGTCAAATTACAAGAGGAAAAAGACAAATGGGAAATTGAACGGAGTGAGCTGATATCGCAAATCTCCTTGCTGAAAAAGGACCAAAATGATGAAAAAGAGATCATGGAGGAATTAATGAGTCAGAGTACCACTGATGAGGACCTGTCTATTGTAAATATTGAGAAACCATTAAATGATTTTTCTGCAGATGATTTGTTAGTACCTATATCCCAGGTTAGCCTAAAAGATGAAGAAATAAAAGAGTTAAAAGTGGAAAATGAAAAGATCAAGTCCGAGTTAGCCAAATTGAATTAGAATAAAAATAAAATATTGCAAGATAGAAATCAATTACAAAAGAAATTTAATGAATTGAAAGAAATAAACATTGGAAAGGGTCCTCTCCAGGGAGCAAAGCACATAATTTGGGACACCTTATCTATAGAAATTACTAAATTCAGGCACTATTTAAACTTCATTGATGATCAAATCATATTGATCAATCTAGAAAATCAAAGAATGAAGTTAGTAAATGAAACTATGGAGAGGAAACCCTTTGCCACAGCCTAGAACGCGTTAAATTTCTTGAATTCATTAACATATCAAAAGTTGCATGATATAGGAGTAAAGGACAGAATAGCAATGGTATTATGGGCCAAAATTCTTATCCATAAGCATCATTTGATGAAGGAAGTCCAGGACAAAGCTGATGAAATGGTTTCATAGGTTAATAATTTCAAGCAGGCTTTCAAAGAACTATTTGAGGACGGCCTGCCTTCCTTTTGGGATGAAGAGGGACGGATGTTTTCTCAAGAACACTATCACGACCTGTTAGTTCAAAGCCGCATGGACCATTCCGAATTTGATGATTCGTAAAAAGGCCTAACAGGGAAAGTCATTGTGGATAAGCTGACAGAGGATTTCAAAATCTTACAAAAGTTCCTGATTATCAGGGGTGGATTGCTTGAAGTGCCATATGAAGCCTACATGGAGCTAAAAGTGTCCATTCGGGAGATGATCGAATATGATATTCCAAGCACAGAGCAATGGAGAGCCATAGAGAGATTTGGGAAAATGAAGTATATCCTTCATTCATGAAGGCAGGTGTTGCGCGCTGAGGAGCTGCTTAGACGAGACCATGTTTTAAAGTTGATTTTAACTTAATGATCTATTAGGATCGAAGCTAGTAGTTTATTCCTAGGAATTAGGAATATAGTTACAAGACTTTGATTAAGCCGGTTATTCAGTTATAAATGTTCTTGGAAGATGAAAATCATTTTATGTATATAAGTGCATCTATTTTATGTGATGGGGGTTGGAACCCATCTTGTGATTGAATGTTTCTTTGAGGACATATATTTTTAAATAACAAAGTGAATGCATAATAATTATCAGAGATTTTTGTGTCATTTATATTATAGTCCGTATTTCTTTCCCTATGTGATTGTGCTTTCCAGTGTAACGCTCCATTCTGTTTTTCTTCATATCTGAAAACTCAGTGTTGAATGGTTAGAATTCATAATGTTTATGCTCTGATCATCATTTCAGATATTTTATACAGTTTGCTACTAAATTTAATATAGAACTCATCTTTGATGCTCTGTATTAATGGGTTGTTTATCCTCTCTTATGTTTCACCTGAACTAAATGAATGACTGTGATGAAATGATTATATTACGTTTGATAAAATCTCATGTATATGTATTTGTGATATCTCTGTGTATGTGACTCCATTTTACCAATGTTTATGTGTTGTTTCAACCGTTTATACAATCCTTGAGTGTTGATATATATCTGGCCTTGTTAAATCTGTATTCGAGAGATCCCTCTCTGGAAAGAAAATCCAGTTTCTTTCTAAAGTGGTTTTTACTGTTACCTTGGGATCTACTTTTCACAACCTGGGTATATTCTGAGTGATAATAGAGGGAATTGACTATGAAGATACATTTTCCCCAGTAGCACGGTATACTTCGATTAGAGATATCATGGCACTTCCATCCATGATGAAGTGGGACTTACACCAAATGGATGTGAAAACAACGTTCCTTAATGGTATGATTGAGGAAGATTTATACATCGAATAGTCATAAGGATTTAAAGTTGAAGACAGATGGAATCATGTATGCAAGTTGAAGAAGGCCCTCTATGGCCTGAAGCAAGCTCCTAGAGCTTGGTATGGAAGAATAGATAGCTTCCTGTCAAATATGGGCTTTACCAAGAGTAAAGTTGATCCTAACCTTTATCTCAAGGTTGTACAAGATGAACCTATCATCCTGTTATTATATGTGGATGACTTACTTGTGACAAGGAATGAGAAACAGATCATGGAAAGCAAGAAGAAACTAGTAGAAGAATTTTAGATGAAAGACCTTGGGTTAATGCATCATTTCCTAGGTATGGAAGTATGGCAAAGTTCAGAAGGAAAGTATGCAGTAGAGATATTGAAGAGATTCAATATGTTGGAATACAAAGTCATAGACACACCCATGGACTCCAACCTGAAGCTGTTAGCTAATGAATCATCAGAGTTAATAGATGCAACTCAATAGAGACACATTATTGGACTAGACATTTGTTTTGCTTTGAGAACCTTGAGTCAATATCTAGTTCAACCCAGACAGGTTTACTTAATAGCTTCAAAACATGTGATGAGATATCTGAAAGGGACTATAGACTTTGGTCTATACTATGATGGTAGCCATGAGTATAGATTGTATGGCTACACAGATGCAGATTGGGATGGAAGTATCTCAGATAGAAAAAGTACTTCAGGTGGATGTTATAGTCTAGGATCTGCTATGATTTCATGGTTTAGCAAAAAATAGTCTAGTGTTGCTCTAAGCACAACTGAAGTAGAATATATAGTATCTTGCTCTACTAGTTGTGAAGCCATATGGCTTTGAAAGCTGATGTTAGGATTATTCAACTTAGAGTTGGACACTACCGTGATTCTATGTGACAACCAAAGTTGTATAAAGATGACAGAGAACACTGTGTTCCATGATAGATCAAAGCACATAGAAATAAGGTATTTCTACATACGAGATAAGATGCAGATGATGATGATTTCAGTATTCCCAGACTGATGATATAGATGATGTTTAAGTATTTACATATTGTAGATGCAGATGATGATGCTTTCAGTATTTCTATACTGAAGATATAGATGATGATGCTTTCAGTATTCACATGCTGGAGATACAAATGGTGATAGTTCAGTATTCACATACTAAAGATGTAGTGATGATGGTTTGGATGATGATGTACCGACGAAGTCTCTATCTAGAGTAAATTTTGAACACTTTCAAGACAAGCTTGGTGTTGTTTGGAAAGACCTTCCTCAAAAGGGGGAGTAGTGATGTTGCAGTGGGATTGTATCATCCTAGTACATTTTTCCAGAAGTGATCCGGTGACCTCGGTCCTCGAGAATGAAGAGGGATTGTATCATCTCGGGATATTTGTCCAGAAGTGATTCGGTGACCTCGATCCTCGAGAATGAAGAGGGATTGTATCACCCTGGGACATATGTTCAGAATAGATCCGGTGACGTCAGTCCTCAAGAATGTGGCAAGATTGCATCATCCTTGAACTTCAGTCCAGAATGGTATTCGTAGGCTTCGGTCCTTGAGAATTTGGTAGGATTGCGTCATCCTTGAACTTTGGTTCAGAAAGGTATCCAGAGGCCTCAATCCCTAAGAATGTGGCAGGATTGCATCATTTTTGAACTTCAATTCAGAAAGGTATCAGGAGGCTTCGGTCCCCGAGAATGTGGTAGGATTGCATTATCCTTAAACTTCGGCTTAAGAAGGTATCCGAAGGCTTCGGTCCCTAAGAATGTGGTAGGATTGCATCATCCTTGAAATTTGGTTCAAAAAGGTATCCAGAGGCTTTGGTCCCTGAGAATGTGGTAGGATTGCATCATCCTTGGACCTAGTCCTAAAGTGATAGGGACTGATTATCTCGTAATCAATCCAGTGACCTCAGTTGTTGAGAATGTGATAGTATTGTATCATCCCTGGAATTAGGTCCAAAAGTGATTCGAAGACTTTTGTCTTCGTGTTGTGGATTGCAGGTTATTGCTGATGATGATGACGTACTGATCGAAATAGTAGAGTATGATGATGATGTTTCTATTCGAAAGATCAGAGTATGATGATGATGATGTTGCTATTTGAAAGATCAGAGTATGATGATGATGATGCTGCTGATCGAAAGTTCAATGAGCTGATGATGATGTTTCTGATCGAAAGTTCAAAGTGCTAATGATGATGTTGTTGATCAAAAGATCAAAGTGCTGAAGATGATGTTGTTGATCGAAAGGTCAAATTACTGAAGATGATGTCACTGATCGAAAGGACAAAGTGTTGAAGACTGTTGCTGATTGAAGCGGTCAAAGATTGTTGCTGATCGAAGTGTTCAAGGTGTTGATGTTGCTGAAGACTGAATATTGAAGATGAAAACTACATGATTTTGAAAATATTCCAATGATTTATAGATGTGTTACCATAATGATGATGATGATGCTCTCTCTCTCTCTCTCTCCTGTTATTGTTGTTGTTGATGTTGATGTAGAATGCCCTTCTCGCTAAGGGGGAGTGTTGAAATATTGTAACTTTGAAGAATATTCTATATGTATCTTTTTGTGGTCCCAAATGGTCCTACCGGGATAACCACTTGTATTACTTTGTACCCTGATGCTCCTAATCGAAAGAAGTAATAAGAGTCATGAGGTACTCCCCTCTAATTGTAAAGGTGGGTCATTAGCACCCCAATGTGGTTACTTGAGCCTACATGATAGATGAGTTAACTTAAGTGAAAAGATGAATATAAATAGAGGTGTAGCGCTCCTCATTTGGAGCACACACTCTCACTTGTGTAGCGCATTAGTGGAGGAGAGAAGTAGCTGGGGAAGGAGGAGGATCAGGCTTTGATCTCCTTGCCAATTTTATCTTTTGTCTTTTATCTTTTTGGGGCATCTATATTGAGGAAGCTTTTGCTGGGTTTTTTCCCTTTAGGGTTTTCCCAGGATAAATCTGTGTTGTTCTTATGATACTCTTTCTTTCAGTGATCCTGCTTATATGCTTTTATTATGAAAATGAAATGAAATATTGATGTATTATATAAGCATATGAAAAGAATTAGCTGATGGGTGAAATCATGAAGTTGGGTGTCTATTCCGTGACAAATGCGCTTCCAAAATCATATTCTAGAATCTTTCGGCCGAACTAACAATATTTTTCGGCCGAAATAATTTAACATTTTTCGGCCGAATATTTGTTTTTTCGGCCGAAAGATAAAAGTTGACGCCGTACCTCATATTGAACGGCTTGCACAGTTTGCCGGGAAAATACCGTCCGGCTAAGACCGTTGGTCTGATTATTTTTCGGCCGAATAATTCTTCGGCCGAAAGAAGTTTTTATATATACAAACAGAAGATTACTGCTAAACGTTTTTTACGCCCGCGATTATGATGATTTGGTTGGCAGGGGCATGATTATGATGATTTTTTACGCCCGCGATTATCATGGTTTTGCAGGGGCATGTTGATCATGGTTTGGCAGGGGCATGTTGATCATGGTTTTGCAGGGGCATGTTGATCATGGTGGATGAGGATTACATTTGTGGCGCTCTGTTTGATCGTTTAGGCTCGGGTTGTTGTGGTGGCTGTTCGTTTAGGCTCGGGCAGCTCTGTGGCGGTGCTTTTACGATCCGCTGTGGCGTTTCTGCGCAGTGGTGGTTGTTCGTTTAGGCTCGGGCGGCTCTGTGGTGGTGCTTTTACGGTCCGCTGTGGCGTTTCTGCGCAGTGGTGGCTGTTCGTTTAGGCTTGGGAGGCTCTGTGGCGGTGCTTTTACGGTCTGCTGTGGCGTTTCTGCGCAGTGGTGGCTGTTCGTTTAGGCTCGGGCAGCTCTGCGGCGGTGCTTTTACGGTTTGTTGTGGCGTTTCTACACTGTGGTGGCTGTTCGTTTAGGCTAGGGCGGCTCTGTGGCGGTGATTTTACGGTCTGCTGTGGCATTTCTGTGCTGTGCTGGTTCGGGTGGTTTCCAGGTATTTTTGATATCTTGTGTGGCAGTCTATTCCTAAAAAGAAATCCGCAGTAAAGGCTAGCTAAGAGAACTCTCTTTTGTAGATAAATTAGCTTTATTTAAACCAAGATAAGAAAGTGTAGTTTAGTTTTGACACATCCACCTTGAGTCCGTGGGAGATCCAACCACTTAGAACCTTGCCCCCTTATGGAGAATAACAAATTGATTCCATACCATATTCCCTCAAACAACTAGATACTCAGCACCTATGGGTCATCTTGGTTTCACTCATGTATGAAGACTTGGAGCACAGCATTGTGTTCAATTGGGCAAACCTAATCTTGAGCAGCCTCATTTGCACTTTGTAGAAAGCCAAGTCCCATCTCCTCAGTGTATACCTGGGTACTCCCTCTGTCTCATTTGGGGCGGGTTTTTACCATGTCTCCCGAGGAATCTCAGTACATACGACATAGGAGACCGTTTGGTACTCCCGCTTTGTAATGTCATCATTGTACTCAACAGTCCCTTCGACCTACTTTTGTGGTCACTAGCAGGGATCAAATTTGAAGTGCAGGGTCCCATTTCGCTTTGAAGGGTTAGTAGATAGTGAGGCCTTCAATGCCGACATGCAAAAATAAATCATTCTTTTCATTTCAAAATGTAATAGTAAATCCATTCGTCATATTGTTTTTACTACTTTTTATTAAACGTTAGCAAAGTTGTAATTAAAAAAAAAATCAAACTTATCTAGTAATCAAGATTTTATCTTAATTAAATTTTATAGATAAATTCATAAATTCCTAGAGCCAAGATTTTATCTTAATTAAATTTTATAGATAAATTCATAATATCTTAGAGCCAAAGAAAATATTTCAGGGTTAGAGGGTTACAGTTTACAATTTATAATTGTTGAGTAAAAGAAAACAACTTACTTGAGCTAACTGTAATTGTGAAAGCAAGATAGCTTAAAACACATCCCTGAAGAAGAATGAACCTTTACCCCAGTAACAACCATACCTGCAAATGCCCAAATCAAACCAAACCCTAAAATTATATCCAAGATAAAAAAAAACTCTTAAAAAAATCTACAACAATAGAGTTTAGCTCGAGTTGCCATGCCGAAATTACCAAAGTTGCCATGCAAAAAAAATTGAACCACCCAACTATACAAAATCCACCATTCCACATTAACAACAAGGAACTGCAGCCAGTGAACGATGAATGCAACATTAAATTGGCATTGTAATTTGCCAGTAGAGATCGAAATTTCCAATCTGTGACCTGCCCATTCAAATCTGAATTCAAATCTGTTCTCTCTGTATCCACCTTTGGACAGATTGAAATTAGTACTTTACTTTTAACTCTAGTTTAGGAATGGTCATAATGGAGAGCATGGTCTTCATCATCGTTGAGACGTGGGAATGAGCAGTGTGAAGTGGGTAATGCGTAGTGGGTGAGAGGAATGAATGACCCTGAGATTGAAAAGGTGGCCCGTGGGTACAACAGCCACACCGTGAAACCAAAACCATGACTCCCAGAGGACCAGCGGCCCAGTTCCATTCAGAGTTCACATAAATGCACCGAGCACTTGTTGGCAACGATCAGACTGGGCAGGCCGATTGACAGTGACACCCTGGTCAGTAACTGAGTCACCTCACGTCCAGACTTTACTGTGACCACCTACTCACTGAGCCCACTGAGCCGAAAGGGCTTCCACCCTGTCACTGCCAATTCGTCGATTACAACCCAGTTCCATTCAAAGTTCACATAAATGCACCGAGCACTTGTTGGCAACGATCAGACTAGGCAGGCCGATTGATAGTGACACCCTGGTCGGTAACTGAGTCACCTCACATCCAGACTTTACTGTGACCACCTACTCACTGAGCCCAAAGGGCTTCCACCCTGTCACTGCCAATTCGTCAATTACAACCTAGTTCCATTCAAAGTTCACATAAATGCACCGAGCACTTGTTGGCAGCGATCAGACTGGGCAGGCTGATTGACAGTGACACCCTGGTCCGTCACTGAGTCACCTCACGTCCAGACTTTACTGTGACCACCTACTCACTGAGCCCAATGGGCTTCCACCCTGTCACTGCCAATTCGTCAATTACAACTGAGGTCCACCGTGACCTGTCACTCGTCCAAATCTTCCAAACTCCCACAACCCATTGAAAACCCAGGAAGGGAAAAATTTTGGGGTTTCCCTTCCATTGTCAATGTACACAGTTCTGCTTCATTTCATTTTCGACGGGCACTCCATGAAACTGAATTTTTTTTGTTGGGCAAATTTCGTCATGGCCTTCTATGACAGGTAAACAGGCCTTTGACGGGCACTGAAGCCTTCAATTTTGAAG